>PKRV01000962.1:0-15077 GCA_003709505.1 Hyphantria cunea | reverse complement strand
AGTTCATTAAATCGGACAAACGTAAATGCTTACAATTGACCTACTTACTAGGTACTTAAATAGGGAACACCATTACTATCATTAATATCATTACATTAATATTCTATTTTATTCCTGTTATGTTTTTAGCTTCTGCTGGTTGTTCAATAAGTTTAAATTTAAAGGACAAGAAAGAATCGTCACAATCAATTTGCACCCGGCTTCGGTCTCCTACTGCTAGTCGCGAGCTCGCTGCTGCTGCTTGCTGCACCATGCATCGTCTGCTGTAAATGCAGGTTGGTGTTAAATGCATTATACAAAAATCAAGATTACAATTTTGTAACCCTGAAGATTTTAACTCTTCCTTAAAATCTTCTTGTGAACCCTAAGTTCCGGGCGGTCCGACGTGGTAGTATGCACTTTATATCAGGTGTTCCGTTCCCTTACATGCCCTATAAAATAATATAACACTACCACAAATTATTCCGTAAGTAATATAATTAAAAATAACTTCATTTAGTTTATTAAAATCAATCGCAATATCCTTTTACCAACTTATTTTTTTATATGACTTATGGTAAAGTTAACGAATAATTTTTCTAATCTTCCACACCTCCTTAGAAAGAGAGGTCTCACTCTATATGTCCAGTGGTGGACTATATGACACTACATATATATGATACCAAACACATTATAATTATACCGCATAAACAGTTAAAAAGTTGATTGCATTTAATTAAATTCAATTTCACATCTGACAAGTTTGATCGAAATAAATTCATATCCAGTGCAATTAATATACCTTAATTTAAATTAATTAAATTGTATAGAACGGTTAAAAAAAATGTTAATAAAATACAACACCTGCCTCTCTGGTTCAGCACCAGTTTCATGATTTATTTTTACTTGGTACTCTTATAGAAGAGCTTGTTGATTATGATATTAAAATCTTTACTAAACAAAGATTTGTAATTTTATCTGAAAGTATTTTAATTGAATAAAGGATTCTGAAAATACCTATTTCATAATATTTATTTTATATAATACATACATCAAATGCTGATATTTGATGACAAAAAGCAAAATTATTTTTTATTTGAAATAGTAAGTTAGAAAAGATTTTGCATTTTATATTTAAATATTTTTCCAAAAGTATTGGGTGGGTAGCAGACAAACATACTTTCAGATGTAAAACATAGTTTAGAGTGGTAGCTTTACGAGAGTATTACCTATTAGTTGACATAGTACAACTTTTTAGTATTACTCTTCTGCAATTTATTGCAGGCTATATCCATGCTCAAATGACAGATATATCCAAACATTGACCCGAAAATGGCAAAGCGTATGGGCATTTTATTTCAATATTCTTACTTTTAAACTAAAGTTGGTCTAGCGGCTAGCGTAAGCGACTAACGATCAAGAGGTACGCTTACAATAATAAAACGACATGAAATAAGGTCACATATCTATCTAATTTCATAAAAAGGAGAGTGTATTTTATTGATGCTTAATAATGGGGTGTGTGGGGGCGAACCACAATCTTTCGCCCCCAGCCAACCTCACCTGCACGCGGTGCACCCTGCTAGATAACAAACGAGGCTCTGGCGACCGACCGATGGCGGTATATCCATCCTAAAAGGCGTAACTAAATACAATAGGCCGGTGATGGGCAGCAGCGTCACCGGTGCAACAAGTTACGCCNGCCACATTTGCCGAAGAACCGATAACCGTTGGGGTAAACGAGTTCTTGAGTGGAGACCGCGTCTCGGCAAACGTAGTGTAGGACGTCCACAAGCCAGGTGGAGCGATGATTTGCGCAAGACGGCTGGCAGGAGCTGGATGCGAGAAGCCATAGATCGAACTAAGTGGCGTGAAATTGGAGAGGCCTATGTTCAGCAGTGGACTGCGATAGGCTGATGATGATTAATGTACCGTACGTGCATGCATACCCAGCTATCTTTCAGTTTTATTTTTTGGCAAAAAAGTTGTCAACTATCTACAAATAGGCTAGGTTAATTCATTAAATATGAATGTTTAATTTCGCTGTTAAGAAATTAACTCTGAAAAGAAATTTGTATTGATCCACGGAAATTCGTCTGCGCCTTTTAAAAATAAATTTCCACGGCTTTGTAATATTTTTCATTACTGTCTGCAAAAATTCCTTTATTTACATTATTACATTAAACCTTATATATCGTCTTTGTTTATTGACATATTTATATCGCTTAGGTCTTGTATCCTTGGCGCCAACGTCGCCTGTGCTGGTTTTCCTCGTATTCGGGGCCGCACCGTACAGTTATAACGAGAGAATTCAATTTATTCTTTAATTATATTATAAAAGCTACGATACTTACCTTCAAGGGTCACTAACTCAGCGCTCGGAGTGCTTTTCTGTTCAAAGCTGTGCCGTTTCGCTGCGTCTACACCCTCGCTGCAAACCACCATCGTTCGAGGACCCTCCGGCGTCTCGTCGGGGATCGAACATCTGAAAAAACACAAAAGTTCGGTAAAAATCTTTAAGTGTTAACGTTTTTGGTGAATTATTTGACACCCTCCAAGTTTATACTCAAAATTTCTACATATTCGGGTAGACGTTCACACAATACGTATACAATTGTCAATAAATAGAAAAGTGAAGAGTCATTTTTGATATTATAAAAATAGTCAATATACCTAGATAATGGTGCAAAGAAATTGTAGTTCCAGTGCTTTGAGGTAGATGGCGCTGAATGTATTGTTTTTAGTTTAAATATCTTAATGGTCGTTTTTGAGAATTTGGCTGACGTTTCGACTAGTTTGAACTGGCCCTGGTAATTATCCTGTTACATGTTTGCTCAATCCTATAATAAAACCGTCTCTTCCAATATTTTTGAAGGTTATAATTTCTGTCTCTGTTACAAACGCTCTTTACATTACAATAAAAATAATACTATTTTAATATTTAACTTCTGACATTTTCAGTACATGACACTTAATGCATTTTTAAACATTTTATTTACTGAGTATAATTTTCGTCTCACATTGTTCACCACTGTCCAACATGATGTCAAATTCTTCCCCTTCAAGGTTATTGAGAAGAACAGCAAGCCTCATGTTTCTGTCAAGACCTCCCAGGGCGATAAAGTCTTTGCTCCTGAAGAAATCTCTGCTATGGTTCTCACCAAGATGAAGGAAACCGCTGAGGCTTATCTTGGAAAGAAGGTTACACATGCTGTTGTTACTGTCCCAGCTTACTTCAACGACGCTCAGCGTCAAGCTACCAAAGATGCTGGTGTCATTGCTGGACTACAAGTTATGAGGATCATTAATGAGCCTACCGCTGCAGAATATAAAATCGTATAAATAACCTACATAAATTAAAATAATTATGTTTTTTTTTCCTCTATATTATATATGTGTGTGTAACATTATTTATTTGTCAATATCTTGCTAGTTCATGAAACTATTTAATTAAGATGTATACGTAATAAATATGTACATCAGAATTATTCATATGCTAAAAAGTTAAGCAAATGTTCTAGTTTCAATTATTGTACATTTAATATATATATATTACGGACCTCACAACGCCATCTAGCTTTACCACATCGAAGAATGAAAGGCACTCCTTGCCATCTGGCATTGTTGATCCATAGAGCAGCAAGAGCATAAGTAGGTGTTACAGAATCATTAGGTACAGTTGAATCCTCAAGATAGCCTAATTTCTCTTCACCTTGGCCATCAGGATTACCTACATACATATACATATTATTATTTATAAAAACAGGTCAAGTGCTTTAAATTTATTCAGAATGTTAATATGTATGTAGTTAATTAATGTCAACGAAGGGTCGAGTAGAACATTCAACATTATGTAACCACTCTTAGTTGGAAGCAGTGTTCGTAATCACAAGTCAAACCGAGAGCTGAAAGTTTATAAGACCTACATACAAAAAAATATACAATAATCAACAATTTAAGTTATTGGTTCAAACAATAGTTATGATATGTGAAACGTTGACACTTGTAAGTATTAGTATTAACTGTATGGGAGCTATCAGTGTAAGACGTAACGCCGTAAGACTCCCCGCATGATCCGTTTTACTGGAACTAAGCCAGTCGGCGTGGTGAGCGCTAAAATCGCCTAGTACAATGATCTCTGCGGACGGGATCTGCTGCTGCACGAAGTCTGTAGCCATCTGGATGTGCTTAATTTGATTGTTATTACCAAATATTTATGAAGGTTTTTTTTGTTGGAAAGAAAATAGTTTGAAGATGTGTTATGTAACTTAGTAGTCTTATATTTATAACTAGCTGAGCCCCGCGGTGCTACCCACGGTACAACAACGAAAGATTTCTTTAAGTTTTATATAAACCATTTTATTATTCTGTCTGTAAATTACTTTAAACTATTAGGTGAGATA
The DNA here is from genome assembly GCA_003709505.1 of Hyphantria cunea. Classification (NCBI taxonomy): domain Eukaryota; kingdom Metazoa; phylum Arthropoda; class Insecta; order Lepidoptera; family Erebidae; genus Hyphantria; species Hyphantria cunea. Next base: position 10,695 of record PKRV01000962.1, on the reverse strand, counting down.
CAAATGTCGATTGCGCAAACCACGCTAAGGTTAAAACATCGGAAGTTTTTTCCACCAACTTATCCAACTTCATTAAATTAACTTGAGATCGTTCCAAAATTGGGGTGTTAATACCTACAAAAAAGATGGTTAGGAGTTTATAGGAAAGTCAGCCTAACACAACTCCTCTAGGGAGTCGTCATGAGTGAGATATATTAAGTATCAGCTCAGCTTTTTAAATTTGTAATGTTTTGTACGAAGATATTGATAACTGGCCTAAACATTTAAAGGACTGTATTGCGACGAATAGAAACCACTTCGAAGAAACTGTATATACCTATGTTTAACAGTTTTATATTAATGTATTAAACTAACATACTGCAATAGTAATAAAAGTTACGTATAATAACAAAATTTTGTTTTTAATTGTAATAATATTTATGGCCAGATTAAGTTTATAAACAGCTTTAATGATTGTTTTGTATATATATATATATATATTGATCTCCGATAGACATGCACGCGCACACAAACTCTTAGAAAACAGGCCATACAAGAGCTCTGCGGAGGGTCACCTTTCTATAATGTATGATTAAAATGTTTTTTTTTATGGAATAGGGGGCAAACGAGCAGACGTATCGCCTGATGGTAAGCTATTACCACTTCCTTTCTTCGTTTTAGGCACTTTCGTTGAATTCTGGAAAAAGAAAATGGCAAATTAGAATGAAAGTCTGCTCGAGTATGTATCTTCGAAATGCCCGCCCAGGATCAAGCCTCTGAAAGACTCAAAAGGCTAAATCGACTTAAAGTTGTCCTGTGCTTCTTAGAAAACGATTTATCGTTCTCACTCCAGGGTATGTGAGCAATTTCTTTAAACGATTTTTCATCGTATATTCACATAAGTACACGGTTGAGTAATGAACAATGTAAGTGATAAATTATCTAGTTCTTATTGTGCACATGTGATGGGTGTACAAGGCGTACATTCGCACTCGTTTGACCTATGGTGCCCCGGCCTGGTTCTCCCTCGTCTCCGAAACGAATCGCCGCCGGCTGCGTGCGCAGCAGTCGCTCGCACTACGCACCCTTGCAAACGCCCCCCGCTTTGTGCTGCAATTTTATATAGTTAACTTTGAATTTGTTCATTTGGTTAATCTAAATATTTTTTCTATTTGAATATAATAACTCATTTATCAGTGGGTTGAGATCAACTAACTTTATTTAGAAGTTCTTAATTCGACTTTTGTTTGTCGATCAAAAGAAACAGAAATAGAGTATCATAGAGTACAAAAAAGTATACTTGTCTATTTTTAATAATATTATGTCATAAAAATAAATAATGGACATCGTTTTTTTGTTTTTTGATAGACTTTCCCCAATGCATGAAATTCACATTTGTTTATATATTTTTATCAATAATATCATCATGACGAGGACTTGAAGACACGAAGACTTAAGGTTTGAAGACTTTATTTATTTGACATTGGCAGTAATAGCCAATTAGCTGGTTGTCATCTCCTCAAACGAAGAAGAAGAAGAAAGGAGATCGTTTTTTGTTCTTGCGAAAGGCGTCAAAAACAAATACTCTTATGAAGATATATTCCGACCGTCTTTTGTTAAAACTATAAATCAGTTATTGAAAATGGCAGCCATAAGATAGCAGGTAGTAAGTAGTGATGCGGAAAAAATTTTGCAAATATTTGGAAGTAGTGTCGGTTTTTCGAAGGACTCATTAGAGATCGGGAACATTATATTCATCTTGTGCTTCTACGTAGATGTCGGCTTTAGTTGTAATAGGGGCAACAGTTTTTACCTTTTTCGATTTATTGTTGTTAACAGACATAAATAGTTAAACCCATTCGAAGTAAGAAAAATAACTTGCAAGGGGCTTCAACAACAAAGCCATACTACAAACGCAAAATTATGCAATGTTGTTTCCATCTCAGTTACCTATTCTGTGGGTGTATCATTCCTATGAATATTTGAATATACGCGTGTACAGATGACTCCAGGTCGAAGCAAACACAAGTATCTTAACAAGACGCTTTCAAAACCATAATAATCAAAGTTAATGTTTGTTGGCCTTCAGAGAGTTTTGCTATACGGAGTAACAGGACTATTATATAAGATATCCCAGAAGAAAGAGATTACACGTTTACCAGTCCCTGCACGATAAAAAAATAAATAATAAGAGACGCAACGTAAAACAGAATAATAAAACATTAAAATATTTCCTAAAACGCTGCAAATAAAAAAACAGTCATCAAAATTGGTTCACACAGTCGAAAGTTATCTATACTAATATGACAAAGAGGAAATATTTTATTGTTTGTTTGTTTGAATAGGCTCCGAAACTATTGAACCGATTAGAGACCCCGCTCTGTTTAAGCCAGAAACGCATCAAGTAAGTCCATTTGTATTATAACATGTATTCATACACAATTTTTCAGATTACAATGTCAATTTTTCAAGGTACATACTGAAATAGAAAAAAAAGCCGATGCTGGCTGTCAAAAATCTCAGTAAATCTTATTCTGTACATTTACCTTTTGCTAAACTCACGGCTGAAAGATAACATAAAACAAAACCAACAAAAAATCTCTTAAATATCTAATTCACATCTGATGTAGGTAATCCAAAGGTTTTACACAATTCCATGCAATGTCTTCATTTCATTATAGAGATTAAATCTTTGTTTTTTTATTAACGCAATTTCATTAACACTATAAAAGTAAGTGATTAAAAAATAAAGTAATACAACTCTCTACTTCTTATTTATATATATCTATTATTTGACTATGAATTTACCTAAAAATTACATTCGTTTGTCCCTTATACTATAAAAAAAACAAAAATCATATATATTGTTCTTGCTGTAGCCCAGATACCCATAACCCAACACACTCACCATGGGTGTCAGTATTCAAACAGTAACAAGCAACAAATAAAATAAAAAGACTCCCTTCACAAGCACTTAATCCAGTAATTATACGCCAAAAATGTCTTACATCATTTTGGAAAAGAGCTGATACTCTTACACTGTTAGACCGATATTAACCAAACATAGCTACTAAGAACCACCGCAAGGAAACTGTTTATCCAACGAAAAAACAGTATCGAAATCGGTCTATCTGTTTGAGAGCTACGATGCCACATACACACACACAGAGAGACATCGACGTCAAACTTTCAACACCCTTTTTTTGGTCGGGGGTTAAAAAACGTCAAAGTAAGGATAAAAATTAAAAAAAAATCTATTTAATACCTTTAAACTAACAACTATTATATAAACACCTGTGTCGATCCATAGCTTCCAGTTTCCAAAATGTGTTGAGCCTTATGAGAACACAGGAAAAGAAACTCTTGGCCACTCTTTTTAAAAATAAACTATACACTATTTCAAGGTCTTTTATGTCGTAATTGGATTTTAGTTTTTACTTTATTTAATACTAGTTTATGCCCGCGGCTCCGCCCGTGTATTTGTCGGTTATCGCGGTAAATAGTAGCCTATGTATTATTCTGATCAATCAATCAATAACCCATAATGTCCCACTGCTGGGCTCGGGAGAAAGGTTAAATCTGAATCCCGACAAATACGACGCAACTCCGACAATATCAAAACAAGTTTTACATCAAAGATGTTTTCGTTGTTTTTTCTACCGAATTAGGGTAAAATAATCTAAATAATGAATAATTTTGCGTGAAGCAAAACTTTGCATTCTTTTTTACGAAAATTATGCGAACGGAGGAGTATAAAATTTGGGCTTAGAGTTCCCCTCCTCTCGAAAATGCATATTAGGCTTTCATTATATCAGACACTCAGTGAAAACCCACCAAAGCATTGCCTAGCACCGTCTTCTTCTTCTTCTTTTGATGATATGGCAATTCAATTCTATCGCAGTCCACTGCTGGACATAGGCCTCTCCAATTTCACGCCACTTAGTTCGATCTTCGGCTTCTCGCATCCAGTTCCTACCAGCCGTCTTACGGAGATCATCACTCCACCTGACCTGTGGACATCCCACATTACGATTGCCATTTTTTTTTTCAAATAATTTATTACTTGTTCTGTCCAGAAGTGGATTATTCGATATAAACTTCTCATTAATGTGATCAGTAAATGTTGTTAGATTGGCAATTATTTAAAGTTTAATTCAACTATTTATTTATTTTATTTATTTATTTATTTTAAAACTTCATGTACACATGTACAACGGCGGGTTTAATGCCCAATATATATATATATTATTAAAATTAATTACTGTCAGTGTGTGTTTCACCGAGTGAGTGAGGATACCGGATCATCCCTATCAACCTTCCCATTCCCCAAAGGTTGGCAACGCGCTTGTGACGCATTGTGTTGCGGGTGTCCGTCGCTCTAGTAGCGTTGTACAGCCATTTATGAGAGAACAAGGATAATGATTGGTTTATAAGTCTGACAGCCATCTTGTGTAGATCAGCAGTCGACAAGGCCTGTGGACATCAAAAAAATATTTGTTTTAAATTAATTTTTCCTCGACTTATCACAAAAGACAATTAATAGTCGGATATAACAAAATAATACTTTTTTGTTGCCGCTACACTTACAAACAGTAAAATGTCTTCTTTTGATGATATGGCAATCATCAATTAAGCTATTTCTGCCAATGTCAAGTATTTCGAGTCTTCAATTCTAAGTCTTTGAGTCTTCAAGTCTTCGTCGTGATGGAGTTAATGATAAAAAATATAAAAAAATGTGGATGACATGAAATGGGGACCGTCTTTCGAAAAAACAAAAAACGATCTCCAACAGTAAAATGAACCACGTGTGTAAGATTTTTCTTGCTTGGCTCGGTTGGCAGTACGTATTACCGCGGTCGAGCCGATCTGTTCGTGCTGAAATCAGCGTGGCTCTACTACCTGTTGTCTTTTTCAAATCTAGTTTTCAATGTTTCCTATTTGAATGATGATGTACTCCTAGCTAATTTCGGCCACGATGACCAGTCTCAACGGAAACCAACGAACTAGTACGCATATGATTAAATTTAAAAAAACTGTATTTAAATATAAAGCGTGTAAGGTGACATTTTTTGGTGTTATATTGGTTCCAATACTTTTGGAACAGTACTAGATGCATTTTACAAGCCTAGATTCATGTCAGCTACTCAATAGAGTTAAGCATTTACATTTATACTTAAAACCGATCGTAATAGGTGGGAGACACGAAAAGGTCTTACGATTTTTAAAATATATAATCACGAGAAAATAGGACTACTTGTTGTCAAGTACCTAAGTTATTTTTATTGCGAACAATATTTCTAACACATGCTATGCTTTTGAATCAGGCATTATTCACTTTGTTACTACTAGTTTAATGCTCAGGTCTTCGTTGAGTTGGCAGAAATTAATTCATCTTAAAGTACACGGTAGGGTTGAGCCTGAGAGGTTTGCCTGAACAATTGAATTTAAACGTAATCCGAAAAGTATACCGTCTTTCGCAAAAACAAAAAACGATCTCCCCAAAAGAGTATCATATTGAGTGAAGATGACAAAGGAGTTGTTTGGTCAGCTCCTATCTCAAAAGAATTTAATGGCGCAGATTTTCAAAAGTAGGTTTTGTAAAAGAAGGTTATTAATGTATAGATATTTTCTTGTTTTCAGTGGACACGTGTAAATTGACAGGATATATATATTATATATAAATTTCATTTCATGGTATTCGGGGTAGCCATTTAATTCAAGTCTCCTTTGGACAATCCATTTGCTACTTGTTTTTGAAACAATTCAACTTAACTTGTTCCCGTAGACTTACTTATCGTCATAGTACCTTTTTAATAAAGAAATTGCGTGTTCCATTTTTAAATCATACACGAAATAGTTTTGACTGTAATGTATTTTTTTTAATTAAACGTCACACTTGTGGTTTCCTTGTATTAACTAAAAAAATAATAAGTTTTTCTTGATCTTTGGTTTTATATCACTTAATTTACTTTTAATTTTTGATTGGACTTTTAAAAAATAATAAATATACCAGAATTTTAAATTTCATTGGCATGCACTGATATTTTTTTGTCTCAATTACATCCTTAAGCTACGGAGTATTTTCTTCACACAGTTTTTTTTTATAATAATGGGAAAAGCTTATTGATATTTTTCGATACAAAGAGATATTAATGATTTTGGTGTGTTAGGGGTTATATTAACTAAAAGGCTTATTTTAATTTGAAACAGTAAAAACTGAAACCTAGAAACACTAGTAGGGCTTATTATCCGTACTAATATTATAAATTTGAAAGTTACTCTGAGGGTTGGGTTCACGATGAAACTGCTGAAACGATTTCAATGCGATTAGGCATGGTATTTCCGTTTACTACGTATGTTTTGTTTAAAACTCGCTTATCTTTTCATTTTTGGATTAATTTGCTCAAGCCGAACACCAAGTGTTAGCAAAGGGTAACTAATTAATCTGGGCCTGGGTGTAATTTATGTATACTAATATTAAAGAGGTAGTTTATAAGGTTGTAGGAGGTAATCCTGGATCTACTGATTTAAAAAAATCTTTTATATATAGTGAGCCACAGCCATGGGCCTTAGCTACTTTATGATGTATATAAAAATATAGATTTTTATCAGCAGTCTGGCATAGGCTCTTCTCTCCTATGTTTGGGACTAAATTACCGTGTACGAGATGTCTGTAAAATGAAGCAAGGTTAAGACCTTGCTTCTGTGCTATAAGTAGCACAGATAAAAGACAAAAGGCGATAAGCATGAATTTTTGGTTGGTTGGTCTTCATGATGCCTGCTGATTTCAACAAGAACAGGTGACTAACTGATTGACTAAGATACCCAGAGATCAACGCACAGCCCACGAAAGCGTAACAAACAAACTTCACAATAATATTAATAGACCATAGTATGATGTGTATATAATAATATTTATAAATTGCAGCTCAAACAACCCCGGAGAACCTTCACCGTGACTTCGGCGCATACACCCTAGATCCTGGCACCCGGTACCCAAACTTGAATCGCACAGCTGTCTCTCCGCACCGAGTGACTGCTTTCTACAACTCTGATGACCCGTTACCACTAGACGCTGCACCTACGCAGAGGAAGAGGCGAAGAGGTAATGAAACTTTATTTATTTAATTAAAGAATTTGTATGAATGGGTTTAACGCTTTAACCAAAACAATGAACATTACAACACATCCGCAGAATAGCATTAGATGCTATCGAAACGATATATGTTTTCATGCATTAATAGATAAGCTATAAAGTTATACAAAAGATCTTTATTTATTATTTTACACGTAGCAACGATACTTACCTTCAAGGGTCACTAACCCAGCGCTCGGAGTGCTTTGCTGCTCAAAGCTGTGCCGTTTCGCTGCGTCTACACCCTCGCTGCAAACTACCATCGTTCGAGGACCCTCCGGCGTCTCGTCGGGGATCGAACATCTGAAAAAACACAAAAGTTCAGTGAAAATCTTTAAGTTTTAAGGTTTTTGGCGAATTATTTGACACCCTCCAAGTTTATACTCAAAATTTCTACATATTCGGGTAGGACTCGTCTAGCCCTATCTAACGACACCTCATTCGTTCAAATCCGGCTCGTAGAAGTTCCAGAGTTTGCCCTTTAATCTTGTGTTCTATTGATTAGCGTGCTTTTCGAATACGCATAAAAACATCAATCATAAAAATGTTACCAGTTACCTACTGGTCTTAAGTTTTCAAACAATTTTGTGTTTTTGTTGTTTTGTTTTCGTACTTTTTTTATTATCTGTCAGTCATCTTCGTAAATTATTGGATATTAGGTATGACTCAAAATGTGTAGATCGTCACGGTGTGCTTGCCTAACAGAGCAACTAGAGACATGTCTGCGTTCCAAATGGCGTAACGGCATTTTGCGATTTTTACCTGTAAATTATGGTAATATTTAGTGACTAGTTAAAGCTTTATTTCATATTTTTATCTTTAATACTCTCAAATTAAATGAGTGGTAATGCCGGTGCCTTGTATGCGGGTGATCTGTAAAATCGGAGGTGTAAACTTTAGTGTATGTGTATTTATATTTACAAAATTAATGTCATTTAACATATGATATATACTAGATACACATGTTTTAACTATTAAAACATGTGTATCTAGTAAATAATAACTCGGGTATCGTTTTGTGTGTACTCTTTAAGTTATATAACTTTTAAATTTCACAATTGATTGAAATAAATAATATACGACAAATAAAGGAACTCCTGAAATGAGTAAGACATTTGTTTACAGGTCATCTTGTAAAAAAAAGTGCAATCATCAATATAGCTCAGATTTAGTGGAACGTGAGTGGAACTGGGCTGTCAATGTCATCTATGCCCACACGTAACAACAGAAAGAATAGGGGTGCGTTCACACAAATTTATCTACGTCACAAAGAAAGCGATTGAAACGCTCTGAATGCGACGCGACAAGTTACACGTTTGTGGTGAATTTTTGAAAATTACACACGTTATTTTAGTAACTTTCTTTGATTTTTTTCAATTGATTAAATAATCATCATCATCAGCCTATCGCAGTCCATTGCTGTCCATAGGCCTCTCCAATTTCATGCCACTTAGTTCGATTTTCAATTTATTTCAATATCTTGATAAAATAATATTTTCTATTAATTATAATGATATATAATTTTAATATTTTAGATATCCAACACACAACGTTGATGGAAGAGACTATCTCCCACAAGACAACTGGATTGAATATTTGAAGGAGAGGTTCACGTAAGTAAATAAAAAAACTTTTACTGATGGATGAATTGACGGCACACTTGTCTTAGTGGCCTCTCCGCTCTCAAAAATGATAATGCTCTAGCGAGAGAGATAAAAGAAAGTCCATAAAAATATTAAGCCTTTTAAGAAAAAACATCAAACAGAAAGACATTGCAATACAATGAATCATAATTATGATGCTTGTGCGTTGACTATTCGTCCTGAAAACATTCTTTGAACTTTTGAAACATAAATACATAGTTAATAAATACACACAATCTCCTAAAGCATACAGATATGAACAAAGCATAATTCATCAGGCTTCTGAAACAGAAATACACCTCAACAAATCTAGGCGGGTCTAAGTCTAGCGATCTTCTAAGCACCAAGATTCTTTGCCCGAACGGTATTATTATAGTTAAGGAAATCCGAGAATTACAAAGACTTCTGTGAGAAGCCTTCCCGGTTGCTAGGTATATATTCACCTCGTATTACGTTATGGCTCACGGTGAACACCGAAACCATCTAATCGATATTCACGATTTTTAAAGGTATCTTTTGTTGGCTTACATAAGATAGGATAGTCCAGCTCACACTCCAATCAATAGACGTAGACGACGTTGGGTGGGTCAGCTGGTATTCTATATCTAGGAAGTATGATATATAAGGTGCACACTGTGCCTGGAGTTCTTTTGGCAGAGTAACATTGGCGAAAAGGATAAAGTAACTGAAATAACTCGCAGAATAAGCTGGATCTCAACAGACTGTCGACAATAATAGGGAGGCAGGTGGCCGTTGCAGTGTTCTAGTGTTGAAATTGTCAATTTTCAGTTGTAGTTTGGATTTTTTAAGAACCTAACATTTGTAAATAATGAGTACGATGTGGCCAAAACAAAATAATAGCCAATAATATAAGAGAATAACGACGTTAGCGATTGTAGAAAGAGGATCGATGAGAAACACTTGCTTCTTGGTTACGGGGGCAGGTAGAAAGACGATTTGCGTAAATCGACCGGCCCTAAAAGGATTTAGGGCCGGTCGATTTACGCACTGTTATCAAATCTTGCAAGTTAAATTTGATCCACTTTTCGATTTCCAATTGAGCTGGAATTTGAAATGTCCCTTCAGTTCTTATGACAATGCAATTATATACAATCGATCTTATTGGCTGCCGTTACAAAATGGCGGCTTACATATTTTTGAACAACCTATCCGACACGATTTTTCTGTTCGTACAAGCTCTGACAAGTTTATGAAGTGCTGAGGCATGAGTTATGGGCGGAAAGCGTGTTGTATTATTTTATTTATATGGTTTAGAAAACAGTTATAGTATGACTAGGATACTTTTAAAACTTTTGATTAAAATTGTATGCATGTAATAAATATTTTTTTATGGACTTTATAAATATTGGAATATATTCATTGATTAATTAACAAGCCTGTTTCTTAGTTTAAGAAGTAAAGTCGTAATCAGATTGATAAAATCATTCAAGTCGCTATCCGCTCTTGTTTTGACCATCCGTTAATCACTACCCACATCGATTATGTAAAACTAAGTACATGCTATTAGTCGCCTGTTACGTGAAAGTGGAATCGATACGACAGTGACTACCTACAACCACATATTTGTATTACTTTCGGTATTTTGGCGGGCGTTTTGTAAAAGTTTTTGACATAACCTTCTTAAATATCTCAAAAATTATAGACCAGATATTTTGAAAGAAAATGATTAATAACACAATACTGTCTATTGCATCTTAATAACTGTCAGGGTCATCAAATTATTTTAAGTTACCATTTTATTAGCATTTTCCTTTAGAACAGTGATTGATTGTTTACTATTTTGATTTTTACTACAATTTTTTTTTATTAACATCATAGCACACTTGCCTGGTGACCGTATATAAAAAGCAGGGACGTCTTTGCTAACAGTGCAGGGTAAGGTGCACACAAGCGCTGGCAACGGCACTTTAAATGAAT
>PKRV01000955.1:145403-179924 GCA_003709505.1 Hyphantria cunea | reverse complement strand
TGATTTTGGCTATTTTAGCACTCACATGCCTTATCCGTGACATTTCGTAATCATTATAGATGTTCCAACGAGGCCCCCAGCGTCCCCCTACTGTTGGCATATTGTGCATTTCCCCGATTGATGTTGGTCGGCCTGCTGATCTTAAATTTTGAGTGTGTAACCTAATGTCTGGGGTGCAGGCCTGGGCTCGAGGTCAACCCCGTCACAGGTACCCCAGGACACTGGTGGCACCGCTCCGCGGGCAGTTTACGTCACCTGATTAAATCGTGTCCACGATATGTGTGAACCTCTTAAGACCAAAGATGGAATATTCGTTAGAGCTGCTTCCGCGAGCCCAACGTGTCTCAGCGATTTGTATGATGCTGGACTCCACACGCCGCGCCAAGATAGGGTGCAGGAGGTCGACGTGACGCACTCGGGACCTGTTAGTCCAAGCATCTCGGCGACACGCTCGACTAGCTCCACGTGAGTCCCGTATTTGTAACGCTTCTCTCTGTGGAGCCCGTCCAGCGATTGTCTGCCGGACACTATCTGGGCGTCTACAATCACTCCCACATTCTCTTTGGCGGCGATTATGTCGGGCTTACGTAAGCCAAGGGCCGTACGGATTTTCGGCTCCCTCACCACGGTCCACCCTACTTCGGCCATTCCCGAACTTATGACCTCAGCTACTTTGTCGTGGCGGAGAATACGCCCGCCGTGCGTTCTGTGATACTGCTGGATGCAGTGGGCCGTTGTTTCCCTGACCGCACATCCAGCACGGCAGTTCAACTCCAGCCCTCCGACCCTGCGCCCCCTAGAGTTCCTTACTCTAGAAGGGAGCGCGTTAGTGTGGCAGTGCACAAATTGCACGTAATCGCGTCCCGTAATCTCAGCGCTTCGCTCTCGCATCCACTTTGTGGATGCGGTGGTGTTGGATGTCTCCCGAAGTTCGAAGCTATCGTTTGAAGCGTACAGCGCCATACGCCAATATGCAGCCGTGGTCCGTTCTCCGGCATGCGAGTCTGTTCGTGTGAGTTTCAGGAGTCTCCTGTTGGCCCACTGCAGTTTCCTTCGGATCTTGTCTGATCTGGCGGCTGCTCTGGCCGCTGACCATCTCGAGTGCTCCATGCGCCCAAACCTCTTTACAATCAGTTCGGGCACACCGGTCCTCAACGATGGAATCGCCAGGCCTCCGTCCTTGGTCGCTGCGTGGAAGTACCCAACAGGTACATCCCTCGGAAGCCTGAGCCATAGGCGGACTGCACTCCGGATTTGCACGTCGAGCATTCGCAATCTATCATCCGTTATCATTCCCAACACAAATCCGTGTAGGAATTTCGGGATTAGATGCACCCTCATAATCTCCAGCCTCTGCTGTGGTTTGAGGGGAGTCCTAGAAATGTTGGTTAGGGCTCTCTTTATATCTTGCTCTAACGTGTCACATCCAGACGCTTTGAAGTCGAACCCCAGATAGCGCCAACGTTCCACACATTCCACCTGCCTTACCCAGTGGCTAGACGCCGCTGGGTAAGGCCCGCCTTAAAGGTGGTACCACTTAGGTAGTGCAGTTTCTTGCGTTTCCCGTCCGGCACCATCGATAGCACAGCGCTCTTAGCGTGGCTCACATAGAGCCCCGTCATACTTCCGCTCTCTACCACCCTGTCGATGGACGCCTGCATTCCCACTATCGATCCTGCAAGCAGGACCAGGTCGTCAGCGTAAGCCAATGCGGAGATCTTCTCCGACTCCAGCCCATAGCCAACTTCCCTTGGCAGCGAAGCAAGCACGACGTCCATCGCCAGGTTAAAGAGGAGCGGGGACAACGGGTCTCCTTGACGTACCCCCTGACCGATTTTGACAGGATCACTGCGAACCCCGTCCACAGCCAAGACTGTCTCGGCCGTAGCGTAGAGGTTCGCAATGTAGCCGCAGAACGCCCCCGGCAGGCCTCTTTCGCGAAGAACCCTCACCAGCACCTCATGAGACACGGTATCGAAGGCCTTCGCAAAGTTTAGCACCCCTACGTTGCATTCCCTCAACTTCTTCCTGCAGTCCCCCATTACTGCGTCCAGCACACCAGAGTTCTCCGGTGTGCCGTCGGCGCGGATAAATCCGCGCTGCCGTATATCGGGGGGGCAGCAGCTTTCCAATCTACGAGCCATCGCCGAGTGCAAATGCCTCAGGGGGACCGACACGATGGATATTGGTCGATAGTCTCCCGGGCACTTCGGCTCTTCGGTCTTCGGCACGAATATTGTACGGCTGCGCCTCAGTCTCATCGGGGCCTCGCCTTGTGCGAGCCACACGTTGAACAGAGCAGCCTGGGTCTCAGCTGGAATCGCGTTCCAGTCCCCCGGGAGAATCCCGTCCGGACCGGGTGCGAAGCGTCCATTAACGCGGGATGCCCTCACATCCTCTACGGAGAAGGGCACTATGAGTCGTTCGGTATCGACGAGCTCCCCACGGAACTCGGAGCGCTTTGCACNTTAAGAGAGTCATAGTTACTCCCGCCGTTTACCCGCGCTTGCTTGAATTTCTTCACGTTGACATTCAGAGCACTGGGCAGAAATCACATTGCGTCAACACCCGCGAGGGCCATCGCAATGCTTTGTTTTAATTAGACAGTCGGATTCCCCTTGTCCGTGCCAGTTCTGAGCTGACCGTTGAACGGCGGTCGTACAGAACCGCATCGATCGCGCACGAGACGAAACCGACACGGCCTTACGGCTAGGAAGATCCGCGGAAGGCCGGAACGCGGGTCCGGATTCCGCCCTCGCGCCTAAAGAGACGCGAGAGCATCGACCAGGCCCGGCACCGGCCGCATCCGCTTCCCGTCCAAACCCGACACGCCCCGGTCCTCAGAGCCAATCCTTATTCCGAAGTTACGGATCCAATTTGCCGACTTCCCTTACCTACATTATTCTATCGANCGGGGCCTCGCCTTGTGCGAGCCACACGTTGAACAGAGCAGCCTGGGTCTCAGCTGGAATCGCGTTCCAGTCCCCCGGGAGAATCCCGTCCGGACCGGGTGCGAAGCGTCCATTAACGCGGGATGCCCTCACATCCTCTACGGAGAAGGGCACTATGAGTCGTTCGGTATCGACGAGCTCCCCACGGAACTCGGAGCGTTTTCCACGAAGCAAAGCTTCCGGTGTGGGGCCTCGGGTTTCAGACACTGCCTCGATTATTGACCGCCAATAGGCTTCCAACTCCCGAAGACTGTGTCTTACTCCCCGACATTGGCCGTCAATGATTTCCGTGGATGCACGACCAGGACACTTCCGCCACAACCCCTGCACCCTAGCATACTCCGCTCGGCGCCGTTTCCGGGCCGATATGATAGCTGGTGCAATCATGTTATGCTTCGTCAGTTCTCTGCGCTCCAGTCGCTGCACTCCCGCCGTCCTCGACCTTTCTGCCCTCCGATCAGCCTTTGAAAGGAGATCGGAGATAACGGCCGTCAGGTCGGCCTCGGCGGCCATCGGCTGTGCAGGAACAGCAACATGCGTACTTCGAGGCGGCATGCCCGCCGGCTCCGACCCCGGCACATCAGGCCCGGTCGGTTGTTCAGTGCTCTGGCATGTGGGCTGCGCTCCTTCACTCTGTGGAGGAGGGGTACGCTCCGTGTGTCCTATTGCGTATGTCTTCACTAGGTCTTTATATTCTTTCCCCCTCCTCTTGCCCTTGATGGCTTCTATTGTCCGACCCAATGGTGGGAGGACCCTTGCCAGTTACGTGTTCGTGCACTGAACACCGGCCCCTGCGAGATGCGCCTCCGTCTTCGCCAGCAGTGCAACCTCCTCTTCACGCCATCGCCACTTCAACTGCGCCGGGGCAGCTTCAGTGTTGGTCGTTATTGGGTGGGCGCGCCTTTTATGCACACCCAACCCAATCTTGGAAGTGAACGAGCGCTCACACTCCGAACACGCCCAACCGGCGCCGCTCCCGCCCACTTAAGCCGCGGCACCAGTATCGGGGGTGCGGATTCGCGCCTTCCCCGACCCCTGTGGGAGATCGGGGTCGCGCTCATTTGATAAGTTTGTTACAGCACATAGATTATCCGCGTGGGTCGGGGAGCTAGCCCTTCCCACCGACCGTCCGTCCGTCGTACGTCTCCCCCGACGGCGTCGCTAGGCTTGGGGAGGCACCGAACCCCGGGCCTCCCCCATCGAGACTGCTAGGAGCGCACTCCAAGCCCTGCGCCTCATGTGTTTGCCAGAGACGTGCACCAAAGAGACGTCTTTATACCCCGCACGGTGTCGCAGTGTATTTTTGCCAGTAATGGTAGGTGCTTGTCTCCCTCCGCCCCTTGTTAGCGATCGCAGCGGCGCTACTAGCAGGCCAAGGATGGGAGTTGGTCTTCGTGGCTTCCACTACCACTCTTACCCCTTTGAGGTACGTCAGTTATGTTGTCCCGATCCACTCAACACCGTCATGAACCGGCATAGTCAGACGTACGTGAGCAACCACCGAACTCTTCATATGGGCCGTTAGACCACTTCTTACTCGATCCCATCTCCCACTTACGCCGTGCGGTTCTTGCTAGAGCCCGCGGAATACGGGAGGGTGACCGTTCCGCACTTGCAGTGTCCATCATGGCTAGCCCACCCAGATCGGCAGATATTTCGCAGGCTCCGGGCTCCGCAGCCGGGAGCGCGCTTCGCGGCACCCACAACCGCGCGCTAGCGCGTCCGTTGCCAGACGCACCACGCATCAACGCTATGCACTTTAGTGCGCGTGTATTAATCGCACCTGTGCCTCTTGACAACCGATTCACAGCGCTTGACAGGAGAGCAATAAAAATTAAGAGAGTCATAGTTACTCCCGCCGTTTACCCGCGCTTGCTTGAATTTCTTCACGTTGACATTTAGAGCACTGGGCAGAAATCACATTGCGTCAACACCCGCGAGGGCCATCGCAATGCTTTGTTTTAATTAGACAGTCGGAATCCCCTTGTCCGTGCCAGTTCTGAACTGACCGTTGAACTGCACAGAGTCGTACAGATATTCAAATAGCTTATAATAAGGGTATTACAATACTCTCAGAAAAACACGGTAGGTATATAAAAAGTAACACACAGTACAGTTCCTAGACAAGAGTACTTCACGACAGTCCGAGCGATAACTTTTTTTAACTACAGAGTGCACGTCTTTTTATTAAGGCTATCCTCTCCAATCTAGGCTCCGTACACGTCACTACGACGTTGTGTGTTGTTGACGTTCTGTAATCATGACCCGGATGTGACACGTTCATCCTGTGTGGCGCACGTCCTCGTGCGCTAATCTGAAAGAAGAAATTACCACACAATATCTTCTCACTCAACCCTATGACAATAAATGCTCAAACGATAGTGATCCCTGTGACTACCACAAATGTAACAGTTAGTCATCCCTGTGACTACCACAAATGTAACAGTTAGTCATCCCTGTGACTACCACAAATGTAACAGTTAGTCATCCCTGTGACTACCACAAATGTAACAGTTAGTCATCCCTGTGACTACCACAAATGTAACAGTTAGTCATCCCTGTGACTACCACAAATGTAACAGTTAGTCATCCCTGTGACTACCACAAATGTAACAGTTAGTCATCCCTGTGACTACCACAAATGTAACAGTTAGTCATCCCTGTGACTACCACAAATGTAACAGTTAGTCATCCCTGTGACTACCACAAATGTAACAGTTAGTCATCCCCGTTACTACAACAAATGTAACAGATAGTCATCTCTATGACCGACAGATAACATACGCCAATCTGTATCTCAATATTACAGTCATCCCCGTGACTGCATCGTATGCAATCTATTCACATACACACACATTGTCTTCCCTGTGACAATATTAAGAGAAAAATAATGAAGGCAGTCATCCCTGTGACCATGCCATTCATTAGTTACTTTAATTGCTAGGAGCATCCGCAGCAATGAAGGGTCTAAAACTCTACCACTATCACAATTCTGCTTGAATTTTACCTGATCGACACTTAGCCACTTTACATGTTACACAATTTTCTACAAACCTTTTTACATAGCGTGACATACCCTCAAACCAATAATGATCATAAACCATTTCAAGTGTTTTCTCCCACCTAAGATGAATAAGGGAATCATGAATATTGTTTATGACAGACCATTTCAAAGCATGTGACACAATCGGCAAACACCGCGTCCTACCATTACGTTGAAATTTTCTATGTAGTATACCAGACCTCAAGACATATGTGCTAGCTAGACTATCCTCTAACCTACAGTCACTTAAGTCATCAATAACTTTTATTAATTCACTGTCACGCTGTTGTTCAGCCGCTAACCAATTTGGGGAGAGCTCAACAATATTCACTCGTTTGGGTGTTACTTTATTATCAGGGCGGCTATTACTTAGCGAGGACGGTAAAGGATTCCGAAGTAAGAAATCAGCATGTGCCATTCGTTAAACTGGCCTATATTCGACATCAAACTCAAAACACTGAAGATAAGACCACCATCTGTGCACTGTAGGTGTTAAGTCAATTATACGTTGCGAAGACTTCAATGAGTTGCAGTCTATTACTACCAAAAACTTACGTCTATGCAAATATTGTCTAAAATGCTTGATAGCGTTCACCACTGCTAGAGTCTCCAATTCGTAGGAGTGATACCGTGATTCTGCAGGGGACGCACGTTTACTAAAATAAGCCACAGCATGTCGTTTATCTTTATAGATTTGTAATAAAATAGCACCGTATCCTTCTAAACATGCGTCTGTATGTAGTTCTATAGGGACGCTAGGATTAAAAATCTTCAATACCGGGTCATTAGACAGTATAAAAATAACTTTTTGGCTGATGACTTCATGCTTAGGTTTCCAAATGAAATTTCTTTTTAAAGATGTTAATTTATAAAGTGGGGCCATCAAACTAGCAAACTGTGCCACAAATTGACGAAAATACGAAGCTAACCCTATAAATTGTCTTGTTTGCGTAACGGATTCAGGTGGTGGCAGCGCAGTGAGAGTCTCCAATTTTTGTTTATTCGGCCCAATATTGTCGTTTTCAACTTCGTAACCTTCAAACTGAATTTTACTTTTAAAGTAAGAGCATTTTTTTGTAAGTCGTGAAGTAATTTCAGTTGTAAAGGCAAGACGTTGAATTCGCGAATCATTTTGATAAGTATGCAAGATAATCGTGCAATCTTTCCAGTCGCTGAACTGATAAACCGACTTTCATACGCAGCTAACGACTCGTTTTCATTTAATTTTTCATTTTGTAAATTAATGAGGGCACTTGCACATGTTTCTGTAAATATGAATCTTGCAGCAAACAATTCCTTAAATTCGGTCCACGTTATTCCAGGGTATGATATCTGAGATAACCATGCTGATGCATTACCTTTTAGGGCCTTACTTATCACAATTACGAGTTGACCCCCGTGTGGTGGGTTTTCTTCGAAACAAATTTCCGCTGTTGCACACCATGACCTCGCATCATTTTCTTTTTATCGGGGTTAAATTCCGGTAGGATAAGACGACGCGACTTGGTTCTTGTGGTTGCAAAGTAGAAATCAACGCCATAATATTTTCATTTTGTTTCTGAAAAACTCGACCCCATAATTCTTTCTTCTTGTTCTTCTTTGTTCTTTTTTAAAAGACAACTCCCGCATTAGTAATATACATTCCTGTGTTGCGGGGATCTTTACAAACATACATGAAACGGACACAAAGTACACCCACTTAGAACAACAATTTATGGATCTCACAAAATGTTGTCCCATGTAGGATTTGAACCCACAACACTTGGCGCAGTAGGAAGCGGTGTGGCGACCACTGAAACCACTAGGCCAACCGTGTAGTCACTTTCTTCTTCTTCTTTCACTTCTTCTTCACTACTTGAAGTTTTCTCCGCCCGTTGTATCCCTACTTCTGATGTCGGAGACACGTTATCTTCACGGTCACTCATTGTGGGCATTAACAGGATTCCCGGGCGAGAAATAAATGTATCGCAGGTTCAAGTAGTTTATAATAAGGGTATTACAATACTCTCAGAAAAATAAGGTAGGTATATAAAAAGTAACACACAATACAGTTCCTAGACAAGAGCACTTCACGACAGTCCGAGCGATAACTTTTTTTAACTACAGAGTGCACGTCTTTTTATTAAGGCTACCCTTTCCAATCCAGGCTCCGTTGTGTTGTTGGCGTTCTGCACTCATTACCCGGATGTGAAATATATATTGTACACTAATGAGTGATGATGAGGTCGATAAATATTTTTCTGCTGACGACACGTTAATAGATGAAAGTTTTGACTCATTGACACAGATTTTGGGCGATCAATTAAGGCTAATGCTATCTTGTTCCCTTCGAAATGTTTGCCACATCAATACGCAGAGTCCCCAGCCATTATAGTGACTTAATAGAGACTTTCTCGGGCAACGACGTTCACGCCATCCTAGTTTCAGGTACTTGGCTAAAGCCTTACCTACCTTCCTCTTCATATTCTCTCACAGGTTTTGACCTCATCCGCAATGACCGCTTAGATAAAAAAGGTGGTTGCGTGCTATCTACCTTCGTAGTTTCCTCCCATACAAAATTCTTGCCTCCTCCACATCCAACCCTTCTACTTTTTCAAGTGCGGAATATCTTTTCCTTGAGGTCAAGGGAGTTAGCGTTATTCTAGGAGTAGTCTACTGCCCTCCTGCTGTTAACTACTACTCCTGTCTGGAAACGGTTCTGGAATCTTAAGGGCCGGAACACTCATATCAGATTTCAACACAGACCTTCTAGCCCCAAACTCCTCCCGAACACATAACCTGCTCCAAATCATCCAAGCAACCAATCTCCACGTCCTGCCTCTTCAAACCACTCAGCATAACACATTACACCATGATACCTGGCTTGATCTTATGCTTATATCAGCCTCTAGCCTTGTGTCCTCCCTCGGTCAACTTCCTGCTCACGGTTTCTCCCATCATGACCTAATCTATCTTTCCTACACCCTGAAGCTTCCCAAATCACCTCATAAAGTTCGACAGGTACGCAGTTATCGACACACGGATATCGATAAACTACATGCAGATGCTGCTAAGTTGGACTGGACGAGTATGGGTGCTGCTACAGATGTGAAAAACAAAGTCCGTATTTTTAGTGACGCTATTATCAATTTGTATAACACCCACGCTCCTGTTACAAAGGTGAAATTAAAACATGCCCGGCACCCTGGATAGCTGAAGAGGTCCGAACGGCTATGAAACACAGGGATCAGGCCTTTCGTCGCTTTAGAGGGGATCAGTGTGAGAATAGGTGGAATCCGTATAAGACTGCAAGAAATCCGTGTAACCACGTGATACACAACGCTAAACGCCGACACATTCTTCAAAATATAGAGTCTTCTTCTCCTTCCAGTATATTACACATTAGGTATTGGCAAACAACAACATCCCGAATTCCAAAACACCTTTAGTTTGAATGATATCAACGGTCATTTCTCATCCGACTGGTCTAACCAGTCCCGCCATTGATTCATCTGAATTTTCTCCAGTGCCTTCTGAGGATATTAAAAAGATTATCCTATCTATCCGCTCTAATGCCGTAGGGCATGATGGCATTAGTCGACGCTTGGTAGTAACTATTCTGGATCATATCCTCTTAGTAATCACCCACATAATCAACTTCTCCCTTGACTCCGGAACTTTACCTTCTGATTGGCGTAAGGCTTCTTACGTCATCCCTCTCCCAAAAATAAGTAACCCCTTACTTTCCGAACATTTTCGTCCTATTTCTATTCTTCCCTTCTTATACAAAGTGCTTGAGGTCTGTGCATTTAAGGAGCTTTCTGAATTCACCTTCAGACAAACTACTAAGTCCTCTTCAATCTGGCTTCAGGCCAGGCCACAGCATAGTTACCGCTCTCCTTAAAGTGACTGGTGACATTAGGAGAGGTATGGAGGACACTAAGGTCACAGTACTGGTCTTGGTGGACTTTTNTCTTCGTGGCTTCCACTACCACTCTTACCCCTTTGAGGTACGTCCGTTATGTTGTCCCGATCCACTCAACACCGTCATGAACCGGCATAGTCAGACGTACGTGAGCAACCACCGAACTCTTCATATGGGCCGTTAGACCACTTCTTACTCGATCCCATCTCCCACTTACGCCGTGCGGTTCTTGCTAGGGCCCGCGGAATATGGGAGGGTGACCGTCCCGCATATGCAGTGTCCATCATCGCTAGCCCCGCCCGGATCGGCAGATGTTTCGCAGGCTCCGGGCTACGCAGCCGGGAGCGCGCTCCGCGGCACCCACAACCGCGCGCTAGTGCGTCCGTTGCCAGGCGCACCACGCATCAACGCTATACACTTTAGTGCGCGTTTATTAATCGCGCCTGTGCCTCTTGACAACCGAGTCACAGCGCTTGACGGGAGAGCAATAAAAATTAAGAGAGTCATAGTTACTCCCGCCGTTTACCCGCGCTTGCTTGAATTTCTTCACGTTGACATTCCGAGCACTGGGCAGAAATCACATTGCGTCAACACCCGCGAGGGCCATCGCAATGCTTTGTTTTAATTAGACAGTCGGATTCACCTTGTCCGTGCTAGTTCTGAGCTAACCGCTGAACGGCGGTCGTACAGAACCCAGAACCGCAACTATCCAAGTCCCGCACTGACGGAGAAGGGGTATCTCCGCCGGAGGGCGAATAGGAGACCGCCAGGCGCGCCCATCCATGATAGGGGGTGTCATTGGACATATTGTCTCGGGACACAAACTACACACCTGGTTACGCGCGGCCTCGCGCACGGTCCCAGCATAACCTTCGGCAAACTTTGTCCCACTTATTCCATTGCGTGTAGGGCCTCCCGCACGCGGCACGGTAGGCAAGACCGCAAGGGTCGGCTTTGTCTCGGAAAAGCTTAAGTTGCGCATTCTCCATGGCTGCTCTACATGCACTCCTAGCCTTATGGAATACCTCCTTCGCGACTATTTCGGTATGCCCACCCCGTTTCGGGGTACCTTGCCAAACTATATTTACGCATATTTTCCACTCATAACTTTTCAACCCTTGTCGACCACCATTCATAGCCGTTATCCTTTTTCCTTTTACGAGATACCTCGAGCGTATCCTTTGCCGTACACTCAATTATCCTTGTAAATTGCTTCCATATATCGGCTGTCCTTTTGCTCCAATCAATACTACCTATATTTACATGGATTTTGGACTCAAAAAGTTTAGACTCAAAAACACCTTGAAGGTGATAAGACGTTGGTCACTGGAACTAGCGCCTACGCGGACTCTCCAGTCCACTATGTACACGCCCCTTGTGTGCAGGGTGATGTCGATATTGGACTCTTCGTTGGCGGTGCTAAATGTATGCGAGTACTTGGAGCACTACAAACTCCGGCACCAATCTATCCACAGAACTTCGACCCAAATGATGGACCCGTTTAGAATGAGGGGGTCGTTGCGGAGGACTCCACGAGGGAGACGCGTCCAGGGGAACTAGAGGTTACTCCACCCCATATCCTCGAAAGGGCCCAAGCAGCTTACGGTAATGGGATTGCGGATGCGTCCCCCACGGGTATCAGGATGTACCCCTTACTCCGAATTTTCTCCTACGGTCGCAGAGCATTCGGGTATCGCAGTTATTACCGTGGAAGCTCAACGGCCACTTGCAGCAAAAAGAATACTTTCGCCTGACTCAGTTGTGGAGACGGAGCCGAAGCGCCGCATGGCCCGAGATTTAT
Organism: Hyphantria cunea; assembly: GCA_003709505.1. Taxonomy (NCBI): domain Eukaryota; kingdom Metazoa; phylum Arthropoda; class Insecta; order Lepidoptera; family Erebidae; genus Hyphantria; species Hyphantria cunea. The sequence goes on along the minus strand of PKRV01000955.1, from coordinate 168,225 downwards.
CAGTGGCCTGTTTGGCGGGATCATCTCTTGCGCCTCCCCGAGTGCACACGCCTGCAACAGAATATGGATCCCCATTTTCGTCCGAGGAGGAGGGGTCCATGGTGGCTGATGCGGATCTTGAAAGCGCCAACACACGGCAGTTGCTCGCAAGAGCTGGGTCTGCCTGCTAAGACATCGCGGCCGTGGCGAGTGGACCCGCGCCCCACCTGAATAAAGCGGACCTGGCATTAATAAATGACAAGATGCGGGTCCTCACCGAGATTGTCGGTCACTGTTGTATTCTCGTAGAAGGTCACGAGTCATCGAGCTTGGGGACAGGAGCAGAAACGGCGCATGCAACAAGAGCAGAGGCCGATGTCGAGCGGGCACGAGCGGAGGTGTCAGCAGTTATCGCGTCGCCGAAGTACACAACGGAAGTTTGGCAGACCGTCAACTATGCCAAGGCCCCCCCCCCCTCTCCTTTCCATTCACAGCTCCCGCAGAAACGCTTGCCATCTATCCGTCGGAGGGGAGCGAATTAAAGTCCGCAGACCAAATGAAAGCCGCCCTTAAGAGCATCAAACTGGGCGAAATAGGAGCGCAGATAGTGGATCTGGGCCGCGTGGCCAACTCCGGCATTATACAAAAAACGGCGACTCAAGAGGCGGCCACTCAAATAAAGGCAGCTATCCCAGCGTCCCTATAAGTAAGGAGCGTGAAATCAAGTTCTCCGTTGGTGGCCTTGCGTAACTTAGAAGGCGACCCGAAGGTGAAGGATGTGCTGTCCACCATCCATGAGCAAAACCTCAAAGGCGACAAAGTGTGGACCCTCGTCAAATTAAAGAAGGAAGCTAGACTGACCTTCAAGAAGTCAAGAAAGGGCGGTAACCGGACTAAACTGGTTCTATCATGCTCTCCAGCACTGCGAATAGCTGTCGTTACACGAGAGAGGCTGTTTATTGGATGGGAAGTAGTGGTAGTGGAGGACTATGAAGACGTAACATGTTGTAGCTAGTCTCAGCTTACGGGCATCCCGAAAAGCTATGCCGAGCTTCAGTCGCCACGTGAGGGAAGTGCGTTAAGGAGGGCAATGGAAAGGACGACTGCAAATCTACAACAAGCTGCTCCGCAATATGCGCTAAATTCGGACACCCACAGGCGAACACTCACGTAACCACATCACGGGATTGCCCAGCCCACTAAAACGCAGAACGCAGACTAATCTCTACTACCAACTATGGATTGTAGAGTTCTTACACATATTGGTCAACTTAATTTGGGGGGAGTGGTTGAGATATTTATGTAGTCTCGTCCTACTTCAAGTACAGCGATGACATAGATCTCCACTTGGACTAGCTAGGGCGGGTCCTAGACCACCTACGTGGCAGGGAGGTGATCATAAGTGCAGACTCGAAAGTCCACTCTCCGTTGTGGTTTTCCGATCCGCGACAGCACAGGGGGAGGAGTTCCGGAGGTCGCACATCGACGGGAGGCCATGGAGGCCTTCATACTTGTTCGCGACCTATATGTCGCCAACGCAGCCGGACGGTTGTCCGGCCACTGATAAATCGCAGGTCATACGGCGCTTCGGCTCCGTCTCCACAACTGAGCCAGGCGACAGTAATCTTTTTGCTGCAAGTGGCCGTTGATAACTGCGATGCCCGAATGCTCTACAACCGCAGGAGAAAATTCGGAGTAGGGGGTACACCCTGATATCCCTGGGGGACGCCGCCGCATCACATTACCGTAAGCTGCTTGGGACCTTTCGAGGATATGGGGTGGAGTAATCTCTAGTTCCGCTGGACGCGTCTGCCTCGGTGGAGTCCTCCGCAACGACCCCCTCATTCTAAACGGGACCATCATTTGGGTCGAAGTTCTGTGGATAGATTGGTGCCGGAGTTTGTAGTGCTCCAAGTACTCGTAACAATTGATAAAGATCTTCTTGTGGCAACCGGGATCGACTTAACGAGCCTTCCGAGGCCCGGAAGGGTCTCAGTATGTTAAAAACGGTCACCCATCATTGCTAGCATTGCTAAACTTGGTACGTGTAAATTTAAATCTTATTAATACCGTGTTAAGCAAATAAGTATAATATTCCAGCTTTTAAATGGGAGTGGCGGCTCAAGAACCATCGCCAGATACACCACGGCCTGTCTCGCCCGAAGAACCCCCAACGTTAGTGCCAAGAAGTTCTTTGTGACTTCTGCTGCCATGTGTTTGGTGTGGTGACGTCGTCTCTACCCTTGGTGATCACATATGAATTGATGCCGTTATTCTCATTATTTCTGCAAAATAATTTCACATCGCTATATATACTTACCATCGCTATATATACTACTTACCTACTGTTCATGCATCATACTCGAGCAGTAACAGCGCACAGGTGGCGGGCACTCGGCTGATCCATGCAACAGCCGCGCCCCACTCTCCTACTGTCAACTATCACTTTGATTTTTTAGTATTTCTTATAGATTTACATTTAAAAGGCAAAACAGGGAGTTTATGCATCGTCTGAAAACAGCTTCATTAAAGAGCAACCTTATTCTACATACGAAACACAGTTGACTATGGTTTAATTCCGTCATAAAAGATGGTGTACTAACTGTATTGTCTGTATATTTCAGTCTTTCACGACACTACGGAACCACAAGCCGATCCACTCCAAGCAGAGGAGCTACATGTGCGAGGCCTTGGCATGGCGACTCCATCTAACAGCGGCGGGCTCAACACACTCCATACTTGTGCACGGCGACCGACGACGGAAATAATCGCCCCACTGTTCGGCTACTGATAATAAAACGACATCTGTCTTATGACTTATTCACTTACTGCTCTGTATGCGAATTTTGTACCGCCTATCACTTCTCTTGGTTGGGATTTTTGTGGTATTTATTAGGTCAGTTATAGCATCGACAACTTTAGTTTTAATTACCAGAATTTTAATTCTCGGCATTCAAAAGATACTTCTGTTGTAAATTCACATAATACTTTCATTTCTGGTGATCTGAGCTACAGACTCAAGTCTAATTCAGCCACCAGTCCTCTTACAATTGCTGTATTGGTGTCTTGTTTTTGTGTTGTGATAAGAATTAATATTCCATGTATTGGTAGTTGTGAGAAGAGAAATAAAGAAATTATTATCATTATTCTCTATATTACATTCATATATACATATCTATTACATTTTAAATACTTAAAAAAATAAACAGTAATATATATTTAAAAATATAAAAAATAGTAGACCACCGTCCTCGGGTACAGGGACCAAGAAACCGGTAGTTTGAACTCCAAAGACAGCCGTGTCTAGGAGGACTGTCTTCTGCATCAGACCCTTGATCCAGCCGTCTAATGTGAGCCTTTTAAGGTGTTGGTCGAGGCTCTTGCCTATTAATCCGCGAACAGACACAACTATCGGAACAATGATCAACGAATCTCGTGAGATAAATCCAAATATTTCATTTGTTTTTCTTTTTCAACTTTCACGAGATTCTCGTCATGAGGAACGGCGATGATGCAATAATTGCACGGCGCTCTAATCGATCTATCACCACAATATCAGGCTTATTGGCAACAATATTCCTGTTTGTGTTAATAGATCAATTCTAATACAAAGTAGCACGACCATTTTCGAGAACTGGGTCGGGCACATACCTGTATTATGGCACCTCTGTAATCACAAGTATGTATTTAAAGGGCAAGCTGTTGCTGAACTATCCTGACTACTGGTTGTGCCTGTGCAAATATTCGCCGTTAGCAAGATAGGAACAACCAGAAACAATATGCCTAATAGATTATCCAGTACGGTGACATGCCCGACAGATGTTAACCGTATTATCCTTTAGGATATACTTCCGATAGTTAATCGTCTTGATAACTTCGTCCATGATCGCACAAACAAAACCTTCGGTTTCTTCGAAGAGATCACCATACCGTAGCCAGGAGGTCGATGCTTTGAAGTCTATATCGGACCCATTAAGGGCCCATAAAACCGGCCATGACGTTCCTTGCCCTTCCATACCTTCCCGCGATCATTAGTACTAAGTACTGCAGGTTTGCGCCAATTCTCTTTAGCCAGAGTGAGTGGAGTGAACCCAGTATCCACTGCGACGCACTCCAACATCAGAACGTAGAAAATAATATCTAAGATTGTACATCTCGCGATTGTGTAGGGTCTTGATATTTAATAGTCCACCACCTCCACACTTTCGCGGGATATACAATCTCATAACCGACGAACGTAGGTGGTGCATTCGAAATGCAGTCAGCAGTGTCAAGGGCATAGAATTCGATCCGAGTCTATGTAAGTATTTCAATGGAATAAATCAGAACCGGCAAGACCCAACCACTGTAGGCTTGCACCTTATTACCGCCTGATAAAAGACTTTTTAGCACTTTTTTCAGGCGGCCAAAGAAGCGTTCCTGCAACGTTTGCTTCGCGCTACATTCTGGTATTCCTAAGGACTGTGAAAAACCTAAATACTTGTAGGTTTCGGTGATAGACAGAGATCGAAGTTTTGTGGAATCTAAAAGCTCTACTCCTTCAGATTCCTCAATCACACCCTTCTTTACATACATGATTGCACATTTGTCAACACCAAATTTCATCTTGATAGAATTACTAAAGTTTTTTTTAGTAACGCTGTCAATTGTAATTTAGTGGGGGCAAGTAGTTTCAAATCATCCATATACAGGAGGTGCGATATAACGTGGTTATCTTTCTGCAACCTATAGCCTAACCCTGTACCCTCTAATAGAGTACTTAGAGCGTTCAAAGCCAGACAAAACCACAAGGGACTCGGACTGTCACCATGAAATATACCCCGCTCGTTCTTTATTGGTACATCGTTTACCGTAGTCTGCCGACATCCAGGATAGCAAATTACTGTTTTCCATTACCTCATACATGACTTCAAGAAAGTGCGAAGAGTTGTGTTAATTATATACAATTCAAGCACCTTCAAAAGCCATGTATGTGGCACCGAGTCATAAGCCTTCTTATAATCTATCCAACATGTCGCCAGACTCACGATTACGTCGTATGCTTATGGTCATGTCTATGATAAGGAGCTCTTTAGTGCCACGGGTCCCACTTCTACATCCATTCTGAGAGAGAGAAATTATCGAATTATTATTTTAATGTGAATAGTAATTTTGAGTCTCAGAATAGATGTTAATGTAATAGGCCTAAAATTTTTGGGATCCATGGCACTATGACACCATGTGCCCATCACGTTCACATGGATTCGGTACCTCCCATTTCGATACACCCACTTCTCATTTCTTTCGAACATACGATTTTGATTGAATCGGTCTCCTCGTTTCTTGTACCGTCTTATCGTATTTGCCTTAATTTTTTGTTTTAAGAAATCAATGCGCTCCGTGACACACGATATGTTTTCTTGAGGACTGATGGTAGTCCCCAAGAATGCTTGTTTTACAAAGCGCATGACCCTTAGCCGCGTATCACCAAATTTAAAAACAAATGATTTGCCAATGAGTGTTCTGGTCTCAGCAATACGCCGTTCTATTCTATACTGCCAAGCTGGCACAGTATTTTTGGGTCGAGTAGTGATTTGTTCAATAAATTTAACACCACTACTCGACAAACTGCAATAGCCGCACAGTACAAAATAGAATGTGTATCACTAAGAGTTTCGCTATCACCAAAATAATCCGGTAAGAACGAATTCAGGGCACCCACTAATGCTAAATTGCGTTTATGCATGGGTAAACGGGGTAACCGGGGTCTGTTATTATAATTAACCTGCCGATACTCCTGAATCGCAACATCCAAAGCACTCCTTGTCCTATCATTACATTGGGTACTTACGGATATAATTTCACTCTCCACTTGTTCGTCAACATCATCATCATTAACCACCATATCCATGTGACGAAGAAGGGATAGTCAAAGTATTCCGTACGTCCGATCGTTTCCTCTCAAGTACGGCATCATACAGCAGGTGACAGCGCTGTATGCTCGTACTTGATCCGATAATCGTTGTGTGGAAACGTTAACGGCTGGCTCAAGCTCCTGAAACAGAGAGACTAGTCGAACACGGTACGCAGTAAGGTTTGGTCCCAACTCTGTAGCCCGAAAATATGCCCGCATGACATTCTCATTAAAGTGTGTGTCCACTTCATGCGGCGTACAACACCACCGGTAGCGGAGACCCTGTTCGAGGTCAGTGGTCCTCGGGATCCCAAGCTGGTCGGCGGCCGGCCTCTCCCCTGCCGACGTACAAGTGGTGGCGACGTCTGTGGAGAGAAAAACTCGCTGGAACATGAGTTCGACGCCTCTACAACAGCCGAAACTTCTACTGTTGTTTCCAGGGGTGGTAAAGCGAAGCGTAGTGACGAGTCCGGTAATGATGCTTGTGCTCTGAGCCTAGCTCTTGTTAGTATTTTGGAATTTCTTGGTAATATTTATTTCACGTTTAAAACGCCATGTCTAATATCATAGATGTTTCCTTATAGGCCCATTTTTGCATTATTTATTGCAATTAAAATTATCATAGTTATTTAAGTTCAGCACGCCTTCGCTATCAACACACGGATTGTTCGTAATACTCTTTGCACTTGCAACGAAACTCATTTTCATTATTTAAAATATAGAACGTCATGTCAATCAATGACAGCCAACAGAAAAATCAATAATTCGAACCAAATATTACATATATTTACCTTCTCACAGTCTCCTTCATATACTTCCGGCGTGTAAAGAGTGAAAATCTGTACATTAAAAACCCTGTATATATAGTCATACATTAGAAGTCTTACATTCCTTAACTGAAGCTCTCGCTCTAGACCCCAAGACCACCTCAAGATATGAAAAAAAGACAATTAAGGTCGTCGGCATTGGGAACTCTTTGATGGCTCGCACCTTGAAGTCTAGTGACCTGGTTCTGTGGCCCCGTCTCGGAAATAGTCTCAGCCAGAGGAGTTACCTCAATAATCTTCAGAAAGTACACAGCAGTGTTCATCAGTGTATTTTCATATATTCGGTCACATCACATCTCGATTTCTATACGTATTTTTCATCTATTTCTTACCAACATTTTACCGTGTCTGCGAGNGAATTCCTGTGGGAACTCATAGGAAACTGTTGCACGGGCTTCTGAGGAGTTTCAAGCATTCCGGGAGCTCACGTTTTATTTGCTGGGACTGCTTAGGAAGCAAATAAGTGAGTGAGCCAAGATCGTTGATGTCATAGAGAGCCGTCATCGATAAAAAGCTCTCATCTACCTAGGAGTGCCTGAAGCTGTCAAGGAAGACTGCCATGGAACCTTGTTGGGTGTCCTTCATGATCGGATGGGTTTAAATAATGTCACAGCACCAAACATCAAGGATTGCCATCGTCTGGGCATCCATCCAAGGAGCATCGTCGCCCAGTGCTGGTTAAATGCTCTTCAGCAGAAGTTCGAGCGACTGTCTGGAGAGCACAGACCAAGTTGAAGGGGACTGGCTACTCAGTCAAAGAGTTCCTTAAAAGAACTCGGCAGGCCACGTTCGTGTAGGCTCGGCAACACTTCGGCATGGCGGGCTGTTGGACTCAGGATGGCACCACATTTGTAAAGGCCCCCGATAATTGCCATCATAAAGTGACCTCACTGGCGAGTTGGAACCTCTTCTTGTCAAATACCCCAAGGTCACAACACCGCCTAAGGCGAGCTCAAGCACTGCCGCAAAGGGTTCATGAAGATAATATTCTAGCGCTGTACAGGAGTCCGAAGTTATACAACTTGGTGCAGGTTAAACTTTCTTTGTTCACTCTATATGTCTGAAATATTTATTTATTTATTTTATTTATTTAACATACATAGGCCTTCTGTACTGTTTACATTGTATATACCTACAAATGTTTGATTTCCGAAACATCACAACATAAATTAATTGTCAACTTTAGCAACATCCGTCAATGTCAAGGCGCATACGTTCCGTTCGTAGGTCATCCAGTCCAAATGCATTCGGAAACCTTCTAATCTACAGAAGTAGTACGATTGTTTTTTGCTTTTTATTTGTTCGTGTTTTGTTCGTTTGTAATACCGTTCTTACTTTTTTTTTAAAGCTTTGTTTTATATAAGTATTTTTTTCTCTGTATTTTGAATTTACTAATTGCTACCTGTAGTATCTATATATATAAAAGAAAGTCGTGATAGTTACACTATTTATAACTCAAGAACGGCTTTGCCGATATGGCTGAAAAATTTTGGTGAGGAGGTAGCTTAGAGCCAGGAGACGGACATAGGATACTATTTACTCCGTTCGACAGTGTTCCCGTGTGAATTGACATAAAAAATCAGTTACTATAAAACGTGGTATAACAAAAAAGAATCACACTCGGAATAACAAAACTCAAATGAAAGCTATGTAATGGACGTATGGATGACAATTTGATTTTTATAAGAAATCAATATTAAAACTATTTCTATTAAATAAATAACAATTATAATGTAATAATAGAGCCGTTGCCTATCTCAAAAAGCTAAGTAATTTGTCTATGAATGAATGGTTGAAAATTTGAGCTTTGAAATAAATATTTAGTTGAATTGAAGTTAAGTGAAGTTTAATTACTAATGCCGCGACCAAGACGATCGAATCTTTCACGACAAAGCCGTAATGCAAGAAGGATACGAAACACTTCAAATGAAAGGACTGAAGAAGAATAAGAAAGGTAAGAAGGTTGCTAGGCAACGGTAAAATAGTGAATTGGTTTTTGTCACTAAATAAAATAAAATATTTTATTTTTCTGGCGTAAAAGAGTCGTTAAGTAATTTCGGATGTGAAGAAGAACTGTAATAGCAGATATCAATAATAATTTTGCGGTCAACAACACCTGAATCGAAGTACGGAACTCTGCACTGAGAAAAAACATCAACGACAAAATTNTTTGGGGCAGATATTAACAAAGAGCGAGAATTTAATCCGACATTTAAGGTATTTATTAATACGCTTTTATAAGCCTGGGTTGTATGTATGTATGTAATGGAATTTTTGAGCAAGATTTTTACCAATCTACAGAAATAATATATTTGCTAATTCTGAACTCTATTCTCACACCGAAAAAAGTGTATATAACTCAGTTAATACTGACTGGTTTTTATTTTGTAGATACAAGGACAGATTCATCATCGAATTGGATCATTACTATCACTCAAAGATGCACAGCATAAATTTTTACAAATATATTTCATGGGCAACATGGAAGAACAACTTGATCGACGTGGAGAGATAAATGCAGGAATGAAACAAGCAATTCTTCAAGACTTGCAGCAACTGCTTCATGAACATCATGCGTTTGTCAGGTTGTTTAAGAGTGCTTTAAAGCGCATACCAAATGATAACTATAAAGTTGTCATCAAAGCAGATAAACGACCATCTGGAACACGTGAACGCAGATATAACGCTCCAACAATAGATGAAGTTGCCATCCTGATTGTTGCTGAACAATTGAAAACACGTGTTATTGTGCTTACCCGTCGCGATACTGGGCAACTGCAAAAAATATCTGAAACACATCGATCATATGACGCATTGCAATACCCGCTGATGTTCTGGCAAGGAGAAGATGGATATTATTTTAATATCAAAATGATAAATCCATTGAATGATGAGTATATATCATAATTTATTTTATTTATTAGACAAATGACTGGCAATCGGTAATTAATTTATGCAAAAAATTTACATATGAAATATTAAATCTACTGTTTTAATTTTAGGTGAAGAAACTACAAAGAAAGTTAGCTCAATGATTTATTACGCATATCGTTTGATGATTCGGCAAAATGCTGACAACTATTTGCTGCGGTTTCGTCGATTGTTTCAGCAGTATTACGTCGACATGGGTGTCAAAGTAGAAGCGGAACGTTTAACTTTTATTAGGTTGAACCAAGCCAAACTGCGTTCTGAGGAATACATCCATTTACGTGAAGCAGTTAGTACTGAAGGAAATGCACCTAATATTGATCGATTAACTATTTTGCCGGTGACGTACATCGGTAGTCCATGTCATATGCATGAATATGCGCAAGTTGCAATGACATATGTTCGTCATTACGGTCAGCCAGATCTATTTATTACTTTTACTTGTAATCCAAAATATAAAAATTATTCAATTGCTGCTTCCCGGACAAACATCAAGTGATAGACACGACACACATGATGTATATTCAGGCAAAAAATTCGGTCCCTGATGAACTTCATTGTTAAACAACGCGTCTTTGGAGATACTCGATGCTGGATGCATTCAATTGAATGGCAAAAGCGACGCCTGCCGCACGCACATATTCTTATTTGGTTAGCGGAAATAATTCAACCTGACCAAATAGATGATATTATATGTACCGAGATTCCTGATCATGAAGCCGATCCAGTCCTACATGATGTTGTTATTACAAATATGATTCATGGACCGTGTGGCGCCATCAATCCCCAATCATCTTGCATGGTCGATGGAAAGTGCTCTAAACGATATCCACGGCAATTTACGGCGGAGACCGTCACTGGTAACGATGGTTATCCGCTGTATCGGCGTCGATCACCAGATGCCAACGGTGGAACTGTCACAACAAAAGTGAAAAGAATGGATTTCGTTGTCGACAACAGTTGGATTGTTCCATATTCGCCACTTATTTCTAAAACGTTCAAGACACGTTGCAACGTTGAGTATTGCAATCCAGTAAATTCCATAAAATATATTTGCAAATATGTCACGAAAGGCAGCGATATGGCGGTTTTTGGATTGCAATCCTCAAATACCAACGATGAAATTTCAGGCTATGAAGTTGGTCTTAATTTTTTTTTTTATTTATTGATACATAATAAAGTATACACTAAATTACATGTAAGATGCCACATAAACTCATTCGAGTTTTTTCGTGCATTAGTGTCATCAGTAAAGTATATTTAAATCTCAAATTCTTCAGCATATAAAACAATATAAATAACATTCCAGAACTCAACAGTTATAAATTAGAGAGGGTAGTCATTGATATTTATATTAATCTACTACCCTACTAAAATGCGCTCATCACCAGCATCGAACATGACCGATCGTTGCCGATCGGCGGTGACAATATTCTTTTATGCAGAGACATTTAAAACGTTATACAGCGTGATTTCTATACACACCTAAGATTTGCCGATGATATTGTACTATTCGCGAAAGCACCAGAGGACTTAAAAAGAATGTTAAATGAACTTGCATCGGAAAGTAAAAAAGTGGGACTAACATTAAATCCTGAAAAAACCAAAATAATGACGAATGGCCATAAAAGCTGTATTAATGTAGGAGGATCACAAATTAGTTATGTTGAGGAATATGTATACCTTGGACAGCTGATATCACCTAAAGATAACGCAAATAGGGAAATCGAAAGAAGGATAGCAAACGGATGGAAAAGGTATTGGAGCCTAAGAGAAGTGATGAAAGATAAAAACTTACAAGTAAACACAAAGAGAAAATTATTCAACATCTGCAACTTACCAGTTTTAACATATGGAAGCCAAACATGGCCAATAACAAAAAACATGATGAACAAAATTGCCACTTGTCAACGAGCAATGGAGAGGAGCATGCTAGGAGTTAAGAGGAGAGATAGAATCGGGAATATCACCATGGAAAAAGACCAACATACAGGACGTAACCTTAAAAATAAAAAGGCAAAAATGGAAGTGGTCGGGACACATGATCAGAGGAAAGGACAAATGGAGCAAAATAGTTACGCAATGGTATCCTAGGGAAGATATAGGGAAAAGAGATAGACAACCAAAAGATGGAATGACGATATCAGACAGGTTGCAGGTACAACATGGAGTAGAGTGGCCAGAGAGAGACGAGAATGGAATAGGTTGGAGGAGGCCTTTCCCAACTGGTAAACGGACTTACAACACATTAAGAAGCACCATTTACGCAAATATTGTTAAATATGTAAAGATGTATTAGTACAATAGGTTAAGATGTATGTATTTTAAGTTCGAATAAAAGGCTTTATTATTATTATATATCGATAAAGCCACATGCGCATCTGCTGGGCATGCTTTTATTATTTTTATGAAGACATTCGTGCTTGTGTGCAATTAGAGTTGGTTTCGTGGATTCTCTATTTTGACTCGAGCTGATGTACATCATTTTGGTTTTATCTTCATTTAAAACAAGCCCGACGTCATGAAACCATTTTGCTACCAAATCGAAGTCACATTGCAGTTTGTTTAGTGCGTCTTCCACCGAGTTGCCAAATGCCAAAAGGCAAGTATCATCAGCGAATTGATATATTTCACATTTCGTTATAAGGTTTTGTAAGTTATTGACGTATGTAAGGCAGTGCAGCGGTCCTAACACTGATCCTTGGGCCGTGCCATTTGTCACTTCTGTTAGGCCGCTATCAACACCATCTACCCTGACCACAAAATTTCTATTTTTGAGATAATTACCACTCCACGCCAGAAGGTGGCCATTGATACCACATTGTTCGAGACTGTTCAATAGTATAGAATGATCGAGCGTATCAAAAGCACTGCTGTAGTCTATAAACACCACCAACACATGTCGCTTATGGTCAAGGTGGTCATAAATGCTATCTGTGAATTTACTAAGGAGTTGAGTTGTATTCTTTCCTGGTTGAAAACCGTATTGATTTGAGGAGAGAATGCTATTTTGTCCGTAAAATTCACACATTTTTTTACTTATGTACTTTTCAACCAGTTTATCTGCGAGCGGAAGAATAGTAATTGGTCTATAGTTCGAATACTCAGCACGGGTGCCTCTTTTATGTAGGGGTCTAACTATACCCGTTTTTAGTGTATCAGGATATATGCCACTGTACACGCTTTTATTTATTAAGTTGGTAATTATACCAGTTATTTTACTGCAGAGGTTTTTTATGTATCGTGCCCTTATACCGTCTAAACCAGGTGATTTTTTAGCGTTCGTTGATTTTATGATTAATGTTATACATTTACGTGTCGCAGGTCTATATCTCATTGAGACATTCATGTAAACTGTAATGAAGCGATTTGGCGTATATTCGCATTCCCTATTCACGAACGTCATCCTACTGTTGTGCATTTGGCGCTGCATCTGGAGAGTGGTCAAAGAGTATATTTCACGGCTTCGAATGCTATGCAACGTGCTGAAACACCTCCAGCAACTACATTGACCAGTTTCTTTGCGATCTGCCAAAGCGATCCGTTTACACGAACTTTGCTTTACTCGGAGATGCCACGTTATTATACTTGGAATGCTTCATCGAAGAATTTTCAAAGACGACAGCAAGGCGATGCGGTTCCTGGGTATCCGGATGTGCGTTCTACTGATGCTCTTGGTCGTATGTATACAGTTCATCTAAAGAATGATGAATGTTTCTATTTGCGGTTGTTGCTGGTAAATGTGCGTTGGCCAATGTCATTTGAGACACTACGGACTGTTAATGGTGTAATATTCCCAACATATTGTGCTGCATGTGAAGAACTGAACTTATTAGAAAACGATACCCATTGGGATACGACAATCGCTGAAGCCATTATCTCTGCATCTCCAAGTCAGATACGCACATTATTCGCTATCATAATTTCGACATGCTTTCCAACAAACCCATGTAACCCGGGCACAAATATAAGGATAATATGTCAGAAGATATTTTACATCAAATGCGTATCACTTCCAGAAATCACGATGTTGAGATGAATTAGGAGATACATAATCGTGCTTTACTCTTGATCGAAGATGTGTTACCTCATGTGCGGTAGCTTATAAATCAGGTTAGGAATGCCAGCGCTCAATCGTGAAATGAATGACGCATTTAATCGAGAATTGGAACGGGAACGTGAATATGATCACCAGGAATTAGATTTAGTAGATCAAACGAATGTACACCTGTTGAATTCCCAACAAAAGGAAGTTTATGATACTTTAATGAAGGCAATCGATGGTGGAAATGGTGATTTATATTTCCTAGATGCCCCTGGTGGAACTGGTAAGACATTCCTCATGTCAGTAGTTTTAGCCACTGTTCGTGCGAGATCCAACATAGCGGTTGCAGTTGCTTCTTCTGGAATAGCAGCCACATTGTTAGAAGGATGCCGTACGGCTCATTCAGGATCAAAATTAGCGTTATATCTTCAAAATCTTCAAACTATTAAAGAACCAACGTATAATATTACGAAAAATTCAGCATTGGCCAAAGTTTTATCGGCATCGAAAATCATCTTCTAGGACGAATGCACAATGGCGCAGTAGCGTGTCTAACACACTCGCATTAAAATTTATTTTTATATTAATACCTAAAATATTTTCAAATTCATATTTGCTTAAACTATATATATATATCGAACAATTGGCAGTACTACTTAGTTTTCCTTTAGTTTTCCTTTTTACTACTTTTTTTTTTTGGGGGGTCGGAAAACCACGTCCTGATTGTGTTTCGAAGGATATCGATATTAATTCCATAAATTCATATTTTTCTGCTTCCTCCAATTTTCACTTGTTGCTATTGTTCTACGCGGAACAATAATACAAAATGGCCGCCACCTCTTATGACAAAATGCCCACGAAGAAACGAGAGGGGCCGTAAATACACTTAGCTATTGTAATAAATATTGATATAAGTTTGGCATAAAGTATTATATGGTAATAACGATGTAGACGAAGTTGCAAGCAATAGCTAGTGAGTGCATAAATACATAACGCATGTCCGTTCATATCGATCTCAGTGGCGTCGGTTCAATACAGGAACAACGTCCGCTAGAGAAGAACTATAAGCGAGCTCCTTACATAAGTCTAGCAGGTTATTTATTTATTTGGACAACCAGTTGCTGTTACATTAAATCTAACAATAGGAAATAATAAATTCACTAAAAACTTGTTAAAATGCACAACATTTTAAGGTGTCACAACATGCACCAATAGTAACAAGTGTTAATAATAACAAACAGACATATAAAAATAGACAAAAAAGAAATCAAATAAGAAAAAGGCAGTAACAAAAATTAAAATAAATTCAAACAAACAAATTGATACTAAGTTCTTCCAATACCATTGATATCAAAAGCTAAAGTTTCAAGAGTGTTACATACATCACAGATATATTGTATCGATGGGTGGAGAACAATATGCTGCCGTCGCCGGACTGAAGACGGTGACTGTTGTACTCTGAATTATCCTCAAGTAATAGCCTCTGAAAATAAAGAAAAAACCATGTTAACTAATAATAAAACTTAACTGATAATAACTAAATTAATAAAAATGGGTACATATTCGTCAGAACGGCTTAACTGATGACGAGCTAAGATTAAAAAATAATTAAACACCTACGCAAGCACTTAATCGAGTAGCCATATGATTTTGATGAAATTTTATATGTATATTCGGTAGGTATAAGAATAGGTTGCTATTGTTGTTGACATGATAAAACTATAGGAGATCCTTTTTGCATTTTGGCTACAGAAGCCTAAAATGAGATCGCCTGGCGAAATTCACTCGTAGTCTTATCTCCTCTCTGCCACATCAGCGTCCTCTTTACCCCAAGCTATGTCTCTTATATAAACGGCTTTAACTAACCTTAAATGAAGTGTCATTCGACGACTCCTGCGGTGATGGTGATGATGAAAGCGACGGCTCCTCTGTCTCTCTCTGAAAAGTTATCAAATCATATGTTTAAGTTTCAATGTTATTTTTAAGCTATTGCATAGCTTTTATCACGGGCTCTGAGCGCGGCGAGCGAATCAAGAAATCCTGTAACGAAAATAAACCTAACACTCCCCACTCCCAGCGGCACAGCGGTGCGGCGTTGAAAGTCGTGCATCGTCTAACGTCGTTTCAGTTCGGCAGACTTCGGCGCGGTGTTTGTGTGCGTGCGAATAGACGTATGCGTGTAGACTGTACGAAGCTCGCACGCATCGAGACGAGCTACTCCGAAATCGGACGAATACGTAAGCAGCTGTTTGTGAGAAAGTAGCATATAGGAGGACATAGCTTAACTAGCTTAGCTGTAACTCATAAATCGTGATAGTTAGATAGCCGAATGCATTTTTCTACTGCTAATATAACAACAAAAACTAAAAAACAGAGATTATTAAATATTTTAGGTGGCTTTCATTGAGTACGGTTAGTGTAAACGGCTACAGGTAGATGCTTGAAATGTATATAAAATTGACTACACGGTTGGTTTAGTGGTTTCAGTGGTCGCCACACCACTTCCTGCTGCTCTAAGTGTTGTGGGTTCAAATCCTACATGGGACAACACTTTGTGTGATCCATAAATTGTTGTTCTAAGTCTGGGTGTACTTTGTGTCCGTTTCATGTGTTTGTAAACGTCCCCGCGACACAGGAATGTATATTCCTAATGCGGGAGTTGTCTGTTTAAAATAAAAAAAAAATATTGGTACGGAACCCTACCTTAGTCAATTCAACTGGCACTTGACCTATTTCTGAAATAAATGCTACTAACACATCAAACAGTTGTCCTCATATTTGTCGTACCTACTCACGTACAATAGCGCCATAACACAGCTGTTCTGACGGAAGTGTACACACAATGAACTGAAATAGTGTTTGGCTCTACGACACACTGATGAACATGGACACGGTGACACATTCATTCGTAACCAATGGAGATGAGCCGTATTTATTAGAACAGATACGAGCATTGGGTATTTTACGAGATTAGGCTGCACCTAATCCCGTTTTGTTAATGTGTATAATCCAACTGTTCCACCTAATCTTCGTTCCACCTATTCATTCAGCATACTTTCCCACCTGTTCCTGAGCTATCTCACTCACTTACACGTT
Source organism: Hyphantria cunea (assembly GCA_003709505.1). NCBI lineage: Eukaryota > Metazoa > Arthropoda > Insecta > Lepidoptera > Erebidae > Hyphantria > Hyphantria cunea. The sequence goes on along the minus strand of PKRV01000955.1, from coordinate 151,457 downwards.
GCAACGTAACTCACCATCTGGCTACACGTTTGGAGCCGTAGAAAGCGAGACAGCGCTATACAATGCATACTTTGTTGATCCGTCTTCTTGCTCACTCGCAGCACTTGCTGGATCCTTATCAGATTTGTACAGGAGTGCATGGTCACACAACAGATACCAGAAATAAGACCGAATTCGTGCAACGGGTGCATTTAGGGATTTAACTATAAAGTCGTAAATACATCTCGAGACTTCAGTCTAATTATGATTAAATTATTCTACGACTGCTAACTGAAGTGAAAAGTCGAAACCATAAACAAATAGTTATTTAAACACAACTAAATCTTGGTTCTTTATAAAATGCACTATCGAAAGAAGTTAAAAGCATGATTTATTCAAAAATATTTTTTTTAGAAAAGCAAGCTTTTATTAATTGTTAATGAACAGAACACCTTTAAGCTTCCATGCTTCCATTCGAAACCCATATTGGGTGGGTTCTTTAGAAATATGTAAGCCACCATTTTGTCACGGTGGACATTTTGGATTAATAAAAGGATTTGCTGTTTAAACAGTTCGAAGGCCTACCCTGTGACGTGTATGTGAGACTTGACTTACTCGTCTGTGCACCTCCTACGTATGTCTCCAAGATGAGGCAGAGCGCGTCCACGAAACTCCTCCTTCGCTTTCGATCCTAGGCTTCGCACTGCGCCTCGCGCCGTCTATTCTTCTCAACCACGTCAGCGCGCCCTTTCCTCAGCCACGCTCATGTCTTCTTAGCAGATTCCAATCGATCGATCATTTTGGCGATAAGATCGGCCAGTACTTGGCCGGCTTTAAGATGAATTGATTAATTAATATACTATTACATAATTTCATCAATACTATTAGATAAAGCAACAGTTGTTTGTTTCCTTACAAGGGTATATGTAATTAAAGATCATCGTGAACAGATGGTAGCGTAATCGTTCAAAAGCACTTTGAGGCATGAACAGAACTGCCGGGAAAGCAAGTAACGGCTTAGATAAGTTTCTGCAAGTGTAAGGCTACTCCGATTGGAACAGAACTCTACTGTGCTCTTTAATATTAGTGATTTTTATGTTACTGACTTGCTCGCTGCTCCGTGCGTATATGGCGGCTTGTGCGGTAACCCCAACCTGTCTTTGCTGCTAAAACATAAGTTGTATTTATAATACATTCGTGATCCCCGTTAGAAATTCTTTATTTTGATACCACACTCGATGTATTGTGAAAACAATTTTTTTTGAGATTACTTTTTGGCGCCAAAAATACTTAATTTTGTTCTTTTTTATTTTAATGTAACCAGAGTGACCATCATCACTCTCACGACTAAGACGAATCTATTGACACCACTCACATGAAAATACGACAAGCTGTTTAGGCTCTAGGGCGTGCCAAAGAAATATACATACAGATTGTCGTGAGAGAGCCACGCTTCCAGTCGATCGAGTGATACCACGGCCTCACATAAAACCGGTGTGAAATAGCGCATGCGCTGATTTTCACCGAGTGAGTGAGGATACCGAAGGCCATATACCCCAACCTCTTCCCCCATCCCTATCCTCCTCCCCATTACCCAATGGCTGGCAACGCACTTGTGACGCCTCTGGTGTTGCAGATGTCCATGGGCGGCGGTAATCGCTTACCATCAGGCAATACGTCTACTTGTTTGTCCGATATACCATAAAAAAAGAAATACATACACTGGAAAAACATAACCCTCTTTCTATCGCATTCGGGTAAAAATGCTCCTGTAAACTTGTAAAATATTTTTATAAAAGATACCAAGTAAGGTTAATCAGTGCGTTGGTCTTGGAATGTAACGACGGCGGGGTGTGGCCAAATTGTAGGTTTCAAATATACATTACAGTTGCTCGAGCTATTATTTTCATCATCATCATCATCAGCCTTTCGCAGTCCACTGCTGGACATAGGCCTCTCCAATTTCACGCCACTTAGTTCGATCTATGGCTTCTCGCATCCATTTATTTTCATCCCTACGCTAATATTATAAATTGAAATGTAACTCTGTCCGTATGTTACGCTTTCACGGCTAAGCCGCTGCATTGGTTTCAATCTATTACAGAGATACTTTGATTACGACGAAAAACATAGGCCACTGTTTAGCGCAATAACCGACACATAACGTTAATATTTTAATAAATAGACCAGAATAGATTATGTCTATAATCAGTATTAACAATTACAATATTGCGGGTATTTTCGTACCAAGACGTTACGCCTTTAACGCGATCTCCCCAAGGCGAGTTGCATACATAAATCAAGGTTCAAAAAGATACATAGATACCTCCTATTAACAACTTTAAGTTAATTGTTTTCATATAAAACGTACTTGTAAATGTATGTATCCTCGTCTTTATAAACTGCCGTTAACAGACCACTGTTGGACATACGCCTTAGAAAGGAACTTTTCGCCTTATAATTTTCGAAGAATATTTTCCTGTTAAACAAATATGACGCACAAGCATAATATACCTACTAAGAAAACGACAAGAATTATGCATAAAATACGCAATACAAGCATTTTAAAAGAAAAATAATTCTATGACATTTCAATATTATTTATAAATTGCGTAATAAAACTGCAGAGATTCGTTATCTTTAAATTTTAACCCGCCATAGTTCTTTTGAAAACTCAATTTGTGCTCAATTCAAAGCGGCTGGATCGATATTTGCCAGGAGATCACTATTACTTTGGGTATACTATACTATAGGTATTCACTAGCGTTTGTTGGTTATCGCGGCAAAAGTAACCTATGTCCTTCCTCAAGAATCAATCTATCTTCATGCCAAATTTCATTGAAATCGATGCAGCGGTTTTGACCGTGAAAGCAGGACAGACAGAGGGCTGCCAAGTTGGAAGTTCGAAGCATAGAGAAAACACGTGTTTACACACACATTATATTTTAAGGTCGCCATTTTGAATTGTAAAAAATATATACAATTAAAAATCGATATTATTATGTACAAAAAGCTGATTGTTAGCCATTTCCGTATACATAATTACTAAGTGCTAAGTGAAGATAATTGAAATAATATTACGACATAAGATTCTACACAAAAATCTAGGAATTAATAAAAAAAAATTGCAGTAAAAATCAGGAAAAATAAATTTACTTTAGACTCACTCACTAGTATTTGTTGGTTTTTGTGTCAGCTTGACTTTAACATAATTATCTCACACCATATTTGATGAAACGCAGAAGCACGTGGTCCCATTGTGTTCCGAGTCTGTGAAACAAGTTTATATTAAGTTTACATATTTTGATAAATCAGTTTCTTATTATTTGTCGTAGAAACAAGTAAAACTTACATTAGTTATAATTTTAACTAAGTTACAGAACAAATACCACGTCTTCTTTCAAAGCTTGTTCGAATCGACAATCAAAGTAATAACGCGCCAATCTACTTTTGTGTAGTGATGTGCAAACTTTAGTATATCAGCATACTTAAAATTTAGTAATCGAAATTCGAGTACAGTTTTTAGTACAATTGATTTTCGTCTCATGGTATTTCATTTTAACACTAACCATTTATTTCGGTTTCGCTCAAATGCAATGAGTATTTGTTTAATAATAACGATGATTTTTTTGGAGAAAATGAATCTTGGTTACAAGTTGCCTGTGGTTTTTTGTAAAGTATTCTCACGTTTTAAACAAAGCTTAATACTAAGGCTTATAAAAGTAATATATGGTTAAGTGGAATCAGAAAAGAAGTAAATTTCCGGAAGGCCTTTTCTTAATAGTTATTAGTTATTAGTAATGGATTAAAAATGTACACTTCCGATTGCACAATAATTTTCTTGAATACAAACCTTAAATCTAAATGGTGCAGCCGGTCGGTATTTATGTGCGGACATACATTTTAGTGATTCATTTTTAACAGAGTATAAAAAGGAGGTTCGCAAGTCGACTGTTTTTTTTTTATTTTATTATCTCTGAACTTTTGACTGGGTTTGAATTTGGAAGACTTTGATGATTCTTTTTTTATTTAAAAGCTGGCGCTTCCCGTGTGGTACCATTCATTATGATGTTATTCCTAAAGTTACAATCAGCTGTTATATTTTTCATTTATCAATTATTATATTTTTGGTGACAGTCAAATAATAATAGTACAAGCTGTCTGTTGGCTGCGGCTCTGTTCACGCGAATGGAGATCGCCACGGTAAAGGGGCCTAGTATTTTCATGTCAATTTTTCAAGAAATACAGTGATAACACGTACATAATTTATTTAAATTAGCAGCTTATCACTAACTGTAAAAAAAAAATTCAAAAAAAAAAAAAAAAAAATTCAAAAATTTTGTCTACTCGTTTATTCCGGCTAGTCTCTGGAATGGCTAGACCAATTTTGAAGGGAGTTTCAATGGAGCCCCGCGGCGTTGCCCGCGGTTGTTGTTTTAAAGACCCAACAGTGATGTACCTCATTCTACCTGTGAACTTCAGAAGACTGCTTTATTTTTTTTACAGTATAATAAGTCGAGAGTGAAACCACGACCTCACAGAAGAACGACGTAAACTACAACTCCTTTGCCACTCACAGTTTGTAAGCACCCACACGCGGCGGTAGTCGCTCACCATCAGGTGACCTGACCACTCGTTTGCTCCCTTACAACTTAAAAAACTTACTTACATCTTCTCTGGTTTCTACAATTACTCTCATTTTCAATCGACTCCTTTGATTGTGATGGGACTAAATTTGTAGAGATTTATTTTCGAATTCTCCTGGCATTTAGACGTTATATAATATTATAAATTCGAAAATAATTATGTCTGTCTATCTGTTTGTTACGCTTTCAAGGCTAAATCACTGTACCGTTTTCAATAAAATATGGTATTAAAACAGCTTGATTCTTGAGGAAGGACACAGACTACTCGCGATAACCAACGTGTCGTGTTGGGTGTTTGCCTTCTCTTGGCAGTGTTGTCTTCTTGTTCGAAGATAGGAACCGACTAGTTCCTTTAGCCGACTCGTAGCTCCTACGACATCCACAGGACGAAAAGGATTAGTGGCACCCTGTATTCTTAATCTGTCATCACTTAGACGGGGTTGTAGACAGTTGTTCATCTTCGCTTGAGTTAATGTAGTCTTTGACAATCAATCCAACGTTAAGATCACTACTTGGGAGCAGTTTTTTGTTTTTGGATGCAAATGTACATACGGCCATCGGCCAGTCTATGGTCGGTTATAGGTAAGAAGTACTATTATACGATTTTAATGATTAATTTCAATCATTAACTACTAAAGAAATTAAAATTAATGACGCACATTAATTTCGATATTACTAAACTTATAATTGGTGGTATAATGCAAAATGCACAGTTCAATAAATAACGGGGAAGTGTAATAATAAAACTTGTTCATAGAACGTTAGTCTGATTCAATTATTTTTAGTATTTAATGAGCAGCTAACACCCAAATGTTATAAATAGTCCATTAGAAACATCACTAGTGAAACTTGGGAAAAGTGTGATTGCCTATAAAGGAGGTAGATTTAAAAAAAATGTGTTGTTCAAAACTTAAATGAATTCAAACTGAGAAATCTAGATACCTATCTAGTTAAATTACGTCACATGTTTTAAAGAATTGTCAACTGTCGAGTTAAAGTTTGTTAAAATATTTGTTTAGGAAAATTATGACCCCGGCCTTCATGCCTACCCACTTTGTTTCGCTATATTGTTAATTCAGCTATCTATATATACGTAACGATAGGTAGGTATGAACAAAATGGTGCATATACAATTATCGTTTATAAAAGACCATTTCTGAATCGCAATTCTCCTTAGCAAGGGGGTCTTGGCCTATTTATATTACTAATGCATCATCAAAATTTAAGAGTCCACAGTTGGACATATGTTTCATCTCACAAAGGAATTCTTAATAGCTTACTACACCACGCTAGTCAGACTGGTTGATATAAATTAAATAAATAAATAAATAAATAAATATTTTCGGACATTTTAACACACAACGCCATCTAGTCCCAAACTAAGCAGAGCTTGTACTATGGGTACTAGACAACTGATATTATTACATAT
>PKRV01000955.1:112471-142295 GCA_003709505.1 Hyphantria cunea | reverse complement strand
TTTCCCCACTTTTTGCAACATATTTCATTGATACTTCGCTCCTTTTGATCGTAGCGAGATGATAAACACCCAATAGTGTTCCTCGATTAATGGACTACCCAACAGTGAAATATCTTTTCAATTTAGACCAGTACATTCTGTGATTAGCACGTTCAGTTAAACAAAAATACTTTTCAGCTTTATAGTACCAACTGACCCATCTAACCTCGTTTGCATCTCCTACTGCCCGTGGCTTGACAATCTTCCACTATTTTGGAAATATTCTCCACTGGTGCTCTACTCCTATTGGTTTCAGCGTGTTGTTATATAACCTATAGCTTTCTACGATAAATGGGCTATCTAAAACTGCAAGCAGCAACAAGCTTTAAATAATACTAAAGATATTATATTAGATCAATAAATATATTTTCTTATATAAAAAAATCTTAGTTTATACTCCTCCGAAACGGCTTGTCCGATTTTAAAAGTATATTTAGTAGATATGAGACTAGGTTTATAACTAATTTTTACATCCCGAAACTACACCCAAAAAAAACTATTTTTATTTTTTTGACAAATTTTTGGTTAATTTTGTATGGCGTGAAATAAAAAAATACATTTAGTTCTAAATTTCTTCCCTCCTACCACCTTTCGTTAATTTAGAAAATATTCACGGAAATAAATATGGCGGAACGAAGTTCGCCGGGTCGGCTAGCGTTACCTAAATAAATAATCATCTTTTTGCTATCTACCATCGACTCCCAAAGCATTCACCCGACGCAGGACGTCTGATAGATGCAATACATTGAAATGGTGCTGTAAAAATAATGAGTATAGCTCACTTATAATTAGCTGTGGCGATGCCCACTTAGTGTAGAAGCCATGGCGACGCTTCGCTATGTCAACAATCAACATCATAAACAGCAACATAATTAACAAAGACTTTTTGGCACAAACGTTGCAGGAGTTGTTTTTTGTGCGAGATAGGCCGTGGTGTATCTGGCGATGTTTGTTAAGCCGCGACTCGGATATAAAGAGCTATAACATTACACTTGTTTGTTTATCACCAATCGCCTTTAACCGTCCATTGCTGGACAAAGGCCTGTCTAGATAGAAAGGAAGTAATGTCCCACTGCATTACTTCCTGCCGTCTGGGTAAGGGTTGGTATAGTCTGTGTCCAACTAAGCAGAGTTCGCTCCCTTATTTAAAAATTTTTTACTACTTTGTCGCGCTGATTGATTGATATCTGTGAGATATAGTGAAGACAGACGAGCGGACGGATATGACGAAACATTAAGAATTATAAATTTGCCATTTTGGCAAACCCTACACGGGACAATACTTTGTGTGATCTACAAATTATTGTTCTGTTTGGGTGTTCTTTGTACCCGTTTCGTGTATGTTCGTGAAGTTCGAGGGCGCTACACACAGTGCAACACGGCAGGGAGTAGCCATACGCGTGTTTTTCCATTTTTAAAGCTTAAGCACATATGGGCCTACGCCAATATCATCGCGTTACACCATTATGGGTCTCAGTGGGCTGGCCATATCTGCTGTAGATCCGATAACCGTTGGGGTAAACGAGTTCTTGAGTGGAGACCACGTATCGGCAAACGTAGTGAAGGACGTCCACAGGCCAGGTGGAGCGATGATTTGCACAAAACGCTGGCAGAAGCCATGAATCGAACTAAGTGGCGTGTAATAGGAGAGGCCCATGTCCAGTAGGCGCTCATAGCCCAGTTGCACTCGGTGATTAGAAACAATCATCGAGGGTAAGCAACGATGGCGCGGTCAGTACCTGGATGGGTGACCGCTGGTGGCATGTTACCATGAGCGTCTCCGTGATTCGGAGGTCACGTTAAGCAGTCGGTCCCGGTTGTTATCATACGATAACAGTCGTGAAGCTTAGTTGGAGGCCTTCGGGCGGCCTAAAAACATCCAACGGCAAGATTTACGAGGCCACAACGTATTCTTGCCAGTCCCCAACCCGCACTTGGCCAGCGTGGGGACGTATGGCCTTAACCCTCTCCTGAGAGGAGACCCGAGCCCACCAGTGGGACATTATGGATTGTTGTTTATGTCCAGTAGTGGACTGCGATAGGCTGATGATGATGATGATGATAACACCTTTATGACACAGAATGTATTTATGTGTGCGTTAAATTGTGAATGTTTTGTTTGAATATTTATGTTTGGGTTCGTAGCGAACAGCGATTGATTTTGTATGTTAGTACGAAGTTACTTCAGAAAATGTACGAAATACATAGTACGTGCCTAAAAAATTGAGGGTTTCAATCGATTTCCTTAGGATCCTATCATCAGATCCTGATATGGTTTCAATGGGACCACCTCGTATATACTATACATTAAAATTATAATTTTAGATATGTCAAAGGAAAATAAAGGCATATTTTTATTAATATCATCGAGTTGAAATGTACGTAAGTACACACGTTAATAAAATTGGTTCAATTATTGTAAAATAACAAATTAAACTAATATGGCACAATGAAGTATAATTATTATTTTTCAATAAAACCAAAATTTGCGTGCAAATTTACAAAATCATTTTCATATTTATTGATAAAGGACAATAAAGTGGGTACTTTTAAAAACAATGTATTCAAACGGACAGAAATACACCCACACGTGCTTACATATGTGTAGGTAAATCGTTAGATCATAGATAAGGTACCTGAAATACACAAAGTACAGTTTGGATCAGTGTCTTTTTAGCCAGAAAGAAGATTTTTTTTTCTAATGCTAGTCAATTACGAATATATATATACATATGTTTTTTATTTCGGATTTCTTACCTTAATAATGACAAATTGACATCCGTTTTATTTTAATACTAGTTTATACCCGCGGGTTCGCCGGCGTTTATGTCGAATATCGCGGCAAATAATGTAAAGTTTCATCCAAATCCGTTGAATAGTTTTAGCGTAAAAGAATAACAAACTTCCTCACAAACTTTCATATTTATAATGTTACAAGTAAGATTTCGCATATGTTACTCACAAATAATGTGGCTTTTTATTTGTGAAATAATTTTCGAAAATTATTTCATAAATCCAGAGAATACCTACAACTTCACAAACACAAAAACTTTAACTCTTTATAATATAAATATAAATAATATAAACTAGCCACCAGCTCTGGGTTGTTTATGGGTGCAAATTTATTTGTTTCCTTTTTAAACTGCTTAAAACATTACAGTAAAGCTGGTATTAGTATGCTCTCGTCGCCACACCGCCTACTAGTCTGTCACGGCCAGCGGCGGCTACAACACTCATTTTAACGTATAGCCTTTAACTTTTCTCTGTGTTTATATATTGAATAACTGGCCCGTGCCCTCCTCAATGAAATTAAACTTTTTGCTTTATCATCATCATCAGCCTACGGCAGTCCACTGCTAGACACGGGTCTCTCCCATTGCTTAAGTTGTAATGAAATAACTTTGTTGTTCTTGTAACTAAGTACTTAATGTATCTTGTGCGGATACACCGGAGCTTTAGTAGCTCAATAAAAGGGGATATTTAAAGTAAAAAAACTCTTTAATGCCGTAACTTATATATTTTAACAAGGACTTGTAAAATAATACAAAGTTTAATGGCTGTAGCAAGATGTAACAACAAAAGCATAGAAGTACGGTACACAAATAAAATTAAAATAAATTTCGGAGTACCGATAATTTGGTAGGCCTGATAAGCAAAAAACGCAACCTCAATCTTCAACTGGTACAAATTTAAGTTTAGGCGCGATCACTTAGAATTAATTTCTTTAGTCAAGACTTTCCTATATAGCGTTTGATGATGTTCTAGTTTCGTTTAAAAATTGGTATATAGAATACCAATTTTTCAAGTGAAAAAACAGCACTTCTGCCGGCCGAATGAGGACTGCCGACAGGGTGCATGCAGTGGAAACTTGAAATTATCAAACAGTTGTAATTTTTGAATCTTAAAATTAATTTATTGAACTTGAAAACTTAAATAAACAAAGAAAACGTTTACAATATTTACATTCAAATGTCAAAAACGTCCTCCTTTCTTGTTTGATATTAAATAATAATTAGTCGACATGTGTCTATGTGTACTGTTATATCGACAGATTCACATCTGCCTCAAGCGATAACACGTCACATGACTCTGTCAATGAAGACTTACATCAACTGACTAGCCATCCAAACCTTTCACTTGAAAAAACCATCAAACATATTATGACTCAGTGAAGAACACTTCTTTCTCAAGTCAATGCTCGCTCATTGGAGGGTATGCTTGAACCTGAGACTGACTTACTGGAAGCGCAAGTTTATTTTTTAAATTTCGGTTAAAAAGACAATTAGTTAGGTTAAATATTGCTCATAAATTTTAAAAGATTTTGTTTTTGTAACATATTTTTCTAGATAGAAAATTTATTCAACACTAATAAAAAAAAATCGTTTTAAAAATAATAACAACAAGCAATATCTTCTTCTTCTTTTGATGAGATGGCAACCAGCCAGATCAGCTATTTCTGCCAATGTCAAATATTTAACGCCTTCAATTCTAAGTCTTTGAGTCCTCAAACCTTCGTCTTCATAAAATTAATGATAAAAATTATAAAAAATGTGGATGACATGAAATGGGGACCGCATTTCGAAAAAACAAAAAACGATCCACAAGCAATATCATTTATGCACTCGCACTAGGAAATCAATATGACAAGAGGCGAGTGTAAGTCATAGCTGTCACGCACACAAATATCGAAAAGTTCCATAGTCTAGTACCGCGCTGCTCTATCTACACATATTACTAATCTAAATGTATTATATTATCTACTCCTTAAGTTATTCACATTTTAGTAATTGACAGTGCATGTAACTTGGTCTTATCTACGAAGTTATCACGTAAATAACGTTTTATTTTTACACAACACAAGTAAAAGCTATGAAAACCTAACACACAAAAAATCCCTTAAAATCTGGTAACATTGTCTTCTATGATTTATGGTACTCACAGATAAGTTTTGCAAAAATCTTTCAAATTCTCTACTTCATTCGCCACTCCGCCACTTATTTTGCTTTTAGTTTCGGAAGTGGTTCACTGAAAAACTGTATTCTAACTGACATATAATACTGATATTGGTTGTTTATGTAGAAAATTTCCTTCAGCGGTATGATCGCGAAACTAAAATATGTAAGTAGAAATCCTCAAATAAAGTTAAAATTACTTGTAATATCTTCCATGTACATTTTTCTACCTTCGTAATCATTAAGCTAATATAATATAATACTTAGCCTTAGCGTTATAGAATATAATATAGCTAATACATAACTGCCTTTTAATCATCTTAATAACATATTACATCGACATAGTAGGTATGTAAATTTTATATTTGATCTAATTCTATAATATCCGCCATTATTGTACATAGCAATTAACAAGTATTTATTGGTGAAAATGTTAGAATCATATTTATATCGAGTTATCATATTTATTGCTACCAAACTTGAATGGTAGTTCAATCAAATTATCAAAATTTTGATTGCTTGATAAAACGGACAATACTGTAGCCGCCATTATTGCTTCTTCATAGTTATTGTACGCGTGTATTATAACTTTAAAGAATTTTCATTTACTTCTCGATCGAATTTTTAATAACAATACAATTTTAACTAATTGTTCATTACGGTAAAAAATGTCTTAAATGTTCTGTGAAACGCCTCTAAACATTTTATTTAGCGGGCATTTACGTATTTATATTAATCACAGCACGTTTTAGATTAAAATTGAAATGTATATCTCGTGATTATTATGTCCGTCTATTTTTCCAGCTAATCTCTGTAACGACGGTACCGATTTTGACGAGACCTTCACTGGCAGATAGACGATAATATAAGGAGTAACTTAGGCTATTAAAATTATATGTAGACTAACCGTAGTTAGTCTAGTTCAGTTAGTCTAGTCTCAACTAGCTTCACATATAAACGACTAGATGACAACTGCGATCACTTCTGTGCCTCTTGTTGCTCGTAGCATGATGTTACAAAGTGTGAACAAATTTGTTTACCCTAACAACGATTGCAGAGAGCCAACCTCAAACGATAAACATATCCATACTTATATTTTAAATGAGTAACTGTTTGCCTATCCTGAAACCGCTTCATCGATTTTAATGAAATTTGGCACGTAGATAGTTTGATTCTTGAGGAAGGACATAGGTTATTTTTTGCCGCGATAACCGACAAAAACACGGGCGGAGCCACGCGCATAAGCTACTATATTTATATGCTATCACAGATTTTCCCTTAGATTTTCTTAAACAGAAAATATTCTTTCATACGTTTTTTTGTGAAACTTGAATCGTTTATGCAGCACACGCAATCGAGTCCTCTTGGATAGGATGGATAATCTTGAACTGCTGGACCGATATTAACCAAACATAGCTAAGAACCACCGCAAGGAAGCTGGCTTTCGTATGAAAAAACACATCGNAAAACACGACCGGACCATACGCTTGAGAGCTACGATGCCATAATCAGCCACACACAGACAGACATGGACATCAAATTTTATAACACATAATTAAAAAAAAAATACCTTCTTGACCAGCAAAAAGAACAAGGTATGACCATTGTTCCTTACTTTTAGGATTATGACCCATGAACAGCAGATTGATATCACATCATCACGTAAGGCTTAGGTTAGTTGACGATTAGTAACAACGATAGTAAGTACGATTTGTAAGGTTTAGGTTATTTCGGTTTATTGACTTTGACATATAAAAAAATGATACAAGCCTCAAAAAAAGAGAAATGAATTTGTTAACTTACATTTTTTACTATATTTAAAAACTTGTATTTTGGTTGTGTGCTGTATTTTGCAAATACATAAAATATTATCATTATGACACCCTTATTTTTCCTTCTGGGGTTAAAAAGATGAGTTTCGAATTTGTAGACGTAACAATTGGCGGTCTTCTCGCTCACGACGATTTCTTCCACACAACCTTAAAATGAATATTGAATAATTTAAGTTTTAGAGATCGTTTTTTTTATATATTTACACTAGTTATACCCGTTGTTGTTACCTTATAAACCTTAAGAACCTCCTTCGCTTTTTTTGTTGATTAATAAATTTGAAAACAATTCTGTATCGTTACGCTGAATGATGTATATTCATGTATACTAAGAGGCTCAGCTCACGGAGCCCCTCGGTGTTACCCGCGGCACAATAACAACTGCGGGTAACGCCGCGTGGCAATGCAAGTCTTAAAATGGAGACTAAGTTACTCCTTATATCATCAGGTACCCATCAGTGAAAGTCCCGTCAAAATAGGTCCATCCGTTCCTGAGATTAGTCGGAACAAACAGAGACAAAAATTGAAAAAATGTTACTTTGGTATACGTACTGTAACGCGCGAAGTCAAGATGGCGGCACAGCAACACATTAGATTTGCCCAAACTTATAATATTCTCCAACACACATCAAGAAGAACGGCTAGAATATAAATGTCCCCGCATTACTCCAAACCAGCGGCATTTTCTAACATCTCACATATTCAATACTAAATTCTCAAACTCAGCAGATAATATGAAACATTGATTATCATAATTATTCTAATGATTATTAACATATATTTTATAATACAGCATTGTGTAACATTAAAGACTTATTACGCCGGAAGTACCATTGTATAAAAAAAGTACAAACGTTATTAACAATATTTTTAAGTAGCGCTGTAAGCTGACAAGCGGTAGGTGCCAAGATATTAATATTATTTAATATTAATTAACCATTCAGTTGAATAATAAGGTTATAATATATTTTATACGAGGTTGGAATCGTTACTTATAACAATACATATGCATTTATTAAAAAGCGGTTGTTTAAATATTACAAACAGTCACTCCATTTTTATTTATTTGTAAAGATAAACCATAAAAAAAACGGATAAGTGTGTGTCAGGCCACGCATAGTAAATGGATCCGTAATTATGGTTGGTACTTATTTAATACTGTGAATAATGCGTCACATGCGAATGTTAATTGTACGTCTTTAAGTTTTCACTTCTAGCGATAGTCCCCATGACTACCAATTATTAAACGGTTTATTTAAAATAGCTTGCCGTGTTTGTTTATTTATTTGTATGATTGGCTCAACCCAACCCGGGTGATATCTATACTAATATAATACAGCTGACCAACTCGTTAGATTGGTTGTCGTCTAACTACTGACATGATTTGAAAAATATTAGAGTGTTACACAGGCCAGACAGAGGAAGGCTATAGGCTGTGTACAATCACGCTACAACCAATAGGAGCGGAGTATCGATGAAAATGTTGCAAAAACTTGGGAAAAGATATTTCTTTTGAGAGTTTCGATTGCGTGCGCTGTGTAAGGATTAAAGTTTCACACAAATAATGTGTGACAGAATTGTTTTCCTTTAAAAGTTCAAAAAAAACATCCACGACTGTATATGTCGATCTTTAAGGCTTGCTCACTATCATCGTTTTTAAGGTAAGCAAATTTGTTGGCGCTGCATAACATCACGCTACGGGCAATAGGAGACTCGGACAAGGTTGTGAGGGACAGCAAGTAGGTCATACTACTAGTTTATACTCGCGGCTCCGTCCGTGGATATGTCGGTTATCGCGACAAGTAGTAGCCTATGTGTTGTTCCGATGTATCAGCTATATTATTGTGAAGCTTCAGTAAAATCCATTCAGTAGTTTCTACGTGAAAGAGTAACAAACATACATACAAACTTTCGCGTTTATAATATTAGTAGGATTATCAAAGTCTTACCATAAAAGTTAATGCAACAGGTATTAGTTCATATAAACTTGATTCTGATTGTTTAAATATTTATTTGACTGCACGGTTAGTCTAGCGGTTTACACGTCGATTACTACTGCGCCAAGTATTGTCGCTTCGAACCCCACATGTAACAACAATTGGTGTGATGTACGAATTGCTGTTCGGAGTCTAGAAGTTCTTTGCGTTCGTTTCATGTGTGTTTATACCGTGGGAGAGCCACGCTTCGGCATGAATGGGCCGGCTCGACCGGAATGATACCACGGCCTCACAGAAAACCGGTGTGAAACAGCGCTTACGCTGTGTTTCATCGAGTGAGTGAGGATACCGGAGGCCCATACCCCAATCCAACGCCCCCTATCCCCCTCACCATCCCCTTTCCCCCCAGGCCGCCAAAGTGTGGGTCACCATGCTGCATTGTTATTTTTCGCATTGAGGATGGTGACCACCACTCTTGGATTCTGCTCATGCTTTCCATCAGGCAAGGCAGAGTCATTTTGGCAGATTAAATATAAAAAAAAAAAAAAAATGTATGTAGTGAGTTCAAAAAGTATCGCGAATTTTGAATTTTCGCGGGTTACGTATATTCGATTTTCGATTTTTTGTGGCGTCATGTTGGTACATATGTCTCTCACTTATGCTTAGATTTCGGCCATTTTGAATCTCGTATGTTAGTATATGCGATACATGATTTATTCCTATCGCAGAAGCTACCTACTTTAAGAGAAAATAAAACATTTATTTCCTCCGTGTGGTGACTATCAAAAATATAATGTCACCATGCCTCCATCCATCTCCTGGGTGTCGTAAGTGCCGACTAAAAGAGCAAACTGCACGAGACCAACCGACCTGGTCAGCGTATTATAGTAGACCAAACCTCCTTACCAAGGATGCCTATCCTAGGCGTAGAACAAAAAAATAATGCTTTTAAAGTAAATTAAATCCACAACTAAAACATTAGACAGACTACCATGCATTTGACACACACATTCACAATTTATTTATGTCAAAGTCAAACTAAAAAATATATTATTTTTGTCTGCCTAAAGAAATTCTAAGTAAATAAATAAATAAATATTTTCAGATATTTTAACACACAACGCCATCTAGTCCCAAACTAAGCAGAGCTTGTACTATGGGTACTAGATAACTGATATTAATACTTATATACTTTTTTTCACATTCACATTCATACATAGGAAATAGTCCTAACTAAAAATTTTAAAGAATAATTTTGAATTTCGACCTCTAGGCGACAACTAGTTGTATGTGTTATGGTTATGTTAAATAGATTTATGAATGGGAATTCACCAGGTCACAATTGAAAACCAGCGTCAGACATATTGTCCGACACAATGCTGAATTGTAATAATGTACCTAACATTTTTGGCCTTGCAAAATTGTTATAATGTTACCTTTTTTTATTGTTATTACTTTCTTTAGCTGCCAAAATAAATATTTTTCTTTCTTTGTCTTTTCTTTTCTTTCATATGATGAGAACATTAATTTATTTAAGCTCGAAATGACGGAGAAGAATCCTGGAGAAGAAGTTAAGCCCTTGCAGCACGAGGATAACCTGACACCGAACGACTTTATTACGCACCTGCAGACCCCCACCTCGGGGAGAAGGGTGCTAGTCTCCAAAGTGTTTCTCGACCAGGAGACGACGGTCTTCGAAGTCAAGGTGGTGTCAAAGCACATATCTGAAGAAGATGTGTACGAAGGTAGGTTTGAAATTGTATGTTAAGGTTTGCCGGCTAATTGCGAGTCGGACTCGCGCATGGAGGGTTCCGTACCAGTATGTATACATTTTTGTACCTGTTGCTGTTAATATTAAACAAATAAAGGCCATATATAGTCACGTTTGTTATGTGAGAGCCCCTTAATTATTAATTTTATTCAGTTTTTAGTATTTAGTGTTATAGCCTTAACAGAAATACATAATTTGTAAATATAAACTGTCTTTTTGTCACGGTTCATGAGGTACAGCCTGGTGACCGACGGACGAACTGTTGAGTCTTAGTACGTAATAGGATCCCGTTTTTACACTTTGGGTACGGAACCTTGAAAATAAAGTCGCTTACGCTGTCTGTTCGCTTAAATCTTTTTAACTACTCATCATCATCATGATAAGCCTATNCAAGATTTTATCCCCGACGCAAAAAGAGGTATTATAAGTTTAATGTCAATGTCTGTCTGTCTGTGGCAACTTAGCTGTCAAACGTATAAACTGATTTCGATGCCGTTTTTTTTTCATTCGAAAGTCAATTTGCTTGCGGGGTGGTTCTTAGCTATGTCTGATTAACATCGGCTCTTTTCCAAAATGATTTAAGGCAATTTTGAATGATTACTCGATTAAGTGCTTGCGTATGGGGTTTTTTAAATTTTAGTTATTCTTCTGCTATGCTCGTGCTGAACGTTTATAACGTGTAACGGGTGACGTAAAACCTGACATGTCGCATTAAACATAGACGTCGTCTAAAAATACATGCCGATTAAATTACTTACGTAATTATTAGTTAATATTTCTACAAATATAAATACGATAAGCCGTTCAGGCTCTAGAGCGCGCCAAACAAATATACATACGTACATACACTCGAAAAACATAACCCTCCTTCTTTCGCAGTCAGGTAAAAAATTATGGTAATTTAAGGAATCGCGTGGCTGGACATTTGTAGGTAGCTCGTTCTCGCCTGCGCGGGTATAAAAAGCGCGCCAAGAACCGCGATGCTGCCTACAGCATTCTATTATTATATTAGGGAATATGCATAAAGTTTTTAGTTGTCTCAAACGTTTTTTTCTAGATTCTTTATTGTCTTTACGATATACATAAGAGATATTTTTTTATTTAGTGATGATTTAAACCCAGAAAATATTAAACAAAATATGAAAATTAACGGAGGGCAAAGACACGAAATGCGGCGTCGATGGTCACTTTATTGAAATTTTCGGCGACCAAATTCAAACTGTGTTAGTAGTGTTTGTGAGAAAAATACACTACTTCCATGATTTTCAAAGCAATTAAAACTGTAAATTAGTATAAAGCAACTGAAACACTGAATAGTTAACAAACACGGAATGACAATGACGTCATTGGCTGTGTAAATACGCGGGCAAAATGGCGGCGTTTGAATAGCTCAAATTTAGTCAGTGTTTTAAATTTCACTTTGAAAATTACTTTGACCATTTTCAAGCCTATTTATATTATTTTCTATGTTATAAAGACGTTAACGATCAGATTTAGAAATAAAAAAAAACATGCATATTCCCTATTCGCAGCGAACGCATGTATTTCGGAGGCGCATGGCGCATCAGTTGCATTCGATAACGCTGTCTCCATACATCATTTCTTTATATTTTATTTATTTATTCATTTAATAATTTCATGCACACATGTACAACGGCGGGCTTAATGCTCAAGGCATTCTCTACCAGCCAGCCTTTGGGTGGTGTAGAAATTTTGTGAGGTAGGTGCATTATGGTGGAAAAAAAATATTTATACGTGAAGCTACACATATACATAAAAATAAAATTATTTATATAAACACATTAATATATAAACTTTATATACATACACTTTGATATACATTAATACATAAACTTTAGATACGTACACTGTGAGTAGGTGCTAAGTTGTTTTGTAATTAAAATTTTCCTGCCATCTCGTCAAGAGGTAGTTTTTTTACGTTCTCCTTGAATGAGACACGACTTGTAGACATCCTGATTTCGAGTGGGAGCGTGTTACACAGCATTACAGCCTGCACAAAGAACGAAGAGTTCACGAAGTCAGAATTGTGGGATGGTCACAAGAGAAGCAAATTGTTAGATGATCGGAGATTTCTATCGTGATTCGAGGATAAGAAATGGAGATAGGGTTCAAGGTAAGTTGGTGAAGATGAGGAGTTGAGGAACGAGAAGAGGTAGGTCAACGCTCGTTGACTGCGGCGCTGGCGAATGGGTAACTATTATAATTGAGTACGGAAAGTAGACACGTGATCATACTTGCGGAGATTGAATATGAATCGAATGCAGTTGTTAGTTATTTTCAGGTTTATAAATGCATATTATATATATTTAGATTAGGGATTTCTTCTGAAAGTGTTATTCACATATTTAAAATAAAATATTACGCAACATCGGAACGTCTTTGTTGGCTAAAAACGTAAGAACTCCCGTAAGGTCGTTAGGTAATTAATAAAATCAAAGTTAATTAGGTACTTGTGATGTCATTACGGTGTACTACCTGTATGTAACCAGAAAATAAATAAAAGAACGTCAGCCTATTTTTTTGCATTTTTTTTTCGCTAAACCTATTCAGTATCATGGTCTGATTGCAACCCCCAAGTCTTCGGGAGTACTTTTTTACTCTGATTAATCTGATTAACGAAATATGATTGCAAGGTCGGTCGCCACCCCTTTTTCTATTACACTGTGTATTGTGGGTTTCAAACCCCCACATGGGATAACACTTGTGTGGATCACATAGGTAATATAGTCCCATATGAGTGTGGAGGAACGGGCCTCATGTTCCTCCAACACAAAGGGAGGATCCTCCGAACAGGCGAGGTGATCATGCCTGCGGGCCACTGCCCCAACGGTTGATGTTGGGACGTTGTATATATGTTAATCGGCGCGAGAACTTCTATTGCGCGATGTAGGATTGGTAGTTTCTCAGTTTCCTTCGTTACTCCGTAGTTCAGTGTATCTTCGGTAGATGGCGCTGTAGTATATTTCTGTTGACGCTGTATGTGGAAGTCGCCACATGAGGACAAATTATTATTCCGAGTCTGGTTGTCCTTTGTGTCTATTTCATTTTTAAATTTTTAAAGTCGCCTCCAGTTCTAAATCTATTCTTATACTGGAGTGGTCCTCTAACAGACAACTATATATTTTTTTTGTTTTAAAGAAGTTAACCCCCGTATTAAGAATATGCATTCCTGTGTCACGGGGATCTTTACAAACATACATGAAACGGAACAAAGTACACCCAGACTTAGAACAACAATTTATGGATCACACAAAGTGTTATCCCATGTAGGATTTGAACCCACAACACTTGGCGCAGCAGAAAGCGGTGTGGCGACCACTGAAACCACTTGGCCAACCGTGTAGTCATATATTTGTAACCGTATAGCTATTAAAATCTATATATTGTTGTATTTCAGAGACAGAGGTGATAAACTGTCACGTATGTGATGAGGCCATCCCTAGGGGTTACTTCAGAGAGCACGCTCAGAGCGCCGTTCACCAGAACAAAAAGAAAATCAGTGAAATGTTCCTAGAAGGTTTATTAAATGATACCAAACTACTTAGGACGAATCATGTGAGCAATATGCTACATGATTCATATTACTGCTCGCCCTGCATCAAACTGGTCCCTAGTGATCAGGTGTTAGCACACGGCTTGTCCGTAGAACATCTCAAAGCTATCGACAGAGAGACAGCTTTGAATGTATTCGTCAAGAAGTATATTGACACAGAACCACAACCACAACAGCCTCTGTCAGTAATCGCTAATCCTGTCGACAATATGTTTTGTCGGGAGGTACGTTTACTTTTACAAGTTTTTTATGTATTTTTACGCGATTTTGACCCACTTTAAACGGCCAGATTTCATTCAAACTTTGTAGATTTATCGAGGACCGATGACAATACACTAATTTGATAAAATTATTCCATTTTTCAATTCGCAAAATAAGATTTTTGTTAATTTATAAAATTTACATCGACAGTCGATAAGGCAGAAATTCTAATTTCCAACCATTATCTTTAACCGACTTATCTAATATTAACAAAGTGCATGCTGGTAAGTTAGTAATAAACCAAACTAAAAAGTAGAAAATAAATAATAGTTAAAAAAACACGCCTTTTATAGAAAATAGAACTAAAAAAAATAGAAAATAAATTTTAAATAAATTAAATTAAGAAAAGTGTTAAAAATTTCAATAAATATAAATTAATAATAGTGCAAATTAAAAAAAAAAAATTTAAAAAAAGCGTGGGCTGCTTTTTTTTAGATATTATCAAAATGATAATCACTCTACTCATATCTGTCAATAAAATATTTATAACTATTGACACCAAGCACCCTACGCTTTTGTTAAAATAAAACATTTTTTTTCTTTACACTATCATTAATTTATATTTATTGAAATTTTTAACACTGTTCTTAATTTAATTTTATTAAAACTTATTTTCTATTTTTTTAGTTCGGTTTTCTATAAAAAGCGTGTTTTTTAGTTTTTTTAAACTATTATTTATTGTAACTGTTCTTCTTGAAACGGGCACTCGTTTGTAAGCTTCTCTCTCTCTTTTTTTTCTTTCTCTCAATAACATGATTTTTAAATGTCTATAGTGTGTTGCAGATAAGCGAGGGATGGACCCACAACCTGGTTGGTGATAAATTATATTGTTTTGGAATAGAAGGCGCACAGGTTAACGAAAATGAATCCTCAGTAACTGAAAACACCACGGTCAACCAAGTATCTTATATCGAATGTAAAATTTGTGACTCCAAAATGCTTAAAACTAATTACCTACAACATGTTCAAGGGAAAAACCACAGGAAGAATCAAAATAAGATTGAAATACAGGCAGCAAGTTCCCTTCAGACACAAAAAAAACAACAGCCACTGCCCAGCACGAGTCGAGATGATAGAAATGTCCAACACTTTAGGGTGTACCTCAAAAAGATGGTCTCAAAATATAATTTGAAATATAAACTGCCGTTCGTCAAAGATGGGGGCCTTTTGGTTGTGACACCGCATGGATTCGTAGCGGTTGTGACTGTGGAAAGCTTCCACGGGTACGTGCCGACCCAGAGCAGCATATATTGTCAACTGTGCGAGATGACAATATCCACGGACACGAGAGTCCATAGCGAAACTCGTAATCACGTGAAGCATATTACACAACAAATAGACGAATGCTTCACTCGAAAGGTAAGATTGATTTTTGTAATATGACTAAGAGAAAATGAGTCATGTGGTGAGGATTATCGATCTTCTGCTCCATTTTTACAAATGCATGTGAAAGCATTTATACGGTCTTTTTTGTCTGACTGTTTCTTTCGGCTTATCTCTATTTTGGCAGAGAGCTAATGAAATATAGAGTGACTTGGCTCCTTCTATTCAGCCTTCTTCCGCCATATTGATCCCCCCACCTCAATTATCCGCAGGGCCGCAGAGAATAGGACTAGGCGGACCAAGAAAATATAATACCTCCGGTTTTCTTTTAATTTTGTTATATACAAATCTTTATTTTACCAAAGAATTATCCAACGTGGTGTAGTCGAGAGTTATGCGCGTATATACATTTTTGTCATTATTTTCTTTTACAGAGATATTAGGTCGCTACAATTTAAAACAATGTATTATAAATGTATTGCAGATAAGCGTGGTGATGTCTCATTGTGTGCTGTGCAACACGATCGTGCTTGATGCCGCCGAGCACTCGGCCACTGATCCTCAACACAACTCCTACATGCAAGCCAGGGTCTCCTGCTGTAAGCCCGTCGAAAGCTCTGATAAGAAACGCAAGCTGATATTCTGTGATGTCTGCAACATATACTTGACTCCGAACACTTATCAAGATCATATTAAAGGCCAACGTCACTTGAAGTCTATAAGTAAACGCTGTGAGCAACAAGAGACACCAGCCAATATGGTCTATTGCGACGTTTGCACAAGGACTATACATTGCAATAATTTTCAAGAACACTGCAAAGGGAAAAGACATATTGTGTACGCAAAAAGATCCAGACGAAAGTCTCAAGCTGACGTTGCTCGCAGCTCACCAA
The DNA here is from genome assembly GCA_003709505.1 of Hyphantria cunea. Lineage (NCBI taxonomy): Eukaryota > Metazoa > Arthropoda > Insecta > Lepidoptera > Erebidae > Hyphantria > Hyphantria cunea. The sequence goes on along the minus strand of PKRV01000955.1, from coordinate 125,716 downwards.
CAGCGGTGAACCAGCACGCATCAAATTTTCTGGAATATCTGATGTTGATGATTACCAAATACAATTTGAAGTGTACATTACCCGAGGTAGAACATGATGGTGTGGTCATCAAAACACCTAAAGGTTGCAGAGAGAAGTTCTCTTTTGAAGTGTTCCACAGCTACAAGCAAGCGGAGAGCTCAGTGGTGTGCCAGGTGTGCAGAATGAATGTGCTGTCCAAAGACGCGACGGTTCACAGCTTGACCAAACCTCATGTTGTCAACATTCTACAACCCGTCGATGATAATTTTTCTCGAAAGGTATATTCAAAAAGTTATTTTCTTTTTTGTTGTTGTTCTTAAATAATAATTATGTTTTGGATATTCTGCGACATCAAATTCCATATCCAATGGTATAAAGGTAAAAATTATGTAAAACTAGCTGACCCGGCGAACTTCGTACCGCTAACTTCATTTTCGTGAAAATTTTCTGAATAGGGAATATGCATAAATGTTTATTTGTCACGAATATTTTTATCTCGATTCTTTATTGCCTTTACAATATACTTGAAGGTTTTTTTTATTTTGTAGTTATTAAATAACCACTAAATTAATCCAAATCAAAAAAACCCCGAAAATATTTTAAAAAATTTAAAAATTAATTTGGTAGCCACTTCATCGAAATTATCGGTCACTAAATTCAAACTATACTAGTAGTGTTTGTGAGAAAAATTACCCCCTTCCATGACTTTTATAGCAATACAAACTGTAAATGAATATAAAGTAACTGAAAGATTGAATAATAAACAAACATGAAATGACAATGACATCATTGGCTGTGTCAAAAACGCGGCCAAAATGGCGGCGTTTGAATAACTCGAATTTAATGTTTTATATTTTATTGGAATATTTATTAATTATAATTATAATTAATTTTTTGACTAATTAATTTGTTACAATTATAATTAATTAACTAGAATATTTTCAAGCCTATTTGCATTTTTTTCTTTGGTATAGAGACGAAAATGATCAGATTAAGATACAAAAAATATATATTCCCTATTACCGAAATACCTATAATTGCCGTAACATACACACGTTATTTCATTAGTATAGATAATACTCAGATCTATAATATTGTCTTGTTTCAGATCAACAAATCATGGAACCACTGTTTAGTCTGCAACATCACAGTTTTGAACAGCTTTGACCACGCGTCTTACAGTCCTATACACAAAAACATCAACGGACCAGTCTCACGCCCACGGGCTGGAAGTGACGATGGCAACGCTGAGAAAATATTCTGTAGCGGCATCTGTGGGTAGAGGGCTTACATGAACACAGGACAACACAGTTCGGCAGAGCGGAGGAGAGTAACCATAGCGTCTTTCCCGATACAAAATATTCTGTCATATGTTGAGGGCGAAACCTTCACTCATACACATTTTAGACTCGCATACAAAATACAATTTTACAGTTTTACGCACACACAAATACAATCTGTGTCATAACAGTGTAACTTGTAGGCACATTTGGGCTTATACTTTGACAGGGAGGAACCAAAACATTCGTTAATAGTGAACCGAAATTAACATTTAAACTAAATTGTAAAATATTTTTTTATGGAGTTTGCTGCCAAGGATTGTGTATATATCTTAAATTTGATGGTGTTCATTGTTATTTTACAAAGCTTTTATTTAGTTTTACCTGTCTCGATGTTTGTCTGGCTAGTGTAGGACGTCCACAAGCCAGGTGGAGCGATGATTTGCGCAAGACGGCTGGCAGGAGCTGGATGCGAGAAGCCATAGATCGAACTAAGTGGCGTGAAATTGGAGAGGCCTATGTCCAGCAGTGGACTGCGATAGGCTGATGATGATGATGTTTGTCTGTAATCAAAACTTGCTAGTTAAGTTTGATCCACTTCCCGATTTCCGATTGAGCTGAAATTTTAACTTTCTTGCATTGTCATCGGAACTAAAGAGTTCCGATGACAATGCAATTTTATATAATCGGTATGGCCGCCATAACAAAATGGTGGCATACACAGTTCTGAACAACCCACCCAACATGGGTAGCAAATGAAAGGGCTTAAAGTTATTTTTTTATTAACAAGTAATATAAGTTTTTTTTTTACTATTTAAATAAACCACTTGTTACTTTTTATTTCTCAAAAAACTCAAAAGATTATATTGCCACATTGCGTGTTGTTTGTTATACAATGCATGTGTGATTTGGATGTCAAATAATATATATTTTTTAAAATATTTCAACTCTTTTAGAAATAACAAATAACATTATGTGCGTACCTATATAAAGTACAGGGCCCAGCTTTTCTTAGTTTCTTTCGTTCATTGTACGTATTCGGTTTATTATATAAGCTTGATTTTAAGATTTTTAAAACTATAGTTTGTTTTTTACTTTAAATGAGTGTTTTATTTTAAATTTTTAGACTAATATTTTTAATGCACGCAGTGGGTTCAAACCTCGCTTGGGACAACATTTTGTGTGATCCACAAGTCGTTCCTAGCATGGATGTTGTTTCTGTTGTATGGTTCATGTAAGTAGCCACTAACAGATGATAGTTGTACGTGTAAAAGTTAAAACATATTAGAGTTGAAATATCGATCTGAAAACTGACAGTAGATACACACTAATCTCCACCACATAATTTCTTCCGAGACTTAGACAAAGAACGCGCATTCAGCAGACATTCCTCCTTATGTTTCGCGTAGGAATCTCTACAATGGTCATCCTCTCTATGGTCTTGTATTATTGGATAATATTTTGTTGTGACTGTGTTTACAGGTGTTTTTACAGATTTGTTGGTTCTCTATTAACGTTTACGTTTGTAGAATGTCTTTGCTTGACTTGGCTAAGGGGCTGTTTCGCTCTAGTATTAAATCAGACTTGCTCGGAAATGATTCTGTACCAATAACTATACATTTCAAACGTCTATCTGTTGCCATTATTAATAACAAGCAAAAAATCACGTTTATCGTATGGGCTCGCCTCTAAGTGTATATGGGTCTAATGAAATGGCATTTCATTAATTCAAATTTGCTGCGCTTTGCGCGTTTATTAGTCGTAGTGGCGCTTAGAGCGGAAGGACAACCAGATCCAAATAAGAAGAACAAGCAAAACAATAACCTTGCTGAATCAGTGGGAGCAACTTTAAAAAAGAACTCCAACAGCCCATTCTTCTATCTATATTAAACTCTGAACAAAATAATAATGGCAAGCACACCAAGAAAGATGCTGACGTAAAGAAAACGAACCAAGAACAAAATGGCCATGCAAACCGCAAGAAGCAAAAGAAGAAAAATGGACGGAGCCTGGACTAGTTCAATGAATTGGTGAACAATAGCGAGGATATCAAGCTTAAGCATTCCGAGCTGAAGAATTCCACTGAAGCGGCAAAGACCCTGGAACTATAAGACACAGAATTTTTCACGAGAGGATTAAAAGTGATAAAAAAATGAGCTTTTCAAGGATAAAATGAATGATACAGTAATACATTATCTGCATATATCTGAGGAGGTTTTTACATTTCGCTGGGGCGTTTCAGAAGCAAAACAAGAAATAGTAGTTTTAAAGAAAGAGGCTACGAGCCTAAAAGAGGAGCTGTTTTCAGTAACGTGTGTGCGTCAGGGTCAAATGAAAGACAAATTCGAGGTGTTGGCTGAGATGGAACAGCTGCCGGCGGTGCAGGCTGAACCGACAACGGAGCTCACGGCGTCACTACATACAGACCTGGGGAAAGAATAATCAAAGAACAGATGACAGAACGATAGACAAAAGGGAATACTACAAGAAAGTAAAACAAAGTTTCAATGTTTCACCGAAGTTGTCACATCGAAAGAATTTATCTCTGGAACTGGTCAATTGAAGAGTTATAAGTAATAAAAATAATATGAATGTGTAAAATTTATAGCGGCAACAAAAATACATAATCTGTGAAAACTTAAATTGTCTTGTTATATCGGTTCATAACAGTGACGCAAACAGCCCGCGGTGTCTTAGTTATAGGGTTCCGTGTTTACCTTTANCCGAATTTGGTTACGGAACCCTAATAAAAGCACATATTTAGTAGGTAGGTATCACTTTATTTGAATGGTCTACGATGTTAGTTGGTCGCTTGTTTGCCAAGTGGGGTGTCGCTTGCTCTTCAGGTGTATGTACTTGACGTGCGACAACATGGAGTGCTTCTGCGTGAACTTGGCCGAGCAGTGCGAACACTCGTAAGGCCGCTCGCCGGAGTGGGTGCGGATGTGGTTCGCCAGGATGCGATTGGTCTGGGGGAAATAAAAATTATATTTATAAGCTGGTTTTTGTTCCGCTTATGTAGGTATGTCTGATGTTGCAATAAATGCCTGTCAGTCTGCTAAGTACGAGGGTAGTCTGAAAACTTGCCGACATATCCATGATTCAATATTTACTTTCTACTTGGTCTCCTTTACTTTACGCAGTTCTCGCTGCCATGCCCATGCTTGCTAGTAATACTAGCAACTACATTCGCTAGTTTATATCAAGGAGTGCTGCTATACTACGATTACGGTAATTTTGAAAACTTTTCAAACCACCTAATAAGCTATATTATACAGCATTACTGTGAAATCTCTTATAAAACTGCTTAATATCCGTGTAAGAATAACGAACATTTATACATGTAAGGTTTCGCATTTTATTTATTCATTTTTCTATTACATTCCGACAAGCAGCGAACTCTAGGTTAGGTGGTTCTTTCTAGGAGGGAGGGAGGTACTGGAGGTAAGAGAAGGCGGAGGTATACTGACCGCGAACCCTCGGCCGCAAACATTACACAGCTTGTTCCTCTCCCTCTTGGCGCCCTCGTGCTTGTAGCGCACGTGCTCCACGTAGCGAGTGCGGTTTAGGAAGTGCTGCACAAACATACAGACGCCATATTTATTTAGTATCTATGCACAAATAAATATATCGTCGTCCATCGCAAATAGCTCTGAAAGTAGTAAGTAGAAATCCAGGGTAAGTTGAAATTCTACGAACGTAAAATATTGGGAACGATGTCGTCATTCGACGGTCTCGTTGGCGCAGAATCAGCGTACGTGACTGCTGTGCTTGAGCTCACGGATTCGATTCCCGGGTCGGATCAAATGTTTGTATGATCTGAAAAAAATGTTTCCGAATTTGCGTGTTTTCTATGTACAGTAGGAATATGTATTTATACCCATTATGCAAGCTCTGCTTATTTTGGGATTATATAGCGTTGTGCATTAGATGCCCGTTAAAAATAACAATAAAATTTACCCTTCACGCTAAATTACATAGTCAAAACAAAAAACTAGCCAATAATACTCGTACAAGATAATATAGGCGTTAGCGATTGCAGAAAGAGAATCGACGCAAACACTTGCAACTTGACTAAGGTCTGGTCAGAGGAGCAGGTCCAGGTGCTTGAATGGTTAGTTAACTGATTTGCTGTTTGCTATATTACGTGGTTGGGTAATTGATTACATGTCTGCGTGAGTGCCGTACGTCGCCTAAACTGAGAGTTATAACATCAGACGGAGCCCGCTTCAGTGCGGGCAGGCGCTGGGAGTGATCCGGATGGCGTAAGAAAGCGGTTCCCGGATCCCTCCCGTCTAAGGCGCAGAGTGGCACACCGTGTGGTTTTAGTCGGTTCGATTCCGCCATACCGGCCCGCCGCAAACTCCAGTGGGGTGAAGGCCCCAGGGGGTTTCCACACATTAAAAAAAAGATGTTAGAATCGTGATTGTATCGATGGTTGGTTGGCGGTGCAATGTGGTACTCACCCGATCGCAGTGCTCACAGTAGTACTTGGACTGGTTCATGTGCACGTGTCGGTAGTGGTTCATCATGTACGCGCGCCGCGAGTAAGTGTTGCAGCACTCCGGGCACGGCACCTTCTTGGCCCTGCCCACACGTCTCATATGATTAACATTCGATTAGAGAGACCTATTCCTCGACACATGGTATCGCCTCACAGAAAACTTTTTGATGTGAAACATCTATAGCCAGCCGGAAGTAAAATCGATTTGTGGCGTAGCGATGCGAGGCCACGCTACATGATGGTACTGTTCAATAACTTTAAAAAACCAACAAAGAGAAACTATCATTGATTTAATTTATATTAAGCTGAAAAGAACGGATACTACACTTTGATCTTAGCCTAAAGGCCGAGAAGCGATAACAGGACAACACTAGCGGAGACTCTTAACACCGCAATTCAGAGAATGACGTCATTTTAGAGCGCCATCTAATGAGAGTAACGAACAATTATGTTTCTTAACAAATACATACTGGTTGGGAGTACTTTTATGCTATGCTCCGAACTGTGACGGGTATTCACGTCCACTAATCTGCTTTATTTTTTACTAACATTTGTAGCTGTAAGTTGTCCGCGAAAAATAAATAAACACTCGAAGACCCATTTAGCGACCGTTATTCGCTGTAACAAGCTGTTATGATTTTAACTTGTTTTCTACTATCAGTCTTTTCACTTACTGTCATATCATCATACAATATTTATATACACTTATATATGCCTGTCGAAGTGTCTACTGTTTGATGGATGTTCATACTCATAGCAAATGCTGACAATGCAGCATAGTGTCCTCACTATAGCGGGACATTGAGATGCTTCTGCATCATTGGGCCTCCTGTCTCGCACTCCCCAATGAAACGCCACAGCACGAATGCTGTCACTATAGGTTGATCTTCTGTGAGAGGGTAGTCCCGGGCGAGTCGGCCCAAGCGTGATTAGATCAGCGTGGCTCTACTACCTTGAAAATTGCAACAATACACAGCATTTAAGTACCAATTTTTACATATAATATTGCCGGCCCAATTTATATTATCCTAACAGCTTTATTTCACATTTAAGAAATATATAATAAAAATTCAAAGACGAGTCCTCGATCTCGATGCACATCTTCGCAAGCTGGTTCGCTGTTGAGACTCAATATGATGACCGGTACTCACAGTTTGTTGGTCTCGTGCGCGTGCACGGTGGTGTTGAGCAGGTGGCGGCGGTAGGCGGGCGCGCCGCGGAACTGCTTGTCGCACAGCGCGCAGTACGCGTGCTCGCGCTCGGCCGCGCCCGCCCCGTGGCCTGCGCACGAGCGCCCGCAGCGCCCGCACTCCAGCCGCGCTGAGTGACTACTGCCCTCGCACGCGAACGAGTACATTTAAACCACCGGGTCATGAATGCAAAAAATGTGTGCGTATGTGTGCGTGAGTGCGTGCACACGCACACACATACGCACACACGCACGCACGCACGAACACACACGCACACACAGGGCCACCAGTGCTCACCTCATGTGCTTCTCGAGCATGTACTTGGTGCTGCAGCGCTTGCCGCAGTGCTCGCACACGAACACGCTGTGCTTCTCGCGGTAATGCGCACGGAACTCACGCACATTCCTGCAATTATATTATAATTTAACAAGAAAGTGTTTAAAAAAGTGATATTAATACTGCCATTATTACGCATCTATTGACACCTCATTTATCAAAATCACTTCAGTAGTTTTGGCGCTACTTAGGCTGCCAAAACTATTACTTATCATTTTGTCCTTGCCATAGTCGGTTAAAAATATATTATCCACCTAAAGGTTGACTGGAAAATAATGCACATGGCATTAAGTCCGCCTTTTGCAATGTAATTGCGGGTAGATTAAATAAATAAATAAATAAATAATAAATATCCTATGCGCACTTTACAATTATAACTGAAACGGTCACAAGCCACACTCAACAACAATTTATCGATCACACAGTATTGTCTTGTGGCTACCGAATTTTGTACTATCAAGCTATATATAAATGAACATATACATAATATAGTGTGAGAAAGAATATTATGTCCCTCCAATACAATTGGAGCTCTTACATAAATTTAAAACGTAATACTGTGTATCATTTAACATAAAATATTGGTCAAAGCCGAAAAACATCAATATCGCGATCCAGGATTGATACTCAGTAGTTCAGTGTGTTTTCAATAGATGGCGCTGTAATATATTTCTTTTGGCGCAATGGTACTCACGGTAGACACAGGCCACAATACACGCACTGCACCAGCTTGTGCGCGCGCGTGATGTGCGCGTCCAGCCGCCGCAGCGTGTAGCACTCGAACCCGCAGCGGGTGCACGCTCGCGCGAACTTGTGATCGACCACGTGCGCGTCCAGTGAGCCCTCTGTGGGGAAGCGCCAGCTGCAGGTGGGACACACGTGTGGGCCGATACTCTGTCGGTCAGCATAAATATTATTATTATTTCTATCTTACACAACTTAGGTAACAACACATTTAAAAAGTACATTAATGACGTAATAGTCACCTATTTATTTAGTAGCGAATTGCACCGCTAAGGCGATTATTGTGTCAAAAATAAAACAAAGTTTAAATGTTTATTACTCAAAAACCTAGTACAAATCTGTTAAATTAGGGGAAAGAGGAAAGTGGGGAAGGGGTGAGAGCTCCGGTAATCTCACACGCTCCATCAAATATATCGTAGTGTGACTCATTTGGCCGCGCATTTAATTTTGATAACACACAAATTTGTTGCCAAATATAACAACTTATACTGCACTGGATTAAAAGTTATTACGGTTTCAATAGGCCGATCCTGAAATACTCTAGTTTTAGCTGGACCACACATAACTAGGACCCCTAGCGAATATCTGTTTTCCCCCAACTTAATTTGCCAGCAACATGCAGTCAGGTTTAGCAGATAAAATTAGTAATAAATATCGTTGACACCTTGATTCACCCCATCGGTAACGTATGGGAGTAAATTATGTGAGACAACCTACAAAGAGCAGGAAAATATACCTGTGTGATTTATATGTCCTATGACGGCCTGCTAAAGGCTGGTTAATGATCACGACTATCTACAAACTCACCTCATCATGACACGCCATATAATGTCCGTCCAATTTCTCCTTAGAGTTAAATCCTTCAATACATAAACTACATTTTAACTTGCACGTTTTATAAAATTGACTGTATTTATCTTTATCATACCACAACGATACATCACCAGGCTTGATTGAAAACTTCTTTCTCAATAAACTTTTTTTATAAACATTCGGACCATAGATTAATCTGTAATGTGACCTCTTCTGACGTTTTATTATCTTACTTTTAATGGAGGTATTTCGTCCTTTTTTAATTTCGTTGTCACTTGTTGTGTCTACATCATTGTAATTAAATTCTTCTTCAGAATTATCTATTTCATGTTTAATTGAATTAAACGTTTCTTTATCGTCGTGGGTGATAAATATTATATTATTTGGTGTAACGGGCGATAATCTGGTTAAACTTTTCAGTATGCTTTTCTGAAATATAAATAAATAAATTAATATTTCGGACATCTAGCACACAACGACATTCAGGCCCGAGCTAAGCAGAGCTGGGGTACTAGACAACTGATATAAATACATATACATTTTTTTGTAAATACATACATATTGTCCATAGAAAACACACAAACTTTTAAGTCATACAAAGATATGGTCCGACCCGGGAATCGAACCCCTCAAGCACAGCAGTCGCATAATCTACCACTGCGCCAACGAGGCAATCACAAGACAGTTACCTTAAGAGAGAGAGAGAGATAGAGAGAGAGAGAGGTAGAGAGAGAGAGAGATAGAGAGAGAGAGAGACCAGTGTTGCGCCGTAGGACTGTGGACTGTTAAAAGCTATTTATAATGGCAAAGGTATTAAGTACTAACTTTTTTGTTACTAAATTGGGCGGATAAAAGTCTCTGTGCCTCTTCTACTCTGGACTTAAATAGTTTGATCTTCTTCAGGACAGCCACACATTCCCAACATAACTTGACATTTTTTGATACCTGTGAAAATATTTGTTTTTCATACAAATGCCTTCATTATACACTAGAACATCTCAACTTCAATGCAAAAAACTTTGGGAACTATCATCTTTTTACCAGACTGCGAAAGAAGGAGGGTTGTGTTTTTCGAGTATACTAGAGCTTAAACAGCACCCCCCCCCCGGGGGGGGTAATCTGTGCTACCTAAGTGGAGGTAATCTTTGTTCGGTAGGTACATCAAAAAAAAATAAAAAATAATAAAATAGACCGACTTCGAACAGCTGCAGCTCGGGTGAGCGCGGGCAGGTTAAATTGCACGGCTACTTAATTTAATGTGGTGTGGTACATTCGTGTATTTGTGTTCTTGATTTCCTAATTCATGTACTATCATAATATGATTGTTTGGTAGATTGTCGTATTTCTTTGACTGATACCTGATATCGACTCCTAAAATAGCAATTAGTGTAAACATAAGAATATGTCATTTTTTAAGTGAATACTTCTATAGGCGCGAGCACCTATTTCTTTCTATTTTTACAAGCTTTTATTTGGTTTCACCTATCCCGATGTTTGTCTGTACTCAAATCTTGCAAGTTAAATTTGATCCACTTCTTGGTTTTCAATTGAGCTGAAATTTCTCACACCTTTCTGATGACAATGCAAATAAATTGTATCGGTATTATTATTAATCTAAAATGGCCAACGTAACAAAATGGTGGCGTAAATATTTCTGAACAACCCACCCAATATGGGTAGCAAATGAAAAGGCTTAGTTATAGTTTTTTTATGGAATAGGTGGCAAACGAGCAGAAGTATCACCTGGTGGTAAGGGATTACCGATGCCCATAGACACCCGTAACACCAAAGGCGTCACTAGTGCGTTGCCGGCCTTGAGGCGTGGGGAGGGGGATGAGAGGAAGGATTGGATTATGGGCCTCCAGTATCCTCACCCACTTGGTGAAACACAGGGCAGGCGCTTTTCACACCGGTTTTCTGTGAGGCCGTGCTATCACTCGGGTAGAGTCGGCCCATGCATGCCAAAGCGTGGCTCTTCCACGGCGGTAGATAGTTTGTATTAACAAGTTATAGAAGCTGGTATTTAAAATAAAACTTGCCAAAATATGCACTTCTTTTACCGCGCATTTCATTTAAAGAGCAAATATCTTTATTTCAAGTGAGCTTGAATAACTATTTGTTGATAGTTTCAAGTTTTCACTTATGTTGGCAATCCCCATGACTGATTTGTGAATTTTGAAGTGAAAACTTCTTTAGGCGTACTAATCTAATCAAAAGCAAATTTTGTCGTCACCGAACGCTTTCAATGAGCTATATGTACACTGTGTTGACTTTTGTCTATAGGCACTGTGGGATCGAGGAACAAAAGACCCGACGAAGTTTCCCACACGCTGCCCAATCCGGCTGAATTCTCCTGTTCGCCTCTTCCTATCCTATGCATAGCTTTTGTCGCGAACCTTAAGCGCGGCAAACGAATCAAGAAATTCCGTAACGAAAATAAACCTAACACCCCCCACTCCGACCGGCACAGCGGTGCGGCGTTGAAAGCCGTTCATCGTCTAACATCGTTTCAGTTCGGCAGACTTCGGCATGGTGGTTGTGTGCGTGCGACTAGACGTATCCGTGTAGACTGTACGAAGCTCGCACGGATCGAGACGAGCTGCTCCGAAATCAGGCGAATACGTAAGCAGCTGTATTATAAGATGATAAAAATATTTTAAACAATATTAACTTCTCATATATTCAATGAAAAAAACATGTTTTCTTATCAGTCACAACACTCAAAAAGTGTAACTAGAATTAATGTCAAAGAAATACTGGAATTAATATTAAAAAAAAATTGCATAAGTACTATAATTGAATAAGTTGATAAAAAACCCTATGCAATAGCTTTATTGCAGCAATACCAGAGTGCTACATGTTTGTTTTTTTATTGGTCATCCAGGTACTGTTCTATTAAAGGAGTAGACAATCATGAGTGGATGCTTAAGTGCATTGCTGGCTGAAATTTTTGAATGATGCTTGGTGTTCTAACAGTTAAACTAATATTTCATGCAGTTTTACCCGCTGTTTACTCAACTATGGTGAAGTCAAAAGGGAGGGCAATAGCAGTCAATGTATATATTTCTGTGTGTTCCACCATCGAACCTATACAACTCTTACCATCTTGGTCAATAAATAGGTCTGGGAGATAGGTTATATTAATATTATCTCAGGTATTTATTTTGTAATGTAATAATGTAATGAAACTTTTAAGCTTCTTCAATGAATAGACGGTCATAGCCCAGTTGCACTTGGTGAATAGAAACAATCATCGAGGGTAAGCAACGATGGCGCGGTCAGTACCTGGATGGGTGACCGCTGGTGGCATGTTACCATGAGCGTCTCCGTGATTCGGAGGTCACGTTAAGCAGTCTGTCCCAGTTGTTATCATACGATAACAGTCGTGAAGCTTAGTTGGAGGCCTTCGGGCAGCTTAAAAACATCCAACGGCAAGATTTATGTAGCCACAACGTATTCTTGCCAGTCCCCAACCCGCACTTGGCCAGCGTGGGGACGTATGGCCTTAACCCTCTCCTGAGAGGAGACCCGAGAAATAAATCACCTACCTAAATAAAATATTTTAAAGCTTAAGTAGTTGTTCTTAGGAATTACTAGAAAAAATCTTTCAATGTTTTATACCCATTAATCATGGAATGCTATGGTCTATGTAACATTACGCTACGACCAATAGGAGGCGAGCACAAATAAAAAATGTAACGTAAGTGCACTGGTTGGCTAGTCTAATACAAAAAAGCATAATCCTTAATAACAGAACAAAAATTATAATTTAGGCACACAGCCGAAAACTAGATCTATTTAGATTGATATATATATACTATTTTTTTAGAAAAAAGCATATTAAAATATCTTACTTTGATTGATTTACTGACGATGTTAGATATAATATTAGCATATTCTCCAATGCTTATGAGATTCCTGTCACTACTTAGGCACGCGAAGCAAAACGTATCATAATTTCTTTGCTCAGTTTCATACATATTTCATAGTTATTATCAAAATGCTAGAAAAGAACATCCTCTTGTTTACATTTTCTGAAGTAATCTGAACTCGCATGACAGGAGCAGATTTGACAACTGACAACCAGAGGTAATTATAAAAATGTCATAGACACATATTTTATTGTAGAAGATGGAACTTTGGCTTTTTGTTTTGCCAAAAGACGGTCACGATTTCCATATATTTTATATTTTTTTATCAGTCATAATTCTTGTCTTCAAGTCTTTGAAGATAGCAAGAGTTAAGACTTCAAACACTTGACATTGGCAGAAATAGCTGATTAGCTGGTTGCCATTTCATCAAAAGAAGAAGAGGAAGATGGAGTTTGGTTATGTATTTTTTAGAGAAAAAATACAAA
>PKRV01000955.1:80491-111950 GCA_003709505.1 Hyphantria cunea | reverse complement strand
CACGGTGTGCCACTCTGCGCCTGAGACGGGAGAGATCCGGGAACCGCTTTCTTACGCCATCCGGAAGGGAAACAGGCCCCTTTTTTTTTTTTTTTTTTTGACGTATTTGAATGCCTTTACGCACTTCGCTCCCCCCCTGCGGGTACAGGGGGGTTCGCTTCGTGTGGGACTCCTGACTGACACCAGCCAGACTACCCACTAAACCACACGGTGTGCCACTCTGCGCCTGAGACGGGAGAGATCCGGGAACCGCTTTCTTACGCCATCCGGAAGGGAAACGGGCCCCAAGCCAACCCAACCCAATTATCAAGACTTTGCTGCCTGGCTGCTGGCTGTATTTCATGAACCATGATAGTTAGACAGTTGAAATTTACAGTGATGATATTTCTGTTGCCGCTGTAACAACTAATACTAAAAAACAGAATAAAATAAAGCTTTAAGGAGGCTCCCATACAACAGACCCGGTTATTTTGCTCGATATTGATAACGGCATCAGTTAGACGCTTGAAATATTCACAGAATCTTTGGATATACATTCGGTTCAAAAAGAAATAATTAAATTAAACTAACACATATATTTAAGGGAACCCCCGTACAAAAAATACGATTTTTTTTCGTTTTTGTTAGTTAGTTAATAGTCGTGTCCGACTCGCACTTGGCCAGTTTTATTTTTTTAATATCATACCCTGAAAATCGAGATACATTGGATCTAAAAACAGCAAAAAAAGTTCCAAGCGATATTCTGGTAATTCACCATCATGGTGTGTCGATTATCGTTGTAAAGACAAGCCTATGTGTTTCCTCAACAATCAAAGTATCTTCAAGACTAATGTCATACCATCGGTTCAACGGTTTAAAAAAGATTTACTTTCGACTATGAACTTGCTCTGACCGATTGATTCATTAATACAAAATGTTACTGTAATCAGAAAATATTTCTATATGTTCCACCTTTATCAAGGTCAACCAGTCATAGTCAGGTGTACTTTTGCATATATGGACCTCCCAAAGGGATTCCAAAAGAGTTGATGGGAAACATGAACATAATACCAGAGTGGTGATCACCATGCTCATTGCGAATACAACAACACAGCAGTGACCGTATGTATGGGTGATGGGAAACATGGACATAATCCAAGTGTGGTGATGACCATGCTCATTGCGAATACAACACAGCAGTGACCGTTTGTATGGGTGATGGGAAACATGAACATAATCCAAGAGTAGTGATCACCATACTCATTGCGAATACAACAACACAGCATAGTAGTAGGAACTATGGCGGCCTATTTAGATGCTTCTATTTTTTTTTTATTTTTTTTTTTATTTAAGCTGCCAAAATGACTCTGCCCTGCCTGATGGAAAGCATGAGCAGAATGCAAGAGTGGTGGTCACCATCCTCAATGCGAAAAAGAACAATGCAGTATGGTGACCCACACTATGGCGGCCTGGGGGGAAAGGGGATGGTGAGGGGGTTAGGGGGCGTTAGATTGGGGTATGGGCCTCCGGTATCCTCACTCACTCGATGAAACTCAGCGCAGGCGCTGTTTCACACCGGTTTTCTGTGAGGCCGTGGTATCACTTCGGTCGAGCCGGCCCATTCATGCCGAAGCGTGGCTCTCCCACGGTATATTCTACATCATTGGGCCTTTGTTGGTCACAGCACGAACGTTATTGTTTCACTCACAGAGAATCCTCTGCCACAGATGTAGCATATCTTATTCTTGGGCGGCAGGATGCCTTCGTGGACGCGACGTGTGTGTTTTACCAGGTCGGCGTTACGGATGAAATTCTGCGAAGGAAACACATTTGAAACCTAATCATCTAGACAGTCTTTATTGTTCCTAAAATTGTTTATGGTCAGCTACTAGTTCAACAGCTTTTACCAGAATATCAGTTTTGCTTCGGCGCGACTGGCATTAGACCTCCGCAACCTTGAGGGTAAGCTGAATTCGAAGTTTGAACTAGTTAAATAAAAAATATTTTCGGATATTTGAACACAACGCCATAAGCAGAGTTTTTATATAGTACTAGACAACTGATATTAATATACTTCTTTTTGTAGTTACATACATGTTATACATAGTAAACACCCAAAATCCGAAACAAATATTTGTAGATCATACAAACATTTGGTCCGACTCAGGAATCGAACCCGAGACCTCTAGCACAGCAGTCGCATACGCTACCACTGCACCGCCGAGGTATATTGAGGGCACTTTCCAACACAATTGCTATGTTCATGACAACCGGGACCGGGGTGAACGTACTCTCTGAGCCACAGGATTAATGTGTATGGAGACATCCCGTATTCTGCATCCTTAATAGTAATATATTAACCATATTAACGTTAAATCACGTTGCTCAAAACAAAATATAAGCCAATTATAGAAGATAAATAAAATTGAATCGGAAAATTATTAAAGGCACATGGAAGGTTCTTAGGCAGAGAAAAACTTAAAAACTGCTAGAAAATAAATTACTATATAATAAAATATTTCAATATTTTATTACTATATAATAAATTATTATATAAAAAAATAATTAATATATATACGTTTGATAGAACGAAGTCATTGATCGAAAGAAAGGCGTTCGAGATTGCAGAAAGGGAATCAACAAACACTTGCATCTTGGGTAAGAGACAATAGTGCTCACCTTATTGCACCGCTCGCACCGGTATTTGTAATACTTGAGGTGGACCAAGTTATAGTGGTCTTTCATGTAGATGTTCTTAGAGAACACCTTGTCGCAACTCGGACACGGCACTCTGGAAAACAGCAATATAACCCATCTCTTAATTTCTCCACTTTCTTTTAAGATAAAGCGCAGTAAGTGCCGATAGAGGTGAAAACTTGTAAACTGTATCGCCAGGAAGCGTGCGGTGATTATGACCATGACGCGAAATTTCACGCATCTTGTACACCCAAAAATTATAAATATATTCAGTATACATTATCTCATGGAAAACATTCGGTGACGATGACGCGAATACCATGATCTTCGTTCACCCAAAAAGTGCTCAAAGCGCCTAAGGAAATTTTGTCTTCAAAAATTGCGCGTCTTCAAAAACCACCTGCTTCGACTTAGTGCCTCGCTCTCCCTCTCTATTACCACGGCATATTTGGTGCGATGATCTTCTAAAGGCTGTCGGGAGTTGGGATTTTATAAGCTGTAAAAGGAACCAAATGCGATGGCAAAAACTTGTTTCTAAGAAGGTCGTCACCTGGTGTTAGCCCTGCGGTTATGCCTGGTGCTGTTGGCGAGGTGCCAGCGGTACCGGTAGTAGTCAGGGTAACGGCGGTCGCACTCCACGCAGTAGGCGGGAGCGGCGCCTGGCGCATGCGCAGTCCTTTTGTGCAGCCACAGCCCGCTGTAGCGGGAGAACCGCTTGTCGCACGTCACGCAACACAGCGGGGAGTGCTGCTTCCTTGCGATATCATTGTTCAGCTATATATATTGGGAGAGCCACGCTTCGGCATGCACGAGCCTGCTCGACCGGAGTGATACCACGGCCTCACAGAAAATCGGAGCGAAACAGCGCCTGCCCTGTGATTCAGCGAGTGAATGAGGATACCGGAGGCCCATAATTCAACCCTTCCCCTCATCCCCCTCCCATCCCCCAAGGCCGGCAACGCACTTGTGACGACTCTGGTGCTTCGGGTGTCTATGGGCAGCGGTAATCGCTTACTATCAGGCGATAAGGCTACTCGTTTGCCCCCCATTCCATAAAAAAACATATCACTTCATTTCCATCATTTATTATACTAATTATTACGTTATCTTCTGCTAAGTTTCTTCGTTTTTGTACGCTGCCTTGAACGAAACGCGTAAGTGTCCTTTTGGCTGCGAGAAACCTATCGATAATAATAAGCGATCTACCCCTGTACGTTCTAATAGTTGGCAATCCGAAGACTGCCTCGGTGGCGTATTTTACGCTAGATGTCTCGGGTTCGATTCCTGAGTCGGTCTTTGTATGATCTGCAAATATTTGTTTCGGAGTTTGGGTATTTTCTATGTATAATATGTAAGTATTTACAAAAAAAAATGTAGCAATATTAGTTGTCTAGTACCCACAGTATAAGCTCTGCTTAGTTTGGGACTAGATGGCGTTGTGTGTTAAAATGTCCAAAATATTTATTTAAAGCCTTACTTTTAGTTTACGCTCGACGTTAATGTTCATACCGCGGGCTTAATATGAAAATCGTTTCTAAAGGAGTTAACAAAATCTGTAGATGGTGATCATCATCATCATCATCATCAGCCTATCGCAGTCCACTGCTGGACATAGGCCTCTCCAATTTCACGCCATTTAGTTCGATCTATGGCTTCTCGCATCCAGCTCCTGCCAGCCGTCTTGCGCAAATCATCGCTCCACCTGGCTTGTGGACGTCCTACACTACGTTTGCCGAGACGCGGTCTCCACTCATGTAGTAGATGGTGTGATGATCTCTGTAGATGGTGATGAGTACCTGATGTGGTCCTTGATGCAGTATCTCATCTTGAAGTTGACGCCGCAGTAGTCACAAATGTACTTCTCGTGCCATTCTTTGTAATGCTTGAAGAACAGTTTGCGAGTCCTGGAATCACACAAACTGCATTGACGGTAGAACACTTGGCGTAGTTCAGCAAATCCGGCCATGTCAGTTTATGGATGGGTGACAGCCCGTCACTTTAGACGAAAATGAGTCTTATATGCAGATCTTTAGGGTTTTAAATTCTTTATCGAAGTGTATAAGACATCGCTAAGCGGTAAACACATTGCAAAGATTTTTTTTAATTAGATTAATTAGTACGTCAAAGAACACGTTAAGCTATCGCTCTTGGTTGCACAAATATCGCCTAAATGCCGACAGTGAAAACATCATCAGATAAATATATAATTATAGTGTTCTTTATTACTGTCATCACGCCTGTTCCAGGGTCCAGGGTCGAGAAGAAATAAAGAATAGAAAATGCTTAATAATTAAGCAATTGGGATCTAATCCCCCGTGCCACGGAGAGCCAGTAAGTTCGATCGGTCGGTCCTGCTCCTGATCTCTCCTCGGTCTTGTCGGATAACAGTCCCATCGGCTTATGCGAGTGAGGGAACAGAAAGTGCACCTGTATTTACACACTTGTGCATTTTAATATCTTCTAGGAGTACATCATCATAATTAAAATATCCTCACCCAAAATCCAGTTCGCACTTGACGCATTGGAATATTCTTGTATGTTTTTTCTGATGCGATTGCATCTGCGATTTGTCGCAACACGTGAAGTCACACAGTTTGCACGCGTATCTAGTGTAGTGTTCGCCAATGTGCTTTATGAGGCGACGCTTATTTGATAGTCTCGAGTCGCATACATCACATATGTAAGGACCCATCTGGAACAAACATAATCATTTTAAGATAAGTATTACTTTTTTAGTGTAAATTTGACTTCAATCGACCGGGAAAAAAAGCGCGGGAAACCGTAGTAGGTAACTAATTACCTACTACGGTTTCCCGCGCTGTTTTACCCGGTCGATTATTAGTATCGAAACGTCAAATAAATGCGGGGGGCGAGGTAGGGGCGCCGGGGCGATGTCATTTCAAGTATTTCTTACAAAATACAGAGCAATAAATAACCGAGGGAGCAAACATTTTCTTGTTGTTTTTTTTGGGTCATTTATCAAAATTTCTAAAAAGTCATAGAACAAATGTTGTTGGGATTGATGTACCTAGTGAAGCTGCCTGCAAGAGGTGATGCACTAATTTAAATTGATCCTGTGTATTCCATAAAAATATGTGACCATACAGGTTTAACTTACTTTCAAATGATTCTTTTCGTCGTGTTTCGCCAACATCTTTTCATTATCAAAAGTCAGTACACACTTCCTGCATTTGTGTCTCCTAGACTTGAAGTACTCATTTTCTCTCTGTTTATCTAAATATAACAAGAGATCTCTATTCTTTAGATCAACTCTATAAAAACCAATCTTTTGACAATGAGTCACAATTTTGAATTTCGGTTTTTTGTTTAGTAACGCACGTTTTGTGGCCCAACGGTTCTTCTTAGGGACACCAGGCTCTGAAAAAAAAATTGAACTTTAATTTATTTAGTAATTGGTTTTAGGATATTTTACTTATATTACAATGCTGAAGAGTTTAATTGAACATGCTAGTTGAAAGACCCAGTCATTGCAGCTGCGTGTTCATCAATCAATCAGTATCTGGTTTTATAATAGAGTGGTTTTGTCTATGTTATAAAAGGCATGATGACTAATTTTGAAAAACAATTTTATGATGTTTGGAAGTATCTCCTATTGTCAAAGATAGTTATATTTCTATAAAAAATAAAGTTTAAATAGGAAAACAACAATATAAATTTTAAGTTTAAAAAACGCACTGTGGTGTCATGGCGTCTGTTTGTTGCAGATGCGACGTCAGCATTTGTCAACCAGCGTCAATTATAGGTCTTAGTAACAGTAAGGCGATCGTCGATTATATCTATTAATTTAAGATTTTCTACTATAAACCTTAAGCCCCATTTCATGAGATCAATACATAATTTTAGTGGTTCTTGGTTATTGTCGATATTTCGAAAATAGTTCGATGTTTTCCGAGCTATACTACTATAAGGTTTCGCATTAATCCATTCAGTAATTTTTGAATGAAAGAGTAACAAAGATTCATTTATTCTCATAAACTTTTGCATTTATAATATTATTAGTATTAGTTTATTTATAAAAAAACAACAAATAACAACCCATAATGTCCCACTGCTGGGCTCGGGTCTCCTCTCAGGAGAGGGTTAAGGCCATACGTCCCCACGCTGGCCAAGTGCGGGTTGGGGACTCGCAAGAATACGTTGTGGCTACGTAAATCTTGCCGTTGGATGTTTTTAAGCCGCCCGAAAGCCTCCAACTAAGCTTCACGACTGTTATCGTATGATAACAACCGGGACCGACTGCTTAACGTGACCTCCGAATCACGGAGACGCTCATGGTAACATGCCACCAGCGGTCACCCATCCAGGTACTGACCGCGCCATCGTTGCTTACCCTCGATGATTGTTTCTAATCACCGAGTGCAACTGGGCTATGAGCGCCTACAGTTTATTTATAACTAGCTGAAACCCTCGGAACGACAATAACCGCGGGTGACGTTGCAGGACGAAGCTAGTCTTTAAAAAAGCAGCCTAAGTTACTCCTTACATCATCAGTCACCTATCAAAGAAACCGACAGACAGACAAAAAAATATTTACTGTTTTTTTATTTAGTGAAAAGTGGTTAACTTGAAATAACAGACTTCAATTCTATTAATTAGAATAGATTAGATAGAAATATAATAGAAAATATCAGCTTATGCCAGCCATCCCACCCGCATGTATACTTATAAAAAGGGGTCTCTGTCCTTCCTCAAGAATCAGAGTATCATAGAGCCAAATCTCATTGAAACGGGTGCAGCTCTTTCTTTGTGAAAACGAAATAGATATAGTTACTTTTAAATTGACAATTTAGTATAGAAGTTATAAGTGTGGTTTGGTTTAAGAAGTGGGAAAGGATAGAAAGTATTATGAAAACAAAGAACAAGCTTAGATTCTAATTGAAAAATGTATAAATATGTACACACCTACCTACTGCCGGTATGAACTCCTTTTTGCAGTCAGCATTGGCATGAATGACATCATCACCATCATTCCTATCACTGTCTTCATCACACTGAGCTTCTTCAGGATCTGTTTGTATATTATTGTCATGCAAATACAATACTTGTGTTTGAGCATCGTTTAAAATAATTGTGGCCAGACTTGATAAAGGACCATACACAAGCTGAAATAATTTAAAAAGCAATATATTTACATATAATATATTGTTAGTGGTGTATCAATTATCAATTTAAAAAAATAAATGGCTCAATTGTTTTACAGTAACTGTTTCTATTAATAAACATACATTGAACATTCTAATCTTAGTCACAAAAATCAATTACACAGTAAATATTACAGAGAAATAAAATAATTAAAGTCTCCAGACTCCAAAGTACATTGTTCCGTACACTACGATGGCTCAAGAGCAAAGTACATATATATAAAGCTAGTGTGATCCATCCGTACAGAGACTTTATTGACATAACCTAGTGAATACAGCCTAAAGATCTTTTAATTAATACATAAATCAAAAACATTGAACCGTTTTTTAAGAAAAAATAATGCAGATGAAGGAGTATGAGGCACAGTTAAAGTTTAGTGTGATGTAGTGAAAGAGGAGTGCAGAGAGCTAAATAAATACATGAATAACTGTTGAACTTCGATCTTACAGGTGACTTGATCACTAGTAATAATTAACAGACAAACCTGCCCAGATTGTAGAGATTCGTGAGCTTTCCAAACTTTTTTCTTGAATAGACACACCTTTCTCAAAACTGCTATACATTCCCAGCACAGTTGTAAGCAAGCTGGCAACACAGACTGGAAGATTAAATTTTTTTCTTGGATTAGATGGCAAACTAACATATATAGCCTGATGGTAAGCGATTACCTCAAATGCATTGTCGGCCTGGGTGGAAAAGGGGTTGAAGGAAGAGATTGGGATGTGGGCTTCCTGTATCCTACAATTACTCGATGAAACATAGCTCAAGCTGTTTTAGGGAAAGTATTTAAAAAAATAGTCTAGCTATTCTCTCATAAATTTGTACTAATATATATCAAGGTAAAGTTTTTAACTTTGTTTGTATGGCTGTAGTGGGTAATCTTTGGAAATACTGATCTGATCCTAAAAATTCTTACACTAACAGAAAGTGAATGTTTAGAAGTGACATGGGCTGTATTTTATTATGATTGAACGAAAACTTCAGTAACAGAAAATTGTATTCCTAAATCAAGTTGAAAAAAAGTGGGTGATTAATGCTCAACAAAGTGGGCACAGGTCAGCACTAGAAATGAGAGGCCTATATTCATCAGTAAACGATTAGATGCTGTTGGAGTGATGTGGTTTTTCCTAGTGACAAATTACACTTTTAAAACTTAAGTATTAGGTAGGACGTACCTGATATTGACAATCGTTCAGAATAACTTTAAATATTTCTAAATATTCTCCTAAAGGAGATAGTTTCCTTCCAACACTGAGACACGCGCGACATTGTTTATCAGAAAAAAGCAATTTGTGTTTTACATCTATTTCATCCATCATTTTTATTTGCAATACTATAATTAATAACTTCCAACAATCCTTTGATATTTAATGCTTTGCTTCTTATTTAGAGTCCCTATAAAACAGTTTGTTTTTTAATTTAAATTCACAGTATCGTAAGTAATAAACAAGACTGGAGCTTTTGCTGTAATAAAATATTTTTTTTAATAAATATTCTCCTTTTGATGAATGGCAATCAGCCGGATCAGCTATTTCTGCCAATGTCAAGTATTTCAAGTCTTCAATTCTAAGTCTTCGAGTCTTCAAGTCTTCGTCGTGATGGCATTAATGATAAAAAATATAAAAAATGTGGATGACATGAAATGGGGACCGTCTTTCGCAAAAACAAAAAACAATCTCCCTAATAAATATTTACATGTTTGAGTAATCTGTCACTTTTGTTCAGGGTTGCCACCTCATTAGTTAAAAGAAATAAAGTGTAACTGATTTCAAAGGAATTAAATAAAGAGTCAGGCCTTTAAAAAAGGGAATCATTATTAAAAATTATGTGGTATCGTGGGACACCAGGTAAGAACGAAGTTGACGATTTGAAATTATATGAAAATAAACGTGGCTACTCACGAGTAAAATGTATCTATAATGTGAGTATTCGCCACGTGCTTGTCCATGAATTTATGAGTATATACTAAGCATTGGCGGGGTGGAGTGAAAGAGAAAGGTATTATACACTACTCGCTTGTGTATGCGAGTGTCGCGCCAGCGCACGTCTCATTTAACGGTTTTATTCCACGCACTTTTTCTTACGGTTTTACTATCACATTTTTTTCAGTTCGGTCGCGCAGCAAAATCCCTATCCCCTCCAAGCCTGCCATAAGGAACTTCGTTCCGATAAAAAATGAATCATCGTATCGTTCATAACTTCGGATCGAATGGCAAAATATTAATGTGTTCGTTAATGTTAGAACAATGTTCGAATATGAGAAAATTAAAAGATTACTGGGAAAGTTCAATTTTTTTGTCCGCAATTGTTCACTACTTGTAGGAAACTGAGGCAGGCTTTACTAGTACATTTTTTTAAGAAATTTAGAACATATAACGGAAGAAATATGTGGCGGTATGACGTAAGCCAGATTAGATAGTTAGACAAATAATTAAATTGGAGTGTATGTTTGTAACAATAACATAACCGCTTTTTATACAACCCGCACTTGGCCAGCGTGGGGACGTATGGCCTTAACCCTCTCCTGAGAGGAGACCCAGCCCAGCAGTGGGACATTATGGGTTATTGATTGATTGATTGTATGTATACCCGGTAAATATACCAAAATACCATTTTTTGCAATTTCGTCTGTCTGTCTGGACCGGCTAGACCGATTTTGACGGGACTTCATGGGCTAATTGCCGATGATATAAGAAGTAACGTAGGTTACTTTTTTAGATTAACTTCCCGTCCCGTTACCTGCGGTTATTGTTGTACCGCAGCTAACGCCGTAGGGCTCAGCTAGTTTAAAATAAAATCAGTAAATAAAGCTTTTATTATTTATTTTTAGTAGAAATAGTATATAGTAATTAATAAAATAAACTAATATACTCATAAATAAAGTAACGATTGTAACTAAAAACTAAATGTACTTAATACAAAACTAACATTCAAATGAATAATGAAAAATATTCATATGCAATCTATTTTAGTTGCTTTAATTTTTCGGATGTATTTTTGTGAAGCACTTTTTGCGGCGTGCTTCGTTTTGAAATCATATCCTGTGGTATTGGCATTTGTCCTCCGTAGTCTACTCCCGGCCCTGGTTTCAGTGACTTTCGGAAGTATAATTTTTTATGTACAGATTCCGAAGATCTGAGTTTCACAGCTTGATTGTGAAAATGTAGGTCACTATAAATAGAAAATATTTATTATATATTTTCAAAGTGGCCGAAAGATTTATTAATGTTAACTGTAATTTTTGTTTCGACATAAAAATTTGAATACATTATGTTTAGCTTAAGTGATGAAACATATTTATTAAATTATTTCTACAGATTGAAAACCATGGACAAAACATATCGCAAAGCTTTTTAGATACTCAACATGAGACTAATACCGCACTATTATAGAAAAAAATATATAAAACTATCCGAAACGTATTATTTACTGGGAGATCTTGATGAACGGTGAACATTACTGATCATTTCCAGTTTACCTAACTTGATCGAACAGTAAAGCGATCCAGAAGGATTCTCGTTAAAATGGCACGCATGGCTCATTACCCACTTTTTACTAGTGTTGTAAGTTCTAATCCCACGTGCGTCAACACATTGTGTCATTCACAAATTTTTGAGACTCTCAGTATAGCACCGTTTCATGTACGTTTGTTAGCCATATTCCAACTGTGGGATTTGTCTTTAAAAAAAGTGTGTATTTGTTTACCTTTGACCAGGCAACTCGATGGGAGCCACAACTCTAGAAGTAATGTTGTCCTTAAATTTCGTCCAGGCACATTGCAGGTACTCGTTATTTTTCAAAGAGTAATGGTTGCGAAAGATGAACTCCATTGTCGACTTTTCATATAGTGGTAGAATATCGGCGTTTGCCGCGAACTTCGCTAGCTGCTCTGATAATGATCACAAGAGTCTATCAAAATATGATATATCAAATACCATCAGGCAATATATCCTGGTCTGTTTGTCCGTCTGTTACGATTTCACTCCTAAACCTCTGTGCCGATATCAATGAAATTTGCCATAGAGATAATTTGATTCTTGAGGAAGGACATAGGCTATTCTTTACCAGATAAATGCGGTGCGATGTGATCGTCTAATCCAACTCTCATCTCTAATACGGGGGAATTATTCTGTCATGGGCAGTGGTAGTCACTTTCCTTTACGTAAACTGTCAGCTCTTTTCCCTCCTTTGTCATAAAGAACACATCAGAAATGAGGGTTGCCGACTATTTCTGTCTTACAGTAGTTAATGGGGTTTAAAAATGTAAACTGAAAAAAAATCTTCATAGTTGTGTACCTTTATCGACTTTATATTGTGGCTGTTTTCTCGATGGACATGTCTTATTTTCATGTGAATCCGTCATTTTTTAATAAAACGTCACGTTAAATTCTTCTTAATAATTACTCCACACCATAAATTACCTTATTTCGTTTTTCTTCTTCTTTTTATGATATGGCAATCAGCCGGATCAGCTATTTCTGCCAATGTCAAGTATTTCAAGTCTTCAATTCTAAGTCTTCGAGTCTTCAAGTCTTCGTCGTGATGGAATTAATGATAAAAAATATAAAAAATGTGGATGACATGAAATGGGGACCGTCTTTCGCAAAAACAAAAAACGATCTCCCCTTCGTTTTTTTGTTTTGGTCTTGGTATTTATCAACTTAAATGTCAGAGACATAATGAAACTTTATAGACGTGCCAAAAAGTACGAAACAAAGAGTAAACTATAAACGACGATTATTCAAACGACTGACAATATTTAAAAAGTTTCTACCGGACCCAAATATGTTGTCTTGTCTGAATATGCTTTAAGATTTGCTTTTTAATTTCCCTCTACAATATAATGCTGCAGGGAAATAATGAAATAAAATAAAAAAAGCTGTTTAATTAGTTTTCAATGAGTACGAGAGCCACTGTATGAGGTATTGAATCATTCAGTTTATTTCCTCGAAAAACCCTATTCAACAATATTTTTTATGTATATTATTTTCGTTGCTCCTTAACTTTTTTAATTTGGTTTTCACATCTTCGAGTTCTTAAAAATTGCAAACATACTCTATGATAACCACTTTTCAAAAAGGGTTGTGGCAACATTACCTTAAATGTTCTATATTCCGGGTGTGTCCTTCAATTTTTCGAAGACATCGCAGTTGAGTTGTAGTTTTAATTGATGATTATAATGATATATTTATTTGCTCATGTATTTTCTCAAAATTTATTAAGAACTGGAAATTATTGGAGTTTTTTACCATAGACCTTTAGACACAAACTTTTTACCGGATACCTTCATCAATTTTTTAGTTAGTAGTAGAACAAATTAGTTATTTTTTAATTTTAAATAATATTACAAAATCCGTCCTGAAAAGAAAGGGCGGAGTGCAAAAATTATATATATTTGTTTTTACTTCGTTGTATTTTAAATTTTCTATGTTACTTTTTTACATAGATAGGTGGGTAGTTACTGATAATATTTGGTAAGTTCAGATTACACTTTAGTTTTGACTAGTGATCTTTATGTTGGTGTAACAAACACGTTTTTGTAAGAGTATTTAAAATTTATGTAATTTTACAAGCCTCATCTAAACACCGTCATTTGTGTCGATTTCGAAACCTCCTTTGTTAGTTTTGGTAGTTAATTTTAGCCCGTGGGAATCTATACTGATGTAGGTTATTGACAATCTTGTGTTTTTTTTTATAATTTAGATGGCAAACGAGCAGACCTGTCGTCTTATGGTAAGCGAGTATCGCAGCCTAGGACACCCGCAATACCAGAGGGATCACAAGTGTTGGCAATATTATTATGTGCGAAAGCCTGGCAGATCACGTTTTTTTATTTTACCTTAAATAATTTGTGGGTAGTTTTCAAATATGACAATCTTTCTTTTTTTTGTTGCAACAGTGCTGGCAATTTAATGATGAATGTAGAACCCTTAATTATCTCTATTGTGTCGTACCATGTAAATTCAAAATTGTATTTAGTTGTTTTTTTTTTTAAATATTCTAGATTACACTTGGAGAAAATATTTTTTGAGTTGGTAACACTGCAGACATCCCTACCTACTGCAATTGCTACCACTATTTTTAAAACTAGTGTGAAACTAGTTATTGTATTAAATTTTGTTTGATATTTATACTAATTTTGTGAAACATTAAAATGTGCAAGCATCTTCTGAAGTTTTATAGGAACGCTTACTTTTCACTAAATTCAGTGGTTGCAAATATTTATGTTGATTTTTTTCGAATACCCTCAACTGATAAAAAGATTTTTTTACAAGTAAATACTTGTGAAAAAATCTTTTCATCTTCAATTATTCGTTGAAATCAAGAAGCAAAATACTTGTAAAGCTATAACCAGAAGAAAAAACAGGTGAGCTTATAAGTTATACCTTATCATAAAATCTCTAAACGATAATTCTCGTTTCACGATGAACTCCCCAATTATCTAACTGATTTTCATGCTTGTCTTTTTAAAATGTATATTTTGTAGGCGTGCTCAAGATAGTTAACATCACGCTTAGGGCAACAGGAGTCGAGCATGATTGATAAGTATGACTAATAAAATTGTATTAATTTATAAGCCGAATGTAGGTAGTCACGGGCCTCCTTTGCTGCATATTTACTTGTTTAGCAGGTCGTAACTAGTACTGCCCATAGATTTAATCATGTTATGTAGAAACACTTCCCTGAGTTTGCCTTCATGGTGGTGATGTTTCCAAAACGTTTCCTTACTAGGTGCTTACACCATAAATAGCAGCAACTGTTTAAATATTGAATGTGCAGTCCTAGGTTTAGTTGCTACACTGAGGGATCAATCAGGACAAGTAATTTTTAATATACAGATAGGTGCCAAAGACGGCTAATATTATTTGCAATTGTACCTTAACTGCTGAATAAATTTTTATTTATGAGGGGTCAATAGTTTCCCGGGTGACACAGGGTATTTATAATCAATTTGGATTTTTTTATAGTTTTTTTAAAATATTTAGCTCGGATGAAATAAAAAATGATCAGACATGTCCTTACAATGTAATGTGAGTCTAAAGTTGTGTGGTTATTTCGTTATGTACAAGTGCTGTGTAGATAGTATAGTAGTAGATAGTATATATAAGGGTATGTATGTTTATGTATGTATATCCTATGCTTACCCTAGTATTGTATCTCATCCTATCAGTCAAGTTGCACTTGTACGAATTATAATGCACTGTCTATAATTTCACTGGGGCCTAGTGACCCGTAACACAGGTATTCCAATACCTATCTCGGGCACTAGTCTCTCACAAATGTTTGTTCGAATGTATAAGATAAGAATCTACACTGTACTGTATACATCTGTGATGAGAAAATAAATAAAGTTATTATTATTATTATTATAGTTCACCAAAGTAGTCCAGGTCAGAGCTTAGAGAAAGTTAATTCAGATTTTATTTTACCCTACATGTTACCCACTGCCTTGCTCGCATAAAGTTGATTATATGTTTTTAAATTAAAAACTATTTAAGTATATACAAATAATTTATTTATTCATGTTTTTCGGTCCGACCGCGATTCTGACGTCACAAAACTTCTTTGGCCGCGTTAAGCCCTTTTTGTACGGGTAATCTTATGGGTCACCGACAACTTTTAAGAAATCGCTTATTCATCCCATTTACAACAGCGGGGACAGCAAACTGTATTAACAATTATAGACCTATCTCGGTACTCTCCGCCCTCTCAAAAGTAATGGAGAAGATTATAAACGGAAAACTTACCAACTACCTTAATAAATACAATATCATAGCACCTAATCAATACGGTTTCAGAAAAGGGGTTTCCACTGAAAATGCAGTCTTAGATCTAACGGAGCATGTAGTGGGAAAATTAGACGCAAAACCGAAATGTCTGGGTATTGTTATTGATCTAAAAAAAGCATTTGATTCAGTTTCTGTTCCCACCCTTCTTTCGAAATTGGAGTCCATAGGTATCCGTGGAAAAACCCTGGAACTATTTAGAGATTACCTTCAAAATAGAAAACTAGTCGTTAGGATAAGTTCATGTTTGAGTGATGAAGAAACTGTCACGTATGGAGTACCGCAAGGTAGCGTGATTGGGCCCACGCTATTTCAAATTTATATTAATGTGTCTTTTACCTTTGCGGAATTCTAAGATCATCACCTATGCGGATGATACCGCAATTGTTGTTCATGGAAGTACATGGACGGAAGTGAGGGATACTGCTGAGGAGTCTTTGCAAACTGTTGCACACTGGCTACGCCTGACTTTGCTATCCCTAAATGTTAATAAAACGAAATTTATACCTTTTCATATTAATAATAGGAACAAAGTTGGGACAGATTTTGTGATAAGGGTACACACATACTTTGGTCCTGTTCGGTGCTCATGTGAGGCACTTACCTGTGTTCTTCAAATAAAGTATCTGGGTGTAGTAATTGATAGTGGATTAAAATGGTACAAACACATTGACAGCATCGTTGCAAAAATTAGGAGACTTATTTACATCCTCAAATCGCTTAGATATTGCGCAGATACAGATACCTTGCAGATGATATTCCTAGCGCAGTGTCAATCCATTATCACTTACTGCATACCGGTGTGGGGTAGAGCCGCCAAAACCAATTCATTGANTTTGCCGAAGAACCGATAACCGTTGGGGTAAACGAGTTCTTGAGTGGAGACCGCGTCTCGGCAAACGTAGTGTAGGACGTCCACAAGCCAGGTGGAGCGATGATTTGCGCAAGACGGCTGGCAGGAGCTGGATGCCAGAAGCCATAGATCGAACTAAGTGGCGTGAAATTGGAGAGGCCTATGTCCAGCAGTGGACTGCGATAGGCTGATGATGATGATGACAACTAAATCATGAGACATTGTCGTGCAGCGAAGAAGCATCGTGTAAACGAGACACATCGTTTGTACGATGCGTTCCAATATCCAATCATTTATTGGCAAGGGCAAGACGGATACGACATCACGATGAAGATGGTCGATCCCATTACAGGTATTCACAAACTAATTATTGCTATTATTGGTTTCCATTAACAATCCATTTAATTTTGCATTTTCAGGCGTATCAACGAACAAAAATTTAAGAGCAATGAATAATAAAATAATAATGATAATACTATCGTATCATGATTCGTATACATGAGGAGAATGTGAAGTGCCATCGGCTATTCCAGCAATTCGCTGTCGACATGTATGTCAAAGTCAAAGTAATTATCATCACCACATGGTTCCCTTCACAACCAATTCAGTTATGGAACAAATACAAAGATGACATATGTGAAGATATCTTGCATCGCTTGCGCATTCGAACGAATAATCCCGACATGCAAATAACCGATGAAGTCTACAATAAAGAATTGACCCTGAATGAGGATCGCCACGGGAGAGCCACGCTTCAGCATGCATGGGCCGGCTCGACCGGAGTGATACCACGGCCACGGCGCCAGCACTGTGTTTCACCGGGTGAGTGAGGATACCGGATGCCCATAATTCAACCCTTGCCCTCACCCCCCTCCCCATCCCCCAAGGCTGGCATCGCACTTGTGACGCCCCTAGTGTTACGGGTGACCATGGGCGACGGTAATCGCTTACCATCAGGTGATATGTCTGCTCTTTTGCCACCTATTCCATAAACAAAAAGAAAGAAACGCAAATCCCGTGAGCGAAGCTGCAGGTTATAGCTAGTCTATCAAATTGTAATTTGTGTACCATGGAGCATATTTTATTCTACCTACTATGACCCAGGGACATTCTTAACTCGAGATTCACAAGAAACATATATTTCCAGAAGGAACGTTCTGCTTGCCTCGGACGCTGATTTCTCGACGGAGCTACGATCTACTGAAGCAGTTTCTCTCGGGTAATCTGCAGGAACGCGTCGAGAGCTGAGATCACACGATTAGACCTATAAGTACCTCTTGCTAAGTTTGTTAAACTATATATAAACGAATTTGTCTTCCTCGAGACAGAATATTTATTTATTTATTTATTTAAAACTTTATGCACTTTTGTACAATGGCGGACTTAATGCCCAAGGCATTCTCTTCCAGTCAACCTTAGGGTGGTGTAGAAATCTTGTAAGGTAGGTGGTGCACAGAGGTTTCCGTATGAAACTAACTGCAAACAGTACACAAAATAATGAAAGAAATACTTAAACATTTATAAACACATATAGGATACCTATGTCTTAGATACAAACACAAATATATACATATATAAATATACATACACACAACTATATTAGTACACTAATAAAACTTGAATATATACCAATTATCGGTTAGTAGTTTCTGCCATTTCGTTAAGAAGGAGCTCATGCACCTTCTTTTTAAATGTGAAACGGTTTGTGGACATCCTGATTTCGAGTGGGAGCGCATTCCAGAGCAGTACCGCTTGGACGAAGAACGAAGAGTTCACGAAGTCAGAGTTGTGAGAGGGACACAAAAGAAGCAGATTATTTTCTGATCGAAGATTCCTATCGTGATTAGAGGACAGATAACGGAAGTATGGAGCAAGGTATGAAGGTGAAAATGGTGAGTTGAGAAGTGAAAATAATGTAGTAAGTGCTCGCTGATTGCGACGCAGGCGAATAGGTAACCATTTTAATTGGCAACGTAGGGCAGACACGTGGTCGTACTTCCGGAGATTAAAGATGTATCGAATGCAGTTATTAAGAAGGCGGTCTAGTTTATTGAGGAGATCTGCATTCAGGTCATAATAACATACATCACCATAGTCAATAATTGGAATAATTAAAGACTGCATGAGAGTAGTTTTGATGTTAGTAGGCAGGAAGTTCTTGAGACGATAAAGTGTTCGCAGGTTTCCAGTTACTTTCTGGCTGACGTAGGTAATTTGAGCTCGCCAATCAAAGGTCGAATCGATGAGTAAGCCCAGATCTTTGACTTCGGGCCTAAACGGAATAACTGAACCATTAAACATGATCGGTGAGATTGAGGCGATATCGAGTCTGCTCATTATTCGTTTGCTGCCTACTATTATCGCCTGACATTTCGTTGGGTTAACCGATAGTCCAAATCTAGTCGACCACAACTTTATGAGCTCTAAATCCTTGTTGACCACGTCGATAGCTTGCGTTATGTCCTCCACTCTCGCCTGTGAATACACTTGAAGATCGTCTGCATATAGGTGATACGCACTCCGAAGCTGTTGAGTAATGAGGTTAATGAATATTGAGAATAAGAGGGGAGATAGAATGCCGCCTTGAGGAACGCCAGCGTGTAAGTTGCACCAACTCGATGTCGAGTCATCAGCACGAATACACTGCTGCCGCCCCTGAAGATAAGTGGAGAACCATTCCAGTGCCTCAGAGGGTACCATAAGATATGTAAGGATAGACAGAAGGATTTCGTGACTGACGGTATTGAAGGCATTAGAGAAGTCAACTAACACCAGTACTGTAACTTTGGTGTCTTCCATGCCCCTCCGAATATCGCCAGTCACTTTAAGGAGAGCGGTAACTGTGCTGTGACCGGGCCTAAAGCCGGATTGCATGGGGCTCAATAACTGATTTCTGTGAATAAATTGTGAGAATTGTTTATAGACGCACGCCTCAAGCACCTTAGATAGGAAAGGAAGAATGGAAATAGGACGGAAGTGTTCAGGAAGTGTAGGATTATTATTTTTTGGGAGAGGAATAATATAAGCTTTGCGCCACAAGGAGGGGAAAGTTCCGGAGTCGAGAGAGAAATTTATTAAGTGAGTAATTGCAAGGAGAATACTGTCTAAGATGGTGACAATCATGCGACGGCTAATGCCATCACATCCTACGGCATTAGATTGGATAGATAAAATTATCTTTTTAATATCCTCGGAAGGCACCGGAGAAAATTCGAATGATTCAGTAGTCGGACTGGTAAGACCAGATATGTAGTTCAGAGTGTGACACTTAGTTTGAAGATCCAGAGTAGTTTTAGGTGAGAAATAACGGTTGATATCGTTCAAACTAACTGACTTATTTAATAAAGAATGATGTTTTTTACCAATTCCTAAGGTGCCCAGAAACTTCCAGATACTGGAAGAGGAAGAAGACTCTATATTTTTAAGAATATGTCGGCGTTTAGCGTTGCGTATCACCTGATTGCACCGATTCCTTGCAACCTTATAAAGGTTCCATCTATCCTCGTCGCGATTTTTCTTATACCGAAGAAATGTCTGATCCCTCCTCCTCATGGCAGCCCGGACCTCTTCCGTCATCCAATATATACCTGTTGTAATCATAGAGCAACACAGGCGGACCGATGAGGAATAGCCATAGCGTCTTTCCCGATACAAAACAGTCTCTCACTTGTTGAGGGAGAATCTTCATACAATCACACACATACACACATACAGCCGGATCTCCTGCGTCACCGTTTTGTGTTTTCTAACACCTAACAACAGTCAAACATCTAAAAAATATGGGCGAGGTCTAATTGTTTTGTTAGTTCAAACAAGCGTACATGTTATCCGAGGCGAACGGAAAATACGCTTGCGGGGGAAGGCCGATTTCGTTTCATAGTAGCAATATTTTAACACTTTATATTAATAATTTACAGTTTCTGAGCAACGAAAACAAGATTTCGGTCCAAATCCATCTTCCACTTGTAATTATGCGTAAATATTATAAGTACGTCGTTGCAGATAGGGCCGAAGGCAAAATCGTTTTCCTTTACTTATTGTATGCAAAATAACTTGTAAAACAACGAGTGTTGTAAAACAAGGAGAGCGCCTTCGTGTCATTTTGTCGACTAGACGTTTGATATTCGTGTTTAAAAGCCGCAGGAGACAGCAACGTTTTGCTAACAGGTTTAGATAACATGTTTTATTTCTTTTAGGAGCACGAGACACGACTTAACAATAAAAATTATACATTAACAACTTCACACACGCAGTGTATATATACCTACTTTGGCAGAGGAACGCCTGAGTATGGCTACTCACTACCGTCTTGCTCTGTGGTTGCAATTGCAATGTATGTTTAAGGGTGTTGAAGTTATGTGTGTACTATTCAAGCTCGCACGGTATGAACTCCTAACGAACCACTTAATGAAGTAGGGATGTGCATTGAAACAAAGAACTAGTTAAATCAAACATCCACCTACAATCAACGCTTCAAATGTTCTTCTTTCTTTGATCGACTGGTTGAATTCGTAGACGGCTAAACGGAGAGCGTAAGACGTTCGTATCAACGTTCAACTCTTCAACCACGCCTTTAAATAATATCCCATCGCCTTTAGTTACTGCAATTGATCTTATTAAAGTGTTCTTAAAGAGACGATGAAATGTTCAAAGAATACTTTTTTTATGTAATACTAGCTTAGCCCTCCGTTATTTTCTTGTCTGGACGATAACATAGGTCGTACATCAAAGAAGCAGATGCAGGCGTCCATCGACATGGCCGTGAAAAGCGCCGTTTTATCAATNCACACACCGTGCCGGACGGAAAACGCAAGACTGCATTACCTAGGTGGTACCACCTTTAAGGGTGGACGCCGCTGAGTGAGGCAAGTGGTATGCGTGGAACGTCGCGCTATCTTGAGGTAGACTTTAAAGCGTCTAGATACGATACGTCAGAGCATGACATCATAAGAGCCCTAACCAACATCACTAGGGCTCTCCTTAAGCCGCAGCAGCAACTGGAGGTCATAAGGGTGCATCTGATTCCGAGACTATCCGAGACATCCCCACTATCGATCCCGCAAGCAGGACTAGGTAGTCGCCGTAGGCCAATGCGGAGACCTTCTCTGATTCTAGTCCATAGCCGACTTCTCTTGGCAGTGAGGCGAGTATGGCGTCCATCGCCAGGCTAAGAGGAGCGGGGACAACGTGTCTCCTTGGCGTACCCCCTGTCCGATCCTGACAGGAGCACTGCAAACCCCGTCCACAGCCAATGCAGTCTCGGCCGTAGCATTTAGGTTTGTTATGTAGGCACAGAACGCCCCAGGCAAGCCTCTTTCTCAAAGAACCCTAACCAGCGCCCCATGGAATACGGTGTCGAAAGCCTTCGCAAAATCCAGCGCTGGCACGAGGCACTCCCGCAGCCTCTTCCTTCCTTCATTATGCCCTCCCCGTTTCCGGGTACCTTGCCACACTCTACGTTTACGCATATTTTTCTCTGACTCGACCGACCGACGACTCGACCATTATTGATAGTCGTTGTTCTTTTTCCTTTCACGAGATACCGCGAGCGTATCCTTTGCCGTACACACTGTCCTTTTGCTCTAATCAATATTACCTATACTTACATGGAGTTTGGACTCGAAAGAGTTTCCAGTTTGCACAGCGATCCGGGAACCTAATCAACATCCCTCCAGACGGCTATGTGCTTGGAGCAAACGAGCCCGAACCCGCCACCTTGAAGGTGATCAGACGGTGGTCACTGGCAGATTGGATACTGCCTCCATCCCACTAATTGTTTTCAATAGATTAGTCATTCCATATTGCCCGGCAGTAAAAGATCTTGGATTACTTGATTATTGATGGGATGCGCGCCAAGGAGGCGCAGGGAAAAAGTCCGCTTCCCGCTCGATTTCGGCAAGGGCCTCCATCTCTGCTTGCTTCTTGTCTATATAGCTCTGCCTCAATTAGGTCCCTCTGGAGCCTCCGGGCTTCCTCATCGTCTGCCATGATGGCCGACCCCACGACCTAAGTCTTGAGATGGCCGCGCGGCGTCGATAGGGACCCAAGCAATCCCAGAAGGGATTTTCCAGACAAAATAATACAAAAACATTTTTTTTTACATTAATTTTCCTAAAGATAAATTTCACATAAAGTCCTTTGTGACCCTGGGCAAAATGAACGTTAAGATTTATCAAGTATATATTCGGAAATGGGAACGAAAACTAGAAATCAAAGGTTAAGATCAGGTCAACTTAATATTGCAGCGCGGAGCACACGTCCGAACAGTTTCAAAAAAGAAACCCTTGCAGAGAAACCTATGCAGGAGGACAATGGAAATTTTGTTTACCTATTCATGTCTGTTGCTGCATTATATAATGAGGGCATGCTCTCAATTAATGTCGCACGCATTTATTACGCCAATCGGTTGTGTTTTGTGTGCCGTTACCTCAACTAACGTGGTTTAGTTTAATATCTCAGTACTACTCTTTGAGTTTTAGCTATATTAATATTCTCTCTATAGGAAGTACCGTTTTTATCCATTGCTGGGGTAAAGACAATGTAGCACGGTGACCCTCAATACGGCAGCTGCTAAGATGCTTTTGCATCATTANCATCATTGGCCTCCGGTCTTACCAACGGCACACAATACCACGAATACTGTTACTTTAGGTTGGTCCTCCGTGTGAGATTAGTACGGCGCCTGTCGAGCTGAAGTCAGCGTAGTTCTTCTGCCTTGTTCAATGACTTTCTTCTTTATAATTGCGTAGAAATCAATTGTTCGCGTACCAGAGACGATTCTAAAACGAGGCAATCGCAACAGCGTCCTAAAGATTGCGTATTTAAAATGTAACCTTACTAAGAATAGCCCAGCCGTGGGATTATAGACTGTTGATGATTTTAAATGTTTCCAGAGAACTTTAAACATATTTAATCCTCATGTTGTTTGTATAAATGTACCGAAAACTGATAATTTTTTTGTGTTTTGCTGAGTACTGATTCTAGGTATTTTAATATTTATATTTTTATCTATAGAATCCTGTGATGCAAACATTTGTTAAAATTTGATTTTATTTGGGTCGCGGGGCACACAAAAATAACGTTACCCCAGCATTTTCTTTTTGTTATTGATATTGTAATCATTACATTTTTTCTAGAAGTGTCCAAAATCCAATTGGCTTTGAGCAAACTGAAGAACTGTAAGCAGTTGTGTGATTAGTGATTGTGGAATGTTATTATAATGGGAAGGAAATACTAGGCTTGCGGTTAGTCACTGCACGGTGACGATGTCCCCGATAGAGTAATGTAACCATAAATGTCAGATATACATAGTTTCATCAACTTTTGTCTGTTTAATAGTGGTGTTTAATTGGAGAAACTTTATCGTAAGCTGGTGAAACTAGCTCTTAAAACTGGAAGTAATTAAAACGTTCAGTTAACCAAAATTTATAATCTGTGCTCCGAGTCGACTACTGCCATGGGTTTGACCGGTGCCGAGTATGAGCTTTGCACGGCTACTGCGTTGAACCAGACTCTCCGATGAGCTGAAGTATGGTCACATGGCATATTATAGAGTGTATTTCTGTTACAGTGTGACTGATAAAATAGCTTTTATGTGTAGTACGTATGTATTACTAGCTGAGCCGCGGGGCTCTTCAGTTATATCATCAGCTATCTGGTGTCCCATGTTCACTAACATATGAAAGTACAAACTGAAACTTTAATTTTATTTATTTGTATAAATTTAAGTAGTTCTAATTTGGTATTGTAACCAGTAGATATTTGTATACTCAATTTATATATTAAACGGTTTCTGGTACTCATAGCACCAGGATACGCTATTTAAAGTACACACAGAACTTTATAATTATGATGTCCTTTTATACTGTATGTATTTACTTGTATTTTGCGTGTATAAAAATTTTATCGTTATTATTTTTTGTATGTAATGTAAATAAACTATTGACAATTAAAGTTATTGATGGGTTTTGGGCATAAAGAAAACTAATTATTAGTATAAACCGAGATGTATTTTGATAACAAGTGGAGATAACTTTCGACACACACAGAACAGCGTACAAGAGCAGTGTTGCCACACATCACAGATGAAAAAACAACCAATATGACATTAACATTAGAATGACATATATTGCGTTTACAAAATATACACTAACNACAATTAAAGTTATGCATTTTTATTGGACCATATATGAATGAATTGCATTTTAAAACCATTTCATCAACCCCTGTAATAATTTTCCTTGATATGGCTGTTTAATGAGGCACCGCACATCAATTGTCACAACCTCCTTTGCAAAGAGAGCCCTACGCCTCAACACGCTGGCCAGGAGGGTTATCGTATAGTGAGTTCCAAGTTTTCCTTCTCTATGGAGTGCTGTTGTCTTGTGCAGTCTGCTTCCTTAATCGTCAGACAGCTTGAAGTTGATTAGGCTATTTCTTTTTAGTGATTTGGGTCACTCTACTACATTTAAGTATATAAATAAATGTATATTTACAGTAATACATAATGTGGATTATGAAATAAATACAAACAACGGTTTGTATTTATTTTAAAAGCGGAAACATGTTTTTTATGGAAGCGCGGGCAAACGAGCAGCCGTATCGCCTGATGGTAAGCGATTACGGCCTCCCATGGACATCTGCAACACTAGAGGCGTCACAAGTGCCTTGCCGGCCTTTGGAGGATAGGGAAGAGGATGGAGATGGGGGAGCGGTTGGGGTATGTGCCTTCGGTATCCTCACTCACTCTGTTTCACAGCGGTTTTCTATGAGGCCATGGTATCACTTTGGTCGAGCTAGCTCATTCATGCCGAAGCGTGGTTCTCCCACGGTGTCATACGGGATGTTACGGAAACTGTGGAAAATAAGTAACCATTAAAAACTTAAAGTAAGCGTATTTTGATGTAAGGCCCACGTAGATACAAATGTTTTTAATAAAATTCGTTAAGCACTTACGAAAAAGCATTTGGTTGCTAATTGTAACTGTTGTCACAAAAACACCTGTAGGTAACAAATTTTTTAATCAATCTATACTTATAAAATAAAATGTCCTGACTGACTGACTGATTGACACTAATTTTTCAATCAATCTATACTTATAAAAAACCATGTCCTGACTGACTGACTGACTGATTCATCATCGCCGAGCGTAAACTATAAAAGTTAGCGCGATAAAATTGTGTGAGTAGGATCGTATTATTGAGTAGACACCCACTAAGGAAGGAATATTGGAACTTCTACTCCTAAGGGCGTGAAATAGGGGTTGAAAGTTTATCTGGAAGTCCGTTATTTTTAAGTTAGAAACATGAAACTATATTTTTGCGTCTGATTTAAAATGAGTAGATACTTACTCATGCGTTTTTGGATATTCTACCACTCTACATCTAGGGGGTGAAAAGGGGGTTGAAAGTATGCATGAAAATCTGTTATTTTTTATGTTGGAATCATGAAACATTACTTTTGGGCTACAGATTTAAAATAATTAGATACCTATTGAAACGTTTTTGGATAGTCTGCCGCTAAAGGGGTAAAATAGGAGTGGAAGGTTTCAAAACTTTCTCAGAAAACGTTT
The DNA here is from genome assembly GCA_003709505.1 of Hyphantria cunea. NCBI lineage: Eukaryota > Metazoa > Arthropoda > Insecta > Lepidoptera > Erebidae > Hyphantria > Hyphantria cunea. Next base: position 85,900 of record PKRV01000955.1, on the reverse strand, counting down.
TGGTAGCATATTAGATTGAATTGAGACCAAGAAATCAAGCACTCTATGGAGCACGTACTTAAGTCACATTCGGTATCAACATCACATTTAACTGCCACGTTGGTCTAGCGGTTGAAGTATGCGACTGACTCGCATACTTATTATTACTCGATCTCGCGGATCGTGTCAGTTAACCGTCCAATCGGATTATGAGAGTGAGGGAACAGAGAGTGCACCTGTTTTGAGACCGGTCGCCGTGGCCGTAATCGGCTAGGAGAACGTCAAGTATATTAATCAACTAATCTAATTAATCATTCGCAAGGAATACGTAACAATTATGGAGAAATATCAAGCCCGTCCGCTTAACACTCCAATCAATCGAATTTTTCTACAATATCGAAGCGGAAAGTGTCTCAGACAGCCTATGGGGTATGGCACCCCTATTGTACACGGGTCCAACTAATTTCAACCATACTTTTGGCCGAAATATGAATTACTTTAACAAATTAAAGTACGCGAGGCGCTCATAGCCCAGTTGCACTCGGTGATTAGAAACAATCGCCGAGGGTAAGCAACGACGACGCGGTCAGTACCTGGATGAGTGACCGCTGGTGGCATGTTACCATGAGCGTCTTCGTGATTCGGATGTCACGTTAAGCAGTCAGTCCCGATTCTTACCATAGGATAACAGTCGTGAAGCTTAGTCGGAGGCCTTTGGGCGGCTTAAAAACATCCAACGGCAAAATTACGTAGCCACAACGTTGTCTTGCCAGTCCCCAAACCGCACTCGGCCAGCGTGGGGACGTATGGCCTTAACCCTCTTCTGAGAGGAGACCTGAGCACAGCAGAGGGACATTATTGATTGATTGATTTGATTAACAAATTATGAATTACTCATAAAAAACCATGCTGAGCCATGCAGTTTTATTTGTTTTTCAATACTTAACTGAGCGCTGAATTAATCGTCTCCCTTTACTCAGTTAAGTCGTACAACTTAGGGCGACCGTGTTTAAAGTTTATTTGTCGTGCGCTAATGCGCAGATTTTTTTCTGAAATACCCCAGATATTATTTAAAAATTAGAATAAATTCTTTTTATAAATATTAACAAGATATTTTTATTTTTTGTTACTTGTAGAGTTGTAGGTACAGAAGCCACTTTTTAAACTCATGGAGTCATTTCCTCTTTTCCAATTTCACCATGCCCACTATAAGGACTACACCATAAGGAGCTATGGAGGAACGGGTGTAATGTTCCTCCAACACAATGGGAGGATGCTCCGGCTAGGCGAGGTGATCATGCGTGGCGGGCCACTACCGAACGGTTGATGTTGGGAAGTTGTAAATGCTTTAATCGGCTCGAGAACTTCTATTGCGCAATGCAGTATTGGTAGCTTCTTCGTACACTACGTTACTCCGTAATTCACTGTGTCTTCGGTAGATGGCGCTGTGGTATATTTCTGTTGCGCTATATGTGGAAGTCGCCACAGATCTAAATTATAACTCGTTTTCTTTGCTAATCAGCATTTGTTTTGTATGAAGATTTAGTTTTCTGAAAAATACTGAAATTCGTAGCAGATTTACCTACCGTTGTGGTTAATACCCTAGCACTCTATTTAGGGGTAATAGGTTAATGGACAAATCTTTACTAGCATGAAGTTTAAAAAAATGGAAACTTGTAAGCTTAACTCTTCTACTCTATGGTACAGTTGATATGACAAACTTGTACGTTTTTCCCGACGTTTTTATAAATTCAATTATTGTTTAGTAAATCAGTACTAGAACAGTGCTACATACTACGAATACTAAGAAATTATAATCTAACAAATAATACGAATTTTGTTTTAACATTAAAATTGAGACTTCAGCCCAGCTACGTAATACCTACTGTGTGTTTGTATTATTTATGTATTGTCAGATATGGCGGAGGCGGAGAAGATAACACTAGAATTGCTTTTGAAATAGAATATAGAATCTCGCATTTCGGTATCATAGATAGCTATTGTTGCTATAATAATATTTAATAAATTAAGCGCACGCATACCTGATAGGATAATTAATAACCTGTTATTAGTTTGAAATAGTGAAAATACATAAATTCAGAATTATCGTTTTAAACAAAAAGTATATAAACTCACATTATTTATATATTGGTTTCACTCTTTTAATAATGTGGATGTGAGTGATGTGTTTTTATAAATATCATTAGAATATGTGATTAAGAAGAAAATCAAAATGGAGAAGCCGGCTATGTGCAGGCTTTGTCTCGCTCAGGACGTTCGAATGCATTTCATAGTTGACACGAACCTTCAAGAAACGTATGAGAAACTCACAGATGTTCCAGTAAGTGTTGATTTATTAACTAGCTTTTTTCCGCCGCCTTGCCTGCTTGCATGTCGGTTACTGTCGTAAAAAGTAGCCTATGTCCTTTGTCAAAATTCAAAATTTCTTCACGTCAAATTTCATTGAAATCGAAGAAGCGGTTTATCTATGAAGGCGTAATAAACAGACAGTTACTCTCCAAATTATAATATTACTAGCTTTCAAACGTTTCTTTTGCCATACATATTTTTTTTGTCAAAAAAATATTTAGTGGTGGTCACCTTTATCATTTCGGGATATGAATTATATGAATATGAATTTCATACAAATCAGTCCAGACATTTCGGAAGTTTGGTAACAAACACTGCAACACAAGAATTTATATATTATATAAGTATGTAACATTCTAGGCACAAACTAAATTAGACCTAGCCTGTGCTGTAGTCAGCTAATATATATATGAGCATTCTAGATACCATCTAGACCACTGATATTTATATTTGTAAATATATACTTATTATTATCAAACCACTGCGTCTCCAAATGCTAGCTGATTGTGTCAGTTTCTATAGTATTCACTATTTCATTTAATTCAACAAACCTTTAATTAAATAAATTAATTCTAGTCTTATCTATCTAAATGTATGTATGCACATAACTTCTGATCGGATGCACCAAGTTGGATAATTCTATTTTCTATGTGCTCATTATTGTTAGGACAAGGTTTGTATAGAAGAAAATTATAGGCAGGCATAATAAGTAACATAAGGTTTTTATAAAAAATTTAGAAAATATTTACACAAGAAAAATATGTCAGTACTATGTTTGGCGGCTCCGCTAGTAAAATAGATAATAATAAAGTTTGCAGATCATACAAACTCTTATTTATGCCTTTTTGGCATTTATGTTTGTTTTTTTTGTTTCAGCTACATACCAAAGACAACAAACCATCGCTGGCCTGTTATATGTGTTTCACCAAGCTACGGAACTGCTACCAATTTAGAATCGACTGTCTTAGGAGCGAAGAGTTTCTTACGAAAATGATAAACAGCGATTTGGTAAGTTAATTATGTATTAGAGTTAATCAGTCATAATAAGGTTAGCTCATGGATGGGTGACCATTCTTAGCACATAAAGTGCACATGACTAGGACTGGTAATGGTTACTTATGGGTCATTTTGTAGCCCCCGATAATAACATTTAGTGATATTTTAGATATCTTTACTATCGAAAGGGGCGACTAGAGCATACTTAGTGGGACAACAGCATTTCAAAGAGAAGTATATATATTGACTGCCTCTGTGGCGGGTTCGATTCCTGAGTCGGACCAAATGTCTGTATGATCTGCCAAATATATCTTTTGCAGTATGGGTGTCTTCTATGTATTNTTTTTTTTGTCAAAAAAATATTTAGTGGTGGTCACCTTTATCATTTCGGGATATGAATTATATGAATATGAATTTCATACAAATCAGTCCAGACATTTCGGAAGTTTGGTAACAAACACTGCAACACAAGAATTTATATATTATATAAGTATGTAACATTCTAGGCACAAACTAAATTAGACCTAGCCTGTGCTGTAGTCAGCTAATATATATATGAGCATTCTAGATACCATCTAGACCACTGATATTTATATTTGTAAATACATACTTATTATTATCAAACCACTGCGTCTCCAAATGCTAGCTGATTGTGTCAGTTTCTATAGTATTCACTATTTCATTTAATTCAACAAACCTTTAATTAAATAAATTAATTCTAGTCTTATCTATCTAAATGTATGTATGCACATAACTTCTGATCGGATGCACCAAGTTGGATAATTCTATTTTCTATGTGCTCATTATTGTTAGGACAAGGTTTGTATAGAAGAAAATTATAGGCAGGCATAATAAGTAACGGGGCGCTCAGAGCCCAGTTGCACTCGGTGATTAGAAACAATCATCGAGGGTAAGCAACGATGGCGCGGTCAGTACCTGGATGGGTGACCGCTGGTGGCATGTTACCATGAGCGTCTCCGTGATTCGGAGGTCACGTTAAGCAGTCGGTCCCGGTTGTTATCATACGATAACAGTCGTGAAGCTTAGTTGGAGGCCTTCGGGCGGCTTAAAAACATCCAACGGGAAGATTATGTAGCCACAACGTATTCTTGCCAGTCCCCAACCCGCATTTGGCCAGCGTGGGGACGTATGGCCTTAACCCTCTCCTGAGAGGAGACCCGAGCCCAGCAGTGGGACATTATGGGTTGTTGTTCGTTTTATAATAAGTAACATAAGGTTTTTATAACAAATTTAGAAAATATTTACACAAGAAAAATATGTCAGTACTATGTTTGGCGGCTCCGCTAGTAAAATAGATAATAATAAAGTTTGCAGATCATACAAACTCTTATTTATGCCTTTTTGGCATTTATGTTTGTTTTTTTGTTTCAGCTACATACCAAAGACAACAAACCATCGCTGGCCTGTTATATGTGTTTCACCAAGCTTCGGAACTGCTACCAATTTAGAATCGACTGTCTTAGGAGCGAAGAGTTTCTTACGGAAATGATAAACAGCGATGTGGTAAGTTAATTATGTATTAGAGTTAATCAGTCATAATAAGGTTAGCTTATGGATGGGTGACCATTCTTAGCACATAAAGTGCACATGACTAGGACTGGTAATGGTTACTTATGGGTCATTTTGTAACCCCCGATAATAACATTTAGTGATATTTTAGATATCTTTACTATCGAAAGGGGCGACTAGAGCAAACTTAGTGGGACAACAGCATTTCAAAGAGAAGTATATATATTGACTGCCTCTGTGGCGGGTTTGATTCCTGAGTCGGATCAAATGTCTGTATGATCTGCCAAATATATCTTTTGCAGTTTGGGTGTCTTCTATGTATTTACAAAAAAAAGTATATAAGTATTAATATCAGTTGTCTAGTACCCATAGTACAAGCTCTGCTTAGTTAGTTTGTGTTAATATGTCTGTAAATACAAAATTTCATGAAAATCGTTGCAGCCGTTTCCAAGATTCAGATTATAAATATACAAACATTTCTTGTTTGAAGGTATTAGAGGTATTTCTCAAGTAACTTATTTTCTAGTTGACTTC
>PKRV01000955.1:52439-79959 GCA_003709505.1 Hyphantria cunea | reverse complement strand
ATAATAAGTAACATAAGGTTTTTATAAAAAATTTAGAAAATATTTACACAAGAAAAATATGTCAGTACTATGTTTGGCGGCTCCGCTAGTAAAATAGATAATAATAAAGTTTGCAGATCATACAAACTCTTATTTATGCCTTTTTGGCATTTATGTTTGTTTTTTTTGTTTCAGCTACATACCAAAGACAACAAACCATCGCTGGCCTGTTATATGTGTTTCACCAAGCTACGGAACTGCTACCAATTTAGAATCGACTGTCTTAGGAGCGAAGAGTTTCTTACGGAAATGATAAACAGCGATTTGGTAAGTTAATTATGTATTAGAGTTAATCAGTCATAATAAGGTTAGCTCATGGATGGGTGACCATTCTTAGCACATAAAGTGCACATGACTAGGACTGGTAATGGTTACTTATGGGTCATTTTGTAGCCCCCGATAATAACATTTAGTGATATTTTAGATATCTTTACTATCGAAAGGGGCGACTAGAGCAAACTTAGTGGGACAACAGCATTTCAAAGAGAAGTATATATATTGACTGCCTCTGTGGCGGGTTTGATTCCTGAGTCGGATCAAATGTCTGTATGATCTGCCAAATATATCTTTTGCAGTTTGGGTGTCTTCTATGTATTTACAAAAAAAAGTATATAAGTATTAATATCAGTTGTCTAGTACCCATAGTACAAGCTCTGCTTAGTTAGTTTGTGTTAATATGTCTGTAAATACAAAATTTCATGAAAATCGTTGCAGCCGTTTCCAAGATTCAGATTATAAATATACAAACATTTCTTGTTTGAAGGTATTAGAGGTATTTCTCAAGTAACTTATTTTCTAGTTGACTTCGGTTGCTGTTTTTTTTTCTAAATTTAAATAAATTAGTAAGAAATTCAAAAATTATATTTAATTAGGAAAGTGCCTGATCTAATCTAGATTTTGAATTTCCTACTAAAATATTTAAATTAAAATGAAAAAAAAAAAACAGCCACTGAACTGAACTAGAAAATGAGTTACTTGAGAAATACCCTTAGACACTATGTATTCTCTACCAACCCATCTTGCTTGACTTGCATAGTTATAATAAACCAAACACCTTTATAAGACCAGAAGAGGACTGTATTCACCATCATTATGATGTTAACTTTAATTCCAGTTCCATCAATTCAGACCCCAAGACATTCCCGTGGCAAAGAAACTTGAAGTCACCCCTGTGAGACACATATCTACAATTAATATGGCGGACCTAAACTCTGAAACCGCTATAGAAATCAAGTTGGAAGTAGTTGAATGTAAGTGAAGAACATTATGAATACTTAATATATATATATACTTAATATGAATACGTAGCCAATAAACATATAATTTTTATATGTAAAATTAATCTGCCAAAGTGACCACTCTGTCTGATAAAAAGGATGAGCTGAATCCAAGAATAGTGGTGACCGTATTCTTTGCAAACACTATTGTGACTTGTTGAGTTACTTCTGTATCATTGGGCCTCCGGTCTCGCACTCACCAACGAAACACGGCAGCACGAATGCTGTCAGCTTAGGTTGGTGCTTTGTGAGATGGTAATATGTCCCGGTCGAGCGCGATTGCGACTTCCTTAAATTGATAGTTTGAATTGATGGATAGTGGTTTGAGTGGCTCGTTGGCACAATGGTAGCGTGCGTATGCAACTATTGTGAAGTGGATCAAACGTTTGTATGATTGACAAATATTTGATTCCAAGTTTGGGTGCTTTCTATGTAAAATTTGTATTTAAAAAGTCAATAATAGTTAATTAAGTTAATCTAGCTACAATAGTACAAGCTCTGCTCGCTCAAGCTATACTAAAGCCATATGATACCTCTTTATATAAAACCTTAATAACTCAGAGTAAGATTTATTTCACGTTATCCTTATGTTTGCAGTGATGTCCTGCGTACAGCTTTCAGTGGTACGTAGAAAACTTTCGTGTATTTAGCGATTTATTGAAATAATTTTTGTTTAGGTGAACCAGAAATTGTGGCACCAGAACCAACCCTCGAAAACACCCCGACCCTGCCATTTGCGCACGTCGAAATAAAGGAGGAAATCGTTGAAACTTGCGACAACATTTCGATTCATATCAATGAAGACGATAATTCTGAACAAAGCATTATCGAAAACGGCTGTCCCGATAGGGATGAATCTAACGTCAACGCTAACACAAGTAAAAGCACATTTAAGTGTCACATTTGTGATAAAAACTTCACTAATGTTGATAATTTAGATGTTCATATTCGCCAACATGGAGACAAACCGTACAAATGCAGTTTCTGTCACAAAGGATTTACCAGAAAGAATAATTTGAACAGTCATCTGCGGGTCCACAGCGGTGTAATATCACACAGGTGTCAAATTTGTGAGAAATGCTTCAGTGACCAAAGGGATTTGAATAAGCATGCTAAACTCCACACAGGGGAAAAACCACACAAATGCTATATATGTAAGAAAGGGTTCTCACAAAAGAGTTATTTAGACAGCCACATTCAAACGCATATACGCGAGAAATCGCATAAGTGTGAGGTCTGCGAGAAATGTTTCTTTCAACCGAGCGAATTGAAAAGACACATTTTGGTACACACCGGGGAACGACCGTTCAAATGTGATTCCTGCGACAAATGTTTTAGAAGGGTCGGTGATTTAAAAAGACACTATCGTTTACACACCGGAGATAAGCCATATCCATGTCATTTGTGTCCCAAAAGGTTCTATCAAAAGAGTCATTTAGATATGCATTGTTTAATGCACACAGGGGAGAAACCATTCAAATGTGATTTATGCGAGAGGTGTTTCAATCAAACTGGGGATTTGAAGAAGCACATTAGACTACACACCGGTGAAAAACCTTATAAGTGTAATTTTTGTGACAAGTCTTTCAGTAGCAATAGTAACTATGTGATACACAATCGTACACACACTGGTGAAAAACCATACAACTGTACTGTGTGCGAGAAACGGTTCATAACTAAGTCTGATTTGGTCAATCACAACCGTGTACACACTGATGAGAGACCTTATAAATGTAACATGTGTGAAAAGGGCTTTAAAATTAGTGGCCATCTTGTCAAGCATATCCGTACACACACAGGTGAAAAACCATATACATGTGACACATGTAAAAAAAGTTTTGGTAACAAATACCATTTGATTACTCACATTCGTATCCACACAGGGGATTCCCCATACCAGTGCCATATTTGTAATAAAAAGTTAAATGATAAAAATAATCTGGACATTCATATTAGAAAACATTTGGGCATTAAGCCCTTCCAGTGTAGCGTTTGTGAGAAAGCGTTCTTTATAAACAGTGATTTGGTGAAACATAACCGAGTGCACACGGGTGAAAAACCGTTTAAATGTGAGAATTGTGGGAAAGTGTTTGCAGAGAAGAGCAATTTAAATAAACATGTTCTAGGAAGAGTTTGTTTGAAATAAGATTTTTTTTATTAATTAAAGTATTGTTGCCGCCTTTCCTACAATTATAACAATTACATACTGCAAGGATGTAAAAATCGTGGTTGGTTTACAGTCCCTGGCCAAATTATTAGACCCACTGAATTTTTTTAGTAATTTTATGTTTCTTAAGTGTTTTTATTCAATAATGGTATATTTAAACTATAATATTATTGATTTTTATTTAAAAGAATCGTTGTAGACTACAAATTTGTATTTATTTTTAACATGTGGCAACACTGTGTTGACAAAGGATACATGAACGTAAACAAGTACAAACCTGTATCAGTCGCGATAGGAATCGAGTCAGGTACGGACATGTTTCTGTGGCTTAATGAACTGTGATTGGTTGTTTAACTTTTTTATACTACACAGTTATTAATTAATTTTGTGCGCAGTGTTTTAAAAAAGTAATTGAAATATTATCATTATGGGTAGAAGAGGTCATCTCTCACCCCGCAAAAAAGCTGAAGTGAAGGCCCTTGTGAGTGCGAAAACTTTTACGAACAGAGAAATATCGCGAAGATTGGAGGTTTCTGAAACGAGTGTACGGCGAATAAAAAAGAAAATTGAGTTAAGGGAGGAATTAAGCCCGAAAAGAAGGAAAAGATGCGGTAGAAAACCAATTTTCACTCCACGGGCAGAGAGATGTTTGCAGAACATTTGCCTAAAAAACAGATTTGCTACCACAAAGGTAATCAAATCCCAACTCCAGGATGCTAGCGTAAATGTTTCTGTTTCTTAGCAGAAAATTGAAAGACTTAGATTTCAAGGCCTATCGCCCCGCCGGGAAGCCGAAGTTAACAGCGCCAATGAAAACAAAGCGCCTGAAGTGGGCCAAACAATGGGAAGACAAAGATGTGGACTTCTGGAGATCAGTAAGATACAGCAATTTAATCAAAAATTGATATGTTATTATCATTTTCAATTAACTAAAACAAATAAACATGGAAGTTTATATAGTTTTCCTATTTTTGACAGATCTGCTTCAGTGACGAAAGCACATTCGAAATTTTGCAGAATAAAGCTCAGTGTATGCGTCGTCGTCATGGAGAGAAGTTTCATCCTGATTGTGTCGTCCCGACGGTAAAACATCCCACTAAAGTGATCATTTGGTCAGTCATCAGCGGCAAGGGCACTGGACGACTATATGTCGTCAATGGAATAATGAGGCAAGATCAGTACAAAGAAGTATTACAAAATCGGTTGATTCCGCAGCTCAGAGAATGGTTTCCAAATGGGGAACCATTCATTTTCATGCAAGATGGAGCTCCCTGCCACATTGCTCGGTCTGTTAAAGCTTTTTTGGCTGAAAAAAATATCCCTCTGTTGGACTGGCCGGGTGATAGCCCTGATATAAACCCAATTGAAAATGTGTGGGAGCTGATGAAAAGAGAAGTGGCTAAAGATGTGATTACCAACAAAACCCAACTCCTAGAGAAGATTATTTATGTGTGGAATCATCATGCTCAAATGCAGGAGACAGTACAGTCTTGCATTGATAGCATGCCGCGCAGAATTAAAGCTTTGATAGCGGCTAAAGGTGGCTCAACTAAATATTGACCTTTACTAACATTAATTTCACTTTTCTTTAAATTGTGATGAACTTAAGCTTTTCTAAATTAATGCTGTTTAATTTTTGTCAAATAAATCGGTAAATGATTGGATAGTATAAAAATAAATCAATTTAAAATACTCAAACGGTACAATTTCACTCTCGGTAATTAATATTTTAGATGAAATATTGCAGTGCGTGTAATAATTTGGCCAGGGAATGTAATGTCAGGGAATTCGCTCATTACATTTCGGAATTCTATGAACTGATGGTAAATAAGATGTGTGTTGATAAATTTTTTTTTGTTTAATATTTTTTTCTCATGAAACTAACAATGTTATTAGAAATATATAATACATGTACGTGTAAATACACTAGTAACCACTAGGCTCGGTGAGTGAACCGAAATGTTAAAATTATTTCCTTTTTAAACCAATTTGAGTTGATATTTTCTGATGACTCCTAAATGACTGGACTGATTTTGATATACTTTTTTGGTTTAGACAAGCTTTAGCTTTAGCAAAGCTAGTTGTTGGTAATAAAATTCTGTTCACCCATTCGATAGCTATAACAAGAGCATAAATGTCTGTACCATTTGAGCTATTTAGATGTAATAACAATGATTACTTTTAAGATGTAATACATTCATCATGTGAATAAATGACTCCTTATAATCATTGTGATTTAACCTTTGATAAATGTCCACTGCCTAGGTGGTGCAGTGCTAGCATACGCGACTGCTGTCCAAGAGGTCTCGGGTTCAAACCTGGGTTGGACCAAATGTTAGTATAATCTACAAATATTTGTTTCTGAGTTTGGATATTTTCTATGTATAATATGTATGTATTTACAAGAAAAATTTTTATGTATTAATATCAGTTGTCTAGTAACCATAATACAAGCTCCGCTTAGTTTGGGACTAGATGGCGTTGTGTGTTACATGTCTGAAATATTTATTAATTATTTATTACTGTGGTTTTTGATTACTGCTGACGATTTGATTAGTGACAGCAATAAAAGTGTGTGTGTCAGCTTCAACTTGTGTGGAGTTTGCAAATTATTTTTTTTTCTATACACCTTGCTATGGACTATAGCCAGGGCCTATGCCAAACTACTCTAATCTCTTTCCATCAGCAGTTTTTGCCATGTTCTATATTACAATTCTTACGCTATTACAATTGCTACTTTCTTACACTATAAACAAGATAGCTATATATACTGTACTATATTTAATAGTTATTCATTTCTTACGTTCTATTTCGTTTGTTTGCTATTTTTATAATTGGATGGAGTTTACATTAGAAACATAAATATATGTTCAGACATCTTAACACACAACGCCATCTAGTGCCAAACTAAGCAGAGCTTGCACTATGGGTGCTAGACAACACCGGATGGCGAAAGAAAGCTGTTCCCGGATCTCTCCCGTCTCAGGCGCAGAGTGGCACACCGTGTGGTTTTAATCGGTTCGATCCGACACACCGCCCCGCCGCAAACCCCGGTGGGGTAAAGGCCCGAGGGGGTATCCACACGTAAAAAATGGGTACTAGACAACTGATATTAATACATATATACTCTTTTGTAAATAAATACATAATATAATTCGTATGTACGTTGCTCGTTTGTGTGTAAGGAAGTAAAGCCACGCTGATTGCAGCACCGGCTCGGCCGGGCCGGTGCTACTCTCTCACGGAAGACCTAAAGTAACGTTATTTACGCTGTCGTGTTTTGTTGTGTCAAGACCAGAGACCCAATGACGCAGAAACATCTCGATAGCTGCCATAGTGTCGGTCATCACCGGAAGATGGTGACCACCACTCTTGGATTCTACTCATGCCTTCACCAGGCAGAGAAGAATCTTTGGCAGCGCCCATATATAAAAAGAATGATACTTGTGGCACTCGGGGACTGCCGCGGTAAAGCTATTAGAGTTTTTTTTATGGTAAATACCTATATACCTATATGCTTTCTCACAAACAGCTGCTTAGGTATTCGTCCGATTTCAGAGCAGCTCGTCTCGACCCGCGCGATCTTCGTACAGTCTAACGCATACGTCTAGTCGCACGCACACGAAACACCGCGCCGAAGTCTGCCGAACTGAAACGACGTTAGACAATGCACGGCTTTCAACGCCGCACCGTTGTGCCGGTCGGAGTGGGGTGTGTTAGGTTTATTTTCGTTACGGAATTTCCTGATTCGGTCGCCGTGCTCAAAGCCCGCGGTAAAAGCTTAAAAATAAGTTATCTATAAAGTCGCTTAATGGATGGTGACTTTGTGATAATGACATAACAAAACATTGATTAAAAATGTGCGTCACTAGCCGAACGTTTATGCCTCCTTATCATTCGTTCCGCGCTTTCGCTTGCACGCTCGGCTAAGGTGGAGGTAAGACACAATAGACTGGTATTATGCTTAACCGGATAATGTTTTTCTCGTTCGTGTAACACTCAAACTGCTGTACATAGCTGACAGTACAAGTGTATGGCATCGAGCTGCACAACATACTAGACACTGTATTTTTTTTTCTTTAATATGTTCAACAATCGGGCCCTTTTTTGTATATTGTAAGTGGTCACAACAATGAGTAGCGACTTAGATTAACTCCCCGTATGATGGACCCGTTCAGGCCTAGAAAGTCTTTGCGCAGTACCATGAAGATGGAGGACGTTTTGACATTATGAATCAGTTATATTTCCTTTATAGTTAATAAAAAAACTACATTTAGTGCACTCTTTGATTGTTCAACTTGTGCTGGACAATAGCTGGACTTGTTAAATAATGAAATTAATTTATTGTATATGTTTATACTTTAAACAATATTAAATTAAAATATAAGTTTGACTATTAGATAATAAAATATATTTAATCATTGTACTTATTAGACATTTTAGATTAGTAAGTATTAAATAGTCAATTTCAATATTTGTTGTTTTATATGATTCTCGTGTCCTTTCCCAAATAATCCATTCCAAGGCCACACTCAATATGAACCAATGGAGCCAAATTAGATGATTAATCTTATCTAGTTTAGGAGTTCTTATGGCCATTTTCTGTCTCCTTCATCCACTAATTCCATGTTACCATATAATTTTATTGTAAAATATGAAATCGACATATATGAAGTTTTCGTATAAGAATTAAGTCTGCTATGCTCGAGGTCCCGGGTAGCACCAAATGTTTCTATGATCTGCAAATATTTGTTTCGGACTTTGGGTGTTTTCTATTTATAATATGTATGTATTCACAAACAAGTATATATGAATATACATGAGTGGTCTAGTACCTACAAAACAAGCTCTGCTTAGCTTGGGTTTAGAGATGGCGTTGTGTGTTAGATGTCCGAAATATTTATAAGTAGCTCNGAGGTACGCTACCCTGTTCGACACACTGGAAATTTCCACAACGTTGCCAGAAAGCGACTTGTTTACCAGAAACCCCACGCCACCTTGGGATCGTTGGTCTCCCTCGCGGAAGTACATCAGGTGACCTGAGTCCAGGATTATGGTATCCTCCCCCTCTCTTCGGACTTCACATAACCCTAAGATATGCCACCTAATCTTCCCAAGTTCCTCCTCAAGTTGTACCAGATGCGAGTCTAGCCGTAACGTGCGGCCGTTGAACGTTGCCAGGGTCAGTCTTTTGTGGTGGCCTCCCGTAACCCGGTGATTCTTAGCACCCCCTGTCCCGCCGTAACCGTGCTCGCCACCATGACCAGGAATAGCGGGACTACCGGGAACTGGGGGCCGTGGCTTCTGTTGCTTACAGGAGGGGGTCAGCCCATAATCACCACGCTGGGCAGGCGGGTTGGTGATCGCAGGGCGTAGCTTGTTGCACCGGTGACGCTGCTGCCCAGACAACTGATATTAATACATACATACTCTTTTGTAAATAAATACATAATATAATTCGTATGTACGTTGCTCGTTTGTGTGTAAGGAAGTAAAGCCACGCTGATTGCAGCACCGGCTCGGCCGGGCCGGTGCTACTCTCTCACGGAAGACCAACCNGGAAGACCTAAAGTAACGTTATTTACGCTGTCGTGTTTTGTTGTGTCAAGACCAGAGACCCAATGACGCAGAAACATCTCGATAGCTGCCATAGTGTCGGTCATCACCGGAAGATGGTGACCACCACTCTTGGATTCTACTCATGCCTTCACCAGGCAGAGAAGAATCTTTGGCAGCGCCCATATATAAAAAGAATGATACTTGTGGCACTCGGGGACTGCCGCGGTAAAGCTATTAGAGTTTTTTTTATGGTAAATACCTATATACCTATATGCTTTCTCACAAACAGCTGCTTACGTATTCGTCCGATTTCGGAGCAGCTCGTCTCGACCCGCGCGATCTTCGTACAGTCTAACGCATACGTCTAGTCGCACGCACACGAAACACCGCGCCGAAGTCTGCCGAACTGAAACGACGTTAGACAATGCACGGCTTTCAACGCCGCACCGCTGTGCCGGTCGGAGTGGGGTGTGTTAGGTTTATTTTCGTTACGGAATTTCCTGATTCGGTCGCTGTGCTCAAAGCCCGCGGTAAAAGCTTAAAAATAAGTTATCTATAAAGTCGCTTAATGGATGGTGACTTTGTGATAATGACATAACAAAACATTGATTAAAAATGTGCGTCACTAGCCGAACGTTTATGCCTCCTTATCATTCGTTCCGCGCTTTCGCTTGCACGCTCGGCTAAGGTGGAGGTAAGACACAATAGACTGGTATTATGCTTAACCGGATAATGTTTTTCTCGTTCGTGTAACACTCAAACTGCTGTACATAGCTGACAGTACAAGTGTATGGCATCGAGCTGCACAACATACTAGACACTGTATTTTTTTTTCTTTAATATGTTCAACAATCGGGCTCTTTTTTGTATATTGTAAGTGGTCACAACAATGAGTAGCGACTTAGATTAACTCCCCGTATGATGGACCCGTTCAGGCCTAGAAAGTCTTTGCGCAGTACCATGAAGATGGTGGACGTTTTGACATTATGAATCAGTTATATTTCCTTTATAGTTAATAAAAAAACTACATTTAGTGCACTCTTTGATTGTTCAACTTGTGCTGGACAATAGCTGGACTTGTTAAATAATGAAATTAATTTATTGTATATGTTTATACTTTAAACAATATTAAATTAAAATCTAAGTTTGACTATTAGATAATAAAATATATTTAATCATTGTACTTATTAGACATTTTAGATTAGTAAGTATTAAATAGTCAATTTCAATATTTGTTGTTTTATATGATTCTCGTGTACTTTCCCAAATAATCCATTCCAAGGCCACACTCAATATGAACCAATGGAGCCAAATTAGATGATTAATCTTATCTAGTTTAGGAGTTCTTATGGCCATTTTCTGTCTCCTTCATCCACTAATTCCATGTTACCATATAATTTTATTGTAAAATATGAAATCGACATATATGAAGTTTTCGTATAAGAATTAAGTCTGCTATGCTCGAGGTCCCGGGTAGCACCAAATGTTTCTATGATCTGCAAATATTTGTTTCGGACTTTGGGTGTTTTCTATTTATAATATGTATGTATTCACAAACAAGTATATATGAATATACATGAGTGGTCTAGTACCTACAAAACAAGCTCTGCTTAGCTTGGGTTTAGAGATGGCGTTGTGTGTTAGATGTCCGAAATATTTATAAGTAGCTCGTATTCTTAATTGTTGATAATTCGATTAGTATATTTATATAATTCGATTTATATATAATTATTTTAATTCGATTTGTTTATAATATCCGTTATTATGACCATCTATCCTTTACGCTACGTTCGTAGCTCGAACTGGCTACCAATTCATCTACGTCGTAAACTACTCGCACACTATCTTATATTCTATTTTAAATAACCCATCTTCGCTTAATTATTTAACCTCCTAAGTACTTGTAGAGAAACGGGAGTTATGGCCCTCCAACACAAAGGGAGGATCCTCCGGACGAGGCGAGATCATGCCTGGCGGGCCACTACCCGACGGTTGATGTTGTATATATGCTAATCGACGTGAGAACTTCTATTATGCGATTCAGGATAGTAGTGTTGCACGTAACTCCGTAGTTCAGTGAATCTTCGGTAGATGTCGCCACACATACTTAAATCTAATGTAACAATCAAAATAGAAACCTACGGTCCTCTAATTTCTTTCTACTTGTTTCTTCTTCTTCTTTTGATATGGCAATCAGCCGGATCAGCTATTTCTGCCAATGTCAAGTATTTTAAGTCTTCAATTCTAAGTCTTCGAGTCTTCAAGTCTTCGTCGTGATGAAATTAATGATAAAAAAATCTTCTACTTGTTTTCCTTTCGCTTCTCATACAAATTGACTGCACAGTTAGCCTAGAGGTTAGGTCGCAACGCCGTTTTCTACTGCACCAAGTTTTGTGGGTTCAAAACTCACATGGGTCAACACTTTGAATGATCAACAAAGTTGGTGTTTCGAGTCTGGATTTTCTTTGTGTCGGTTTCATGTATGTTTGTATAGAGGGAGTTCTGTTCTTAAAAAAACTGTCAGTATACCCTAATGTGTCCAGATTTTTGTTGACATATCAACTGCTAGCGAAATATCTTCAACCTTATTTTGGATGTCATCCACATTTTTTATATTTTTTTATCATTAATTCCATCACGACGAAGACTTGAAGACTTGAAATACTTGACATTGGCAGAATTAGCTGATCCGGCTGATTGCCATATCATCAAAAGAAGAAAAAGAACCTTATTTTGGAGATCGTTTTTTGTTTTTGCGAAAGACGGTCACCATTTCATGTCATCCACATTTTTTATACTTTTTTAGCATTAATTCCATCACGACGAAGACTTGAAGACTCGAAGGCTTAGAATTGAAGACTTTTAATACTTGAGATTGGCAGAAATAGCTGATCCGGCTGGTTGCCATATCATCAAAAGAAGAAGAACCTTATTTTGTGAGAATTGCATGATTGAAGGGATTTAATTCGTGTCACTCGTCAGCATCTATGGAGAAGTTGATACATCCTAATTATGATTGAAGCATTGCTACATTATTTACCGTGGGAGAGCCACGCTTCGGTGATAAACAGCACTTGCGCTGTTAAACCAAGTGAGTGAGGATACCGGAGGCTCATACCTCAACCCTCCGCTCATTCTTTAAAGGCCGGCAACGCACTTGTGACGCCTCTGGTGTTGCGTGTGTCACGTCATCAAGCGATACGTTGGCTCGTTTACCCCCTACTCCATAAAAATAACAGGTTGTCAAGCTCCACACAAGCACACAATACATGTGTATAAGAAATTGACTAAACAAAGACATATAAGGTTGTTCAGGCGATAAATTATTTTTGAAACAAATTCCTTGTACACGAAAAATAAATTACTAATGTATTAGATTTCTCATCCCACTACATCTGAGGGGTTTATACTCATAAAAGGGGACCCTATTCTAAGACTCAGCTGCTGTCCGTTCGTCTGTCACCAATATATATATATATATATCATGAACCGTGATAGACAGTTGAAATTTTCACAGATGTATTTCTGTTGCCACTCTAACAACAAATACTAAAAACAGAATAAGTTAATTACTCAAGTGCGCTTCCATAATACAAAAGCGATTTTTTTTCGATATTGAAACGACTACAGTTAGACGCTTAAATGCATTGTTGGTACGAGACCCTTTCTACACGAGTCCGGCTCTTACTTACCCGGTTTCTTATTAGTTTACTTGACCCCACCTTCTAATATTTTGGAGTGGTTCGTGGTTTAAGAAAAAGGTATTTTTTTATATATTTAAGCTGCCAAAATGACTCTGCCCTGCCTGATGGAAAGCATGAGCAGAATCCAAGAGACGTGGTCACCATCCTCAATGCGAAAAAGAACAATGCAGCATGGTCACCCACACTATGGCGGCCTGGTGAGATGCTTTTTCACGCCCCGCTTAAAGGACCCGGGATCATAGTGGGAAGGAAACACGTGCGCTGGTAGTGAGTTCCAGGTTTTGACCGCTCCGGCACAGGAAGGAATTACCGAAGCGATGAGTACGAGAACAAAACTACCAAATAATCTTTTGATTACAGCACACTTTTAATAAATAGTCTACAAACAGTGCACACTTTAAAAACACACATCACTCAGCCAATATCAACATGGAGATCCCTTAACTTACAATAAATAGGTTGTTACATATAATCTATGTACAATACATATCTATAATACATTCGGGTTAAGAAGACATGACGCATTGATGAAGCCCCCAATCGGCCAATGAGATTTGAAACGATAATTCCTTAAGGTGCGCAATTAGATGTGGTGGGGTATTAAGAATGTAGCATGTCTCCACCCTTATCCACCCCGTGGGTGTCACGTAAGATAACAGCATTGCAAAGAGAATGACAACTTGAACCGAATAATATACCAACTCGTTTGAAAAAGTGTTAATAGTTGGCTAAAACCTTCTTTTTACGTAGCGGCCTATATCCAGTTGGCCATGAGGCAGAATTTGACTTGACGTCACTATTTTACTAAAGCGAATGAGCTTAGTCTATAATTATTATTATTGAGTATTATTATCTATACAAAGAACTAAAATTGGAGTGTCCGTATGTAATATTAAAATAACCGGTTTTTACTAAATGCATAGGTATACGCGGTACATATTCCAAAATATTTATTTTTACTGACTTTGTCTGGCTGTCTGTTTGTTCAGGCTGATCTCTGTTACGGCTGGACCGATTTTGACTGGACTATAACTGGCAAAAGGCTGATGTAATAAAAAATAATTTAGCCTATTTTTTTTCTACTAGCTTCGCAATGCCGCGATAACCGCGTTTGTGTGACACCGTGGGATTCAGCCAGTTTTTCATAAAATATTCAAGCCGCGGGCTAAATATGAAAACTGCTTCTTTAGCAGTAAAATCCAATAATCTAACTTCAAACATAGAACCATACATGATTATCGACGTTGTAATAATTTAAATTACATAGGAAGCCGTATATGAGTCAGTTTTATGGTAAAATAGTTATTTTATTTTTAGTGTTTGTCACACAGGCTTCGAGCCTATTATGGACTCCAGCTCTCACTAGGAAATTTAAAAAAAACTGTTGTATATGTACCTAGACCTCATGAAACTTAAATTGTACCTTGCCTGTGAGAGAAAATAAAGTTTTGTTATTATTATAATGTAAGACTTAAGTTCATTTAGGCCATACTATAAAACAATTGTTTTTCAGCAAACCATTCTAAATAAATTCTTAATAATATATATACAAATAAATAATAGTATCTCTTTGTAGTTTCAAATGAGCAACTTTTTTCATAACATTGAAAGTGTATAAGGTACTTCCATAAACAGGTAATGAATTATTTAAGAAATTATTCACGACTTAAACGAATCTATTTGACACAACGTACATAAAAATGCGACAAGCCATTTAGGCTCTAGGGTGTGCCAAAGAAATATACATACATATTTTACATACATACACTCGAAAAACATTACCCTCCTTCTTTCGCAGTCGAGTAAAAATGCAACTTTCAAGTTTTTTCTGTTTGTCCACCTGTCTGCTCTTCCTAACCACTGGAACGGCTGATCCAATTTTGAAAGGGCTTTCACTGGCAGCCGATGATACAAGGGGTAACGTGAACGGTTCATGGTGGATTCGGATTAAATTTACAATGCAATACTTTGATTCTTAAAGAAGGAAATAGACTTATATTTATCACGACAACTGTAACACACGCAGGTAGAACCGCAGGCGAAAGCTAGTATTTTATATAAATAGTACTCTTATTAAAATAATATCAAAACCAGTGTAGCAATAAAATATTGATAGAATTTACACAACCTATGTCATGCGGACAATTATTACGAATCTATCGCCATTTCATTCGTTAAAATAGATACGGAGGTTTGGACGCTACAGTGGAACATACAAACATTGATACTACCAAAACTATTATCCTTTTTGTCTTCGCCTTAGTCGGGTAAAACAGGCATCTAAAAATGACGAAAATAGAATATTGATGAAATAGAAATGCTATAATATATATTATAGCATTATATAATACTAAAATAATTATGGAAGAGTTGTGAACGACGAATGTTTGTATAACCAAAACCACTATACTTACTAAACAGATATTGTTTGAATAGAATAGTATTTATATTTTATATTAGAAAAAGCCTCTCTAAGCTTTAATTCAAGTGTAAACTATATTAGACAGTCGGATTTTTTAAAACTAGGAACAATAATATACCTACAGTGGGGGTCACCATTGACCCCAAACACACTGAGACGTTTGGACCCCATACTAGTTCTCTGTGTGAAATTCAACTTCCACACTGTAAGGCGACATAGGATTAGATTAAGCAAATGAAGTATTAAACTTGATGAAAAGGAAATATCTATACTAATATTATAAATCTGAAGAGTTTGTTTGGTGGAACGCGCTAAATAGGCTTATCGCAGGAAGTAGTGCACCGATATATAAAAAAATATGAGTTAAAATTTAGCCCAGCTGTTGAGGAAACCTTTTATATATCATCACTCTAAGACCAAAAAGAGGGGAGTATCAACAAAAAACTGTTACAAAAAAAATCCTATTCAAAGTTCCTCTGTGTGTGTGTTGGCCAAACGGTTACAGTTCACAAAAACAACGTATAAAAAATTGTTCTCCTTTCAAAGATCCAATAAAGTCCGCGACAGATTATGTCTACCTTTAAGGTTGGCTCACTATAACTTATTTTCCGGATGGCGTAAGAAAGCATTTCCCGGATCTCTCCCGTCTCAGGCGCAGAGTGGCACACCGTGTGGTTTTAGTCGGTTCGATTCCGACACACCGCCCCGCCGCAAACCCCGGTGGGGCGAAGGCTCGAGGGGGTATCCACACGTAAAAAAAAAAACCTATAACTTATTTGGATATCACATTTGTTCACGTTGCTATAACATCACGCTTAAGACAATAAAAGATGGAGGCGCGATTGTGTGGATCGGCTAGTAATTAAATAAATCAGATTGATACACAGTAATGCAATATTAACTCCTCACAAAGGGGTAATATTGGCCCCTATAGTAAAATACAGTCTTCCTCTGTGCCTGTTGCTCAAACTAACTCGGGTTGACTCTAAATTCAGTTGAAATTCCATTTGTTGCGTGATGGCCATCACACCTCCACAACATAAGTACTAGGCGATATCGGGTTTATAGATGTTGACTGTTTTCAGACTTTCTAGGATATTATAATTCGTTTGCCAATCGGAACTGACAGTTTAAAGTGCTCTTCGAAGTACGGGGTCTTAATATTTTCATCCATCAACAGTTTAACCTAGCTATAACTTTACAAAGTGTTACCATGGCAAGACCGAATAAAAAAAAGAGAGATTAGAGATGATAGGTTGTCAAGTCATTCAGTGTAAGTGGGGTCATTTTTGACCCCCACCTAATCTTCAACGCTGTTGACGTCGCACTTCCAGTCTCGTCGCTGCCTCGCTCGCTTCGGCCAGGGCTTCTTTAAGTGAACATGTTCGACATGCGCTCTATGTTCGCCGGAGGTTGTGAAACATTTGCCACATGTGTCACATTTGAAGGGTTTCAGCCCTGTGTGAATCTAGAAGAGAAATTATGAAATTCCACTTAATGAAAGTAAAAGTGAGATCAATTCTAGAATATATCACTAAAAATCAAGTGCCGACAATCTAAAATATATAATTCTCGTGTCGCGATGTTCGTTACCAAACTTCTCCGAAACATGATTTTTATGAAATTTTGTGTGCATATGGGGCACGTCTGGGAATCGGGTTACATGTATTTTTCATACCCCTAAATGATAAGGGTGACTCATCCATTTTTTTTATGGGAAAAAATATGGTCATCTATTCGGAAGTATAAAATTGTTAGTTTTAAAGTTCACTTACAAACATATGCCGTCTGCGGTTGTTGAAGAATGCGAAGTGCTTCCCGCACAGCGGACACTCGTAGGTAGGCCTGGAGGCACTGTGGACCCTCATGTGGAACACCAGATTGGTCTTCTGCGTGAAGCTCTTCGTACAGCGGTCGCACTTGAACCGTTTCTCGCCCGTGTGGACCCACATGTGATCTTTCAGGAGCGCCATGCTCTGTAGAGAATTTATTATCTACTGAATACAAATATGTATGTAAAATGTAGTACCGTGGGAGAGCCACGCTTCGGCATGAATGGGCCGGCTCGACCGGAGTGATACCACGGCCTCACCGAAAACCGGTGTGAAACAGCGCTTACGCTGTGTTTCATCGAGTGAGTGAGGATACCGGAGGCCCATANCTTCCCCCCAGGCCGCCATAGTGTGGGTCACCATGCTGCATTGTTCTTTTTCGCATTGAGGATGGTGACCACCACTCTTGGATTCTGCTCATGCTTTCCATCAGGCAGGGCAGAGTCATTCTGGCAGTTTAAATATAAAAAAAAAAAAAAGTCGGAGAGTCTGTGTGTAATGTGTATTATACTACCCGCTTTTTACTAAATGCATATGTATGTATACACAGTATATATACCGAAATATATTTAAAAAATTGCCTGTCCGTCCGTTTGTCGATCTGTATGTTTGTAATTGATATATATGTTATATTGAAGGAAATTAGAATTAAAAAAATACGCAATAAACTAGTAACTAGAAGTTAAACTAGTGTAAAACTAAAATAGGGATATTTAATGATAATTTTTTTACATGTTAGAATATTGAAATTTACATTAATCGGTGCCTGTACTAGTTTCAAGTATAGTTTGAACAAGAAAAATACCACGTTAAAATGTCTGCCTCATTAAGTAAGATTTAAGTGAAGAGAAATATCTTTTAAATGACAATTTCCCATCTTTTTAGCTGTAGTATAAAATTGGATATTTAGAGATAAATTCTCACTGTCTACCGTCGATATATACTAATTGGAGCGAGAACTTCTATATCGCAATACAGGACCAGTAGTTACTTCGTAGTTCCGACTGTTTGAGATAGATGTCGTTTTCTTAAGTTTTTTTCTGTCGTATGCAGAAGTTGACATTCATGTATCGGATATGGAGTGATACCACCCCTATTCTCCCCGTGGTTGGCGTAAGAGCCGACAGAGCAAACTACCAGGGCAACAGCACTGCAAACAGAAGAAAGTCATGACACGTACTCTATAGCGACCCGTCTGAGCAGGATAGTCCGGAGGTGGTCAGATCCACAATTTCCTTTCAAAGTATGTCCAGTAGTTGTTGAAAGCTGTTGATAAAATTGAACAACGGTTGATTTTCATGAGTTATTACATACCTGAAATATTTTCCCGCACTGTTCGCACATGCACGGCGTCTTCATGGCCGGGTACTTGGTCCGGTTCTTGTCCGGGTGCGCGCGTCTGAAGTGTTGCGCGTATATTCGTAGATCCCGCAGTTGTATACCGCACTGTGGCGAGAACAAATTTCAATTAATACAAAATCACTTATAATATGATAAGTTTTGAAACTAGGTAGCGTTAAGTCGAATATCCGTAAAAAAAATTGGGGTCCCGCGGGTGCATGGGGGGCCCTAGTGACTGTACCTGCTCACAGTTGACGGGCGTGTTGGGCTCGTGCTGCGTGAGCCTGTCCTGGGGGGCCCGCGGGTGTATGGCGGGGCCCTAGTGACTGTACCTGCTCGCAGTTACCGGGTGTTGGGCTCGTGCTGCTTGAGCCTGTCCTGGAGGGCCCGCGGGTGTATGACGGGGCCCTAGTTACTGTACCTGTTCATAGTTGACGGGCGTGTTGNCGGGTGTATGACGGGGCCCTAGTGACTGTACCTGCTCACAGTTGACGGGCGTGTTGGGCTCGTGCTGCGTGAGCCTGTCCTGGGGGTCCCGCGGGTGTATGACGGGTCGCCGCTCTATCCGACGCACGACTCGTCCGTTACGTTCCGTGTTCATACTCTGCGAGTCGTTGCGGATGCGGTTCCTGAAAGCGTTTCGTTCCTTAATTCAGTACATATTTTCTAAAAGAATACATATAGCTAGCCCCTTAGGGTAGGTAGGGGCAACTGCTCTTTGACAATACAACTCACGGATCGTGATCGCTGCTGTGCCTTGAGGACAACATCAGGTGTCTGTCGTGGGCCTCCACCGAGACGAACTTCACTTCGCACACCGAGCAGTATGGACCATCTAGGGAGACCTGCAAACACACACCTACTTTTACTCCGTACAACAAACATCACCACTAAATATTATAAGTCTGTCTAGATACGTCTGGAGATACGTTGACTCCGGAACCCCCCAGTAATCCGACATAACAATATTAATGGATGTTTTCTGACAGTCTTCGCTAATGTGGGTAGTGCATAATTGAGCAGGTTACAACTTGTACGCGCCACCTTTATACAGTTTATGAGTTTCAACGATTAATGAATCATTAAAAAAATAAAACCCGACTGCGTTAACATGATACACAATCTCTTCTTTCGTGAAACTATTTTTGAAAAGAGGTATAATTTCAACACAAACCTCCTTTGTGAAAATCACTGATCACCTGTGTGTTATTTTTTTTTAAATACGTTTAAAAATTATCTGTCCCCTTCCGTACAGAACAGATTAGTTTCATGCTTTTTTTTTTAACGGTACGGTCACACGGAAAAAAAAAATACTTCATGGTCGAAACTTTAGCCCTGCAGACGAGGCCATGGAAGAATATCACCCAAATGCATAAGCACATTGGGTTTGAAGGGGGGGGGATACTATAAACAAAACAACAACCCATAATGTCCCACTGCTGGGCTCGGGCCTCCTCTCAGGAGAGGGTTAAGGCCATACGTCCCCACGCTGGCCAAGTGCGGGTTGGGGACTGGCAAGAATACGTTGTGGCTACGTAAATCTTACCGTTGGATGTTTTTAAGCCGCCCGAAGGCCTCCAACTAAGCTTCACGACTGTTATCGTATGATAACAAACGGGACCGACTGCTTAACGTGACCTCCGAATCACGGGGATACTATGAAAAACTGTAAATAAACTTTTTGAAGTTATACATCTTTTGGCGCGTTAGGGAAAAATGCTGAGAGTAAATTTTTACGATGCGCGCGCACACCGCCACGACAAACCGACACCCTGAAGTTAGCTACAGTCAACATTTTAGATTTACAAATTTTTATCTTGTTACGCCAAAGAAGCATAACTTCTAGCGGGTGTACATAAGCACACACACACACACACACATTTTAATTTTATATTGTTACAATTTTTCAGTCACACTGTTTGGAACAGCCCAAGTATAAGGTGTGAGCTCACCGACTTATCAACGAGGCGGTGTTTCTTCTTCTTGTGCACGTCGATGCCCTTCTTGCTGACGAACGTGTACCCGCACAGCTCGCACACGCAGTCAGACACGTGCTTGATGCGGATGTGGCCCATGTACGTCGTCAGCTTGCTGGACAACGCGAATGGGACACTTATAGAGAACAGTAACCAGTATTGAACAGGCTTTTATTCAAGGGGGCGGGTATCATGTCCCTCCAACACAAAGAGAGGGGGGGGGGGGTGCCGCTGACCAGGCGAAGTGAGCATGCCTGGCGGACCCCGGTCCAAGGGGTGATAAATAAAGAAGTAATTAAAAACACACAACACCATCAAGACCCAAAATAAACTGAGCTTGTACTATGGGGTACTAGACTAATCTCTTTGTTATCTTTTTTTTTGTAAATATATATATATACATTAAACACATAAAAAACACCCAAACTCAGAGACAAATAAAAAGGGTAAAAAATAAGGGTTTTCCAATAAGAGTGAAATGATTTCTTTTAAAAAAGAAACACACTTATTGTTAAGGAAATTTAAAAGTTTTTTATTTAATGTGAAGTAAAATCGATACAATTAAGTTGTAAATAAAATGTCATTCAAATGGCCTCCACGACTTTTTCTGCAGGAACGAATTCGATGAACCCAATTTTCTAGCACTTTTTCCACTAAATCATGTCGTATGTCATCAATGGCACGTTCAATATTGACTTGTAAAGCTTGAAGAGAGTCTGGTTTATTTCGAAAGACCAATGACTTCAAATAACCCCACAAGAAATAGTCTAATGGTGATAAATCACAACTTCTTGGAGGCCATTCAATATCAAAATTTCTTGAAATAATCGAATCTCCAAACTTTTCTCGCAATAATTCAATTGTTGCGTTTGCTGTGTGGCACGAAGCTCCGTCTTGTTGGAACCAAATATTGTCAAGATCAACTTCTTCTAATTCCGGCCATAAAAAGTTGGATATCATCGATCTATACCGCTCTCCATTGACAGTAACGGTGTTACCAGCTTCATTTCGAAAGAAGTACGGACAGAAAATTCTACGAAACCAAAAACCACACCAAACTGTCAATTTAGGTGAATGTAATGGTTTTTCATGAATAATTTGTGGATTTTCTTCGCACCAGAATCGACAGTTTTGTTTATTTACCGCACCACTCAGATGAAAGTGAGCCTTATCGGAGAAGATGATTTTCTTAAAAAAATCGTTATCATTTCCAAGTTGTTCCAAGGCAAAATCAGCAAATTCACGACATTTATGGCGGTCCAATGGCTTCAGTTCTTGAGTGAGAACAATTTTATGCGGGTGAAAAGTCAAATCCTTTCTCAAAATCCGCCAGGTTGTGGTTTGCGACAGTCCCAATTGTTGAGAACGTCTTGGAATCGACAAATTGCGGTCTTCAGCAACATTTGCCTGAACGGCAGCAATATTTGCATTACTTCGAGCGGTTCTTTGTCTTATTGGCACTTGAACATTATGTAAAGAAAATGTAACCTCAAAATTTTCAACAATTCGAAGAATAGCGAGCACACTTGGACGATTATTATGTCCGTAAAATGGCAAAAGCGCACGAAAAGTTGCAACTGGAGAGCGATTATTTCGATTGTAAAACTGAATAATTTGTAAACGTTGTTCTTGCGTATATCTCTTCATGATGAAATTGTAAACACTACTGAATACAATGACAAATAAATGACAGATCATGTTCATTACAAATGGCCGAAAAGTCACTTCAAAATCATATTATACCTATTGAAAAACCCCATATTTGCAAATTATANATGTTCCGACTAATCTCCTGAACGGCTATAACGATATTAACGGGACTTTCACTGACAGATAGCTGATAATAATAACTAAGTAACATAGGCAAATTTTATTACAGACTAGCTTCGCCCCCGTTGTTAATACAAAGGCGTAACACTAGGCTAGTGGTAATATTACGTGTAGGTACTCACTCAAACTCGCTGGCACAATGTGGACACTGGTACTTGGTCCCGGCGTGCCACTTCTCATGCTCCCTCGCTACTCCTCTGTAAAATAAAGGTATATTTTTTATTTAGTGGTTTATTTAAACTCAGAAAACATAAAATTTAAAAGGGAAAATTAAGGGAGGGAAATTGAATCCTACAATAATAATAAATAAATATGTTCAGACATTTTAACACACAACGCCATCTAGTCCCAAACTAAGCAGAGCTTGTACTATGGGTACTAGACAACTGATATTAATACTTATATACTTTTTTTTTTGTAAATACATACATATTATACATAGAAAACACCCAAACTCCGAAACAAATATTTGCAGATCATACAAACATTTGGTCCGACTCAGGAATCGAACCCGAGACCTCTTGCACAGCAGTCGCATTCGCTACCACTACGCCACAGAGGCAGTTAACGCTTACTATTATATATATTATAAAAAAACGCTTACTATTTATTGGTCTAAACGAAATGTGATTATAGCGCACCTTCATTTCTTAATGTTGAATCGTATCGAGTACCTTCATATAAATAATATTTGATTTGAATTGAGGAGTGTGACATTATTTTTGATCGGGCGGAACGTCACAGTGGCCGGTGGAACGAACATTCCTCTTTTTTTTTTTTTTTTTATATATATTTAAGCTGCCAAAATGACTCTGCCCTGCCTGATGGAAAGCATGAGCAGAATCCAAGAGTGGTGGTCACCATCCTCAATGCGAAAAAGAACAATGCAGCATGGTGACCCACACTATGGCGGCCTGGGGGGAAAGGGGATGGTGAGGGGGATAGGGGGCGTTGGATTGGGGTATGGGCCTCCGGTATCCTCACTCACTCGATGAAACACAGCGTAAGCGCTGTTTCACACCGGTTTTCTGTGAGGCCGTGGTATCACTCCGGTCGAGCCGGCCCATTCATGCCGAAGCGTGGCTCTCCCACGGTAAACTCTCTTACGCGTCACACAGTTAAAAGATTGCGAATTGCGCTCGAAGTTTTATATTTTACAATAGTTTGTTCTCGCCTTCTTTATTTTATTTAATTCTGTTCGTGTCTAAGTGTTTTTTATGTGACTGTAACTTCTGTGTTCAAATATAACTCTTAGAAGTAGATAGAAAACTCTTTATTTGCACACTATAATATTACAGTTAGAAGAGAGTACATCAAATGTGAGACGGAGTGATGCGGCCTTATTGCCTATTCGTTTGTTTGTTTGTTTGTGAAAGACCTACCTTAGAAACTTTTATTGCGGACTTTTAATTGGTACTATCCGTGAGTTAGTGTAAGTTTCGATAACTTTGACTTACACACACGTCTTATAGTGACGTCATCGAGATCATCGGGATCGAAATTCAAACTGTGTTAGTAGTGTTTGTGAGAAACATTACCCTCTTCCATTATCATTATTATCAACAACCCATAACGTCCCACTGTTGGGCTCGGGTCTCCTCTCAGGAGAGGGTTAAGGCCATACGTCCCCACGCTGGCCAAGTGCGGGTTGGGGACTATCTTCCATTATTTCTATAGCAATTAAAACTATTAATAAGTATAAAGTAACTGAAACACTGAATAGTAAATAAACACAAAATGACAATGGCGTCATTGGCTGCGTCAAAAGCGCGCGCAAAATGGCGGCGTTTGAATAGCTCTAATTTAGTCAGTGTTTTAAATTTCAATTTGAAAATTAATTTGACTATTTTCAAGCCTATTTATATTTTTTCTATGATACAGAGACGTAAATGATAAGATTAAGGAAAAAAAAATGCATATTCCCTATTATTTGTATGAGTTTAAATAACTTATTAAAATATATTTATAAATATTATAACACAATTTCAGGTAACAGTAGGATAGAATAGATGCGTTAGCGATCGTAGAAAGGATATTCGACGCGAAAAAATATCCATAACGTTCGTGATGCAGAAGAAATCAGCGGGAAATCATGCTGCTTTTATTTCAGAAAGAAGGTGTGTTCGTACCGGTTCCTGGTGATGAAGGGACATCCCTTACAGCTGTACTGCTCCGTGTGCTGGGCCGTGAGGTGCTTGCGAAGAGCTCGGCTCGTCTTCAAGCGCGTCTTGCAGATGAAGCACTCGTACAAACCGCTTTGCTGGAATAACATATTTAAACAAATAATTCCGAACAACTAACACACAACGCCATCTAGTATAGAGCTAAGCAAAACTTGTGTTTTGAGTACTACACAACTGATATAAATAAATATATACTTTTTTTTTTTGTAAATACTTACATATTATAGATGAAAAATACCAAAAACCCCGTAACAAATATTTGACTCGACGCGGGAATTGAACCCGATACCCCAAGTGCAGCAGTCACATACGCTACCACTACGCCACGGAGGCAGTCATAAATAATAATGAATTAAAGGACCTCACCTCGCTATGTCTAACCGCGTGCGCAGTATATCTATCCTTGATCTGGAACCCTCGATAGCAGACGGTACACTTGTATGGCGCGTTGGTGTACGAGGTGCTGTCCTGCCGCTTGAGGACCTCCTCGATCTGCTGGTCGTAGGACAGCGAGCTGATGGTGAAAAGCGTCTCGTCCAGGGCTTCCGTCTGGCGGCGGCGTTTTACATCGTTCTTTTTGTATCTGTAATAGTTAATGTGTCATTTAATCTAGACCAGAAGTCCTATTAATTCATCTAAATAGGCCACCATAGTGTGGGTCACCATGCTACATCGTTGCATTGTCTGCATTCGCAATGAATATGGTGTGCAAAATCCAAATGTAGTTATAGTCCATTCGCTTAGATACGGTCACCTGGATTGCGCTGCCGTCAAATCCAGACAAGTGCGAGTCGGACTCGCCTTACTGAGGGTTACGTAAATAGGATCATTAAGAACGGTTTTTTTTTGTTTGTCGCTAAAAATAGGAAATAATGAGTCGTACAAAATAAATAAAAAATATGTTTTGCAATGTGCATATCAAGTCCTTTAATTTGTTACCCCGTTTGAATTAGTAGCTTTAATTTGAAATTTTGATCTCCTACAAAAATATAGACCCTAATATTTTACAATTTCACATCAAGCTGCCTCGGTGGCGCAGTGATAGTGCATGCGACTGCTGTGCTTGAAGTCTAGGATTCGATTCCCGGGTCGGACTAAATGTTTTTTGTGTGATTCGCAAAATTTGATTTGTGTTTACAAAAAAAAAATGTATTGATATCAGTTGTCTAGTACCCTTGATACAAGCTCTGCTTAGCTCGGAACTAGATGGCGTTGTGTGTTAGATGACCAAAATATTTATTATTACATATTATACAACACAACACAACAACCCATAATGTCCCACTGCTGGGCTCGGGTCTCCTCTCAGGAGAGGGTTAAGGCCATACGTCCCCACGCTGGCCAAGTGCGGGTTGGGGACTGGCAAGACAACGTTGTGGCTACGTAAATCTTGCCTTTGGATGTTTTTAAGCCGCCCGAAGGCCTCCAACTAAGCTTCACGACTGTTATCGTATGATAACAACTGGGACCGACTGCTTAACGTGACCTCCGAATCACGGAGACGCTCATGGTAACATGCCACCAGCGGTCACCCATTCAGGTACTGACCGCGCCGTCGTTGCTTACCCTCGATGATTGTTTCTAATCACCGAGTGCAACTGGGCTATGAGCGCCTTACATATTATAATTAATTTCATTAAGGGTTTGAGATTTTTTCGCCATATTTGTGTTCTATAACGATGTTACTTGCCAAATTTCATAGTTTTATGTTAACGGGAAGTGACGACAACGCTGATTTCAGAAATTACTTATTGCTTTAAGTAATAATTTATTTTAAAAAAAACCAGTTTCACTCTCACGACTAAAACGAATCTATTGACATCACTCACATAAAAATACGCCAAGCCGTTTAGGCTCTAGGGCGTGCCAAAGAAATATACATATACATACTTGAAAAACATAACCCTTCTTCTTTCCAGTCAGGTAAAAACAGAGGGTAGTTTGAAAATACCTGTCCGTAGTATTGTCCGGTGTGTCGTCTTCTTCACACTTCTTGGGTTTGACTCTCTTGACGGGCTTCTGTTTCCTCTTCTTCTCTTTACTCAGCTTCGCCTTATTCTTCTCCAGGCACATTTCGCTTAACGTCTTATCATCATCATCATCATCGAAGTGATCAAACTCTTCGAAAAATATCTCGTTGGTGATACCTGAAAAGTATAAATATAAACAAGAAAGAGTAAAAACAAGTAAGGAATTATTAAAAAAATAAAACTCGACTGCGTCAATATCATATATAAAACAATATCACTGCCTCGGTGGCGCAGCGGTAGCGTATGNTGTGTTTATTTATGGAATAGGGTCAAACGAGCAGACGTATCACCTGATGGTAAGCGATTACCGCCGCCCATGGACACCCGTAACACCAGAGGCGTCACAAGTGCGTTGCTGGCCTTAGGGGATGGGGAGGGGGATGAGGGGAAGGGTTGGATTCTGGGCCTCCGGTATCCTCACTCGGTGAAACTCAGCGCAGGCGCTGTTTCACACCGGTTTTCTGTGAGGCCGTGGTATCACTCCGGTCGAGCCGGCCCATGCATGCCGAACCGTGGCTCTCCCACGGAAGAATATTATCTTTAGTAGATTTCAAGAGTGTGTTTTTGTTGCTGAATAAATGTTCTATTTATAAGATAGATTTTGAAGGCCTTCATGAACAAAATGACTAAAAAAAAAATGACGAACTGTCTGTTTGTATGTTCCGAATAGTCTCCTGAACGGCTATAACTATATTAACGGGACTTTCACTGACAGATAGCTGATAATAATAACTAAGTAACATAGGCAAATTTTATTACAGACTAGCTTCGCCCCCGTTGTTATTGTAAAGGGGTAACACTAGGCTAGTGGTAATATTACGTGTAGGTACTCACTCAAACTCGCTGGCACAATGTGGACACTGGTACTTGGTCCCGGCGTGCCACTTCTCATGCTCCCTCGCTACTCCTCTGTAAAATAAAGGTATATTTATTATTTAGTGGTTTATTTAAACTCAGAAAACATAAAATTTAAAAGGGAAAATTAAGGGAGGGAAATTGAATCCTACAATAATAATAAATAAATATGTTCAGACATTATAACACACAACGCCATCTAGTCCCAAACTAAGCAGAGCTTGTACTATGGGTACTAGACAACTGATATTAATACTTATATACTTTTTTTTTTGTAAATACATACATATTATACATAGAAAACA
>PKRV01000955.1:27175-51973 GCA_003709505.1 Hyphantria cunea | reverse complement strand
GTGGCATGTTACCATGAGCGTCTCCGTGATTCGGAGGTCACGTTAAGCAGTCGGTCCCGGTTGTTATCATACGATAACAGTCGTGAAGCTTAGTTGGAGGCCTTCGGGCGGCTTAAAAACATCCAACGGCAAGATTTACGTAGCCACAACGTATTCTTGCCAGTCCCCAACCCGCACTTGGCCAGCGTGGGGATGTATGGCCTTAACCCTCTCCTGAGAGGAGACCCGAGCCCAGCAGTGGGACATTATGGGTTGCTGTTTGTTTGTTTGTTGAATATGTTAAAGTACTACATACCCCATATCCCGGGTTCTTTAAGAGAGGCGTAAAAAAGCATCTCACCAGGCCGCCATGGTGTGGCTCACCAAGCTGCATTGTTTTTTTTTCGCACTGAGGATGGCGACCACCAATCTTGGATTCTGCTCAAGCTTTCCATCAGGCAGGGCAGAGTCATATAGGCAGTTTACATATAAAAGAAAACAAAAAAGAAATACCCTCATCCTTAACTTCCACCTCAGTGATAGGCGCCAGGTCTTTGGTGTCTACCTCCAGGCCTTCCTCGTTGGGAGGAACCTCCGGAGGGAGTTCCTCCTCCTTCACCAAGACATCCCGGATGTGTAAGTCATAGTCGGTTGTGTCGTAAATCTTCTGAATTAGGGAGGAACTGAGACCATTGTGGGAGCGGTTAATTGACTTTATATCGCGGATTTTTATCTGAAATAGATTATTACATCATTAGAAAATCATTTATTAGGGTTCCGTACTACGTACCCAAACTGAACCCATAAAGGATCACTTCGTTGTCCGTCTGTCTGTCAAAAAATATAAATCGACACAAACAGATGCCACAGCAAATTAGGTGAATGAATACAACAATATCTACTGCCTGCTTGTGTAGATCTATAACTTCCAGTTTCCAAACTGCATTGAGCCTTATGAGAAGAATACTGGCAAAGAAACTCATGGTCACTCTTTTTAAAAGACAGATTCAGGTACAATATTGTTAGTATTACATGAAAGGCAAACAGTATGCAAGCTATTGACTGCCTCTGTGACGCAGTGGTTGCGAATGCGACTGCTGTGCAAGAGGTCTCGGGTTCGATTCCTGAGTCGGCCCAAATGTTTGTATGATCTGCAATTATTTGTTTCGGAGTTTGGGTGTTTTCTATGTATAATATGTATGTATTTACAAAAAAAAAGTATATAAGTATTAATATCAGTTGTCTAGTACCCATAGTACAAGCTCTGCTTAGTTTGGGACTAGATGGCGTTGTGTGTTAAAATGTCTGAACATATTTATTCATTTATTTATTGTCGCCTGAATTTAATTTTCTTAAAATGCTCCAAAATCTAAAGAAATTTTGAGTATATTATACATAGAAAGCATTCAAGGTGCTCATCTACTTAAATTCAGCTGCAAAATCTACTGTTTAAAAGTTAAAAACAAGTGATTTATTTAAAAAGGTTTTTTTTAAACAAGCTTTTATCATTTGTTAATAAAAAATATTACTCTAAGCCCTTTCATTTGATACCCATATTGGGTGGCTTATTCAGAAATATGTAAGCCGCCATTTTGTTACGGCGGCTATTTATATTATTTCGATTTATAATAATACCGATTACATATAATCGCATTGTCATTAGAACTAAAGTGACATTTTAAATTTCAGCTCAATCGGAAATCGGGAAGTGGATCAAATTTAACTTGTAAGTTTTGATTACAGACAAACATCAGGACAAAGTGAAACTAAATCAAAGCTTGTAATATTTCGCGACTTCGATTAAGAGGCTAGAATTGCAGTTGAATGAACCAAAATAATAATGTAGGCTTAAGTATTGCTGCCTAGGCCGACCAGTCACCCCAAGCAGCACCCGTTTTCACTTTAATAATCGAGTCGATGTACACCATAGACAAGAGGTTTGACTTCATATGAATTTAGTTTAATTTAAATTATCTATGTAATGATAATTTAAATTAAACTAAAAGGCTTAAGTATCGCTGCCTAGGCCGACCAGTCACCCCAAGCAGCACCCGTTTTCACTTTAATAATCGAGTCGATGTACACCATAGACAAGAGGTTTGACTTCATATGAATTTAGTTTAATTTAAATTATCTATGTAATGATAATTTAAATTAAACTAAAAGGCTTAAGTATCGCTGCCTAGGCCGACCAGTCACCCCAAGCAGCACCCGTTTTCACTTTAATAATCGAGTCGATGTACACTATAGACAAGAGGTTTGACTTCCAATGAATTTAGTTTAATTTAAACTATCTATGTAATGCTGTTTTTCAATTGCCATTAGTTTTTGTGTAATTTCGGCAATAGCTAACGATTTTCTTGAAATTTAGTATGCAGGGGGTTTCGGGGTCGATAAATCTGATTAGAATTGATTTTTAGAAATTGTGCAAAAAACCGGTCAAAGCTCGGTCATCAGGGTAATTTATTTTATAACCAAACAAAAATTTTGGATTTCATGGAAACTACGAATTAGGTATTACAATTATTAAGGTATTTAAAGTTTTCAACAACACTTGGCAATCCGACAATATTTTTATACATGATGCGGATATACTTCATCGGCGATTCTACTCACGTAGCTATCAGATAGAACCATCTCCTGCAGCAGTTGGGATGTCTTAAGCGCTCTGGTCCTGAAGCGAACTGCAGCCGTGAGTCTTGCCGCGCACTCCCAACACACGCGCTGAGGGAGGCGCTCCTCACCGCATGTCTGTAAT
The DNA here is from genome assembly GCA_003709505.1 of Hyphantria cunea. Taxonomy (NCBI): domain Eukaryota; kingdom Metazoa; phylum Arthropoda; class Insecta; order Lepidoptera; family Erebidae; genus Hyphantria; species Hyphantria cunea. The sequence continues at coordinate 49,236 of PKRV01000955.1, read as the reverse complement.
CATCAAACATCACCATCTCGCCATCCAGTGCTATGCAGTGCCCTCTCTTTAGAGGTTAAACCTGTCATGATGTGCTTCTAGCAGATTTCGACCAAGGAGCCAGTCTCATCGGAGGCCAATCAACTTTTTCTTTTTTAAAGACAACTCTCGCATTAAGGATATACATTCTGTGACGCGGGGACTTTACAAACATACATGAAACGGATACAAAGAATACACAGACTCTGAACAACAATTTGCGAATTACACAAAGTATTGTTCCATGTGGGATTTGAACCCACAATAGTTGGCGCAGTAGGAAGCGGCGTGGCTATTACTTAAGCCAATAGACCAACCGTGCAATCTGAACTAACCTGAGAGTTACGTCCACCATTTTACGTGTTCTCCGGGCCTAAGACCTCAACTTTTAAACTCCGAGCTGTTGGTAAGCATTTCTTTAATCATAAAATCTCAACATCACATGGGTCGGACCAAATGTTTGTATGATCTACAAATATTTATTTCGGAGTTTGGGTGTTTTCTATGTATAATATGTATGTATTTACAAAAAAAAAAAGTATTTATGTATTAATATCAGTTATCTAGTACCCATAATACAAGCTCTGCTTAGTTTGGGACTAGATGGCGTTGTGTGTTAGATGTCCGAAATATTTATTTATTTATTTATTTATCACTTTATGCCCGACTCAGGATTCGAACCCGAGACCGCACGATCAACAATCGCATACGCCACTAGACCAACGAGGCAGTTATACGACACTGGCCAGACAGGTCGGTATAGTTTGTGTCCAGTTTACCTTGCTAATATCTTGTATATAGAAATATATAATTACATTTATCAACAAAACTTAGCACAGGTTCTGTCTAGTGTGGTATCAGATTTACGTATGTAAGTTGTGTCAAATCCAATTTATTTGCGAAATAAAGCAATTTCTGTTCGTCCAATGGTTGGTGACATCACGCATATTAACATTACGCGATTCAAGATCGGTAGTTACAACATAGTTCGGATAACTTTCGGTAGATGTCGCTATTATTAATTAATGAAAAAATTCATACCAACAGGCCAGTGATCTGTTCATACATTTGATCCATCTTGTGGTCTCGGAAGTCGTACATTTTGACATCTATAGCGAGACATATTCTGCATACCTGCGCAAAATCAAATAAAATAAATATAGAAAAAAACATACTTACAAAATTTGGTTATAGACAAACGAAAATACAGGTGAAGCTAATAAAAGCTGTTAAAAAGATATATATTATAGTGAAAACACAAGAAAATAGCAAACACAAACTGAAATTCATCATCTTCGTAGCCTTTGTTATTTCCAAGATTATTTGGGATCGGCTACAGTTTTAGTCGAATATTAGTTTTTCACGAAGCGACTGGCATCGGACCTCCGCAACCCTGAGAGTGAACCGAATTCGAAAGTTGATTTAGTTGTCAATATATTTGAGGGCACTGGCTTCTCAGTAACGATTGTCAAAAATGTTCATGAAAACCGGGACTTACAGATCCAAGGCGCGGGCGGGAAACACCGCCATCTTCCATATTACGGGCTTTGAGAATTTCTTGTAAGAAAAACCCAACAGTAGTCCGTCCCAGGAAACAACCTGAGTCCGTTACCGACCGCGTCACCTACGCTAGCCACTAGATCAGCGAGCCAAGCAAACACAAGCCAAAATTTAAAAAAATCCCTACGCAATCATTAAATCGAGTAATCATACGCCAAAAATGGCTTACAGTATTTTGGAAAAGAGCTAATACTCATACCCTGCTGGCCCAATACGAACAAAATGTACATAAGTACCACCGCAAGGATACTGGCTTTCAAATGAAAAAAACTGTATCGAAATCGGTCCGAATCGGAGATCTACGATGCCAAAGACAGACACACACATGGAGAGACATCGACGTCAAACTTTTAACACCCCGCTTTTTGCGTCAGGGGTTAAAAAGAACTGCATAGAGAATAACAACTTTACACACACTTTTTTTTAAGCGGATAGAGGGGAAGCCCCGTCTAGACCATCCGCGTCCACACTCAGGGCGACATGAGGCTCGACGGGCGGCTTTACGCCACTCGCGTACCTCTTTGGGCGGAGGGTGAAAACCGCTCTCAACTTGACACAATCTGACCATTGTGGTCAGGTCGAAATAAATCTCTTCTGAATAGAAGCCTATGTCCAGTGGTCTATTATAGTATATTGATTTGGTGTGATACAGTTAACATCCGACCTTGTGTCAGGGTCTATACCCCCAGAAGCTCGACCTCACAAGTACAGGTCACAACACTGGATAAGTCCCGGGCGTCACTGGCAGGTCAGTTACCTTGTGGGTCCTACAGCCAGTTACGTCCCCCCACTGAACCGAATTGCCAACGGGCTCATCTAAACCCAACCCAGTGACCCGCCTGTAGTTGCAGGCGGCGCGGATCACTACTTGAACAGGCATTAGAACTGGAAAAGTTACCCTGAGACCCTAGTGTCTACGAGAAGAACCTTAAGAGATGTGATACAGTTAAATAAAAACACTATTTTACTTGAAAAATGAGTGTATGCTGTTTCATCGGTACAATTAATGTGGATAGTCTTACCCTGAAAGCGGCCGGTGCATCAAGGTCCTCAGCTGAATCCTGGAAGAATAAACCTGGTATCTTTATTTATATAAATAAAAATTAATCCCCGAAATGTATGGTGCGCGCTTCTGATCGACTGCACCGAATTGGATAATATTTTTTTATGTGTTTGTTATTGACAGGACAAGGTTTGTATAGAAGAAAATTAAAAGATAGTCGGAAAAGTTTTTTGGTCCACAATTAATCATACAAACATTTGGTCAGACCCGGGAATCGAACTCGAGACCTCAACCACAGTAATCGTACACGCTGACACTGCCCCACCGAGGCAGTTACCAAAAGTATTCAAACTTGAATCATAACCTGTGAGACCACCGGTACAGCACCACCCTTAATCTTCCGCAGCCCTCTCTTGGTCTGATAGAAGTCTTCATTTCGAAAGTGCTCAGAACATATTGTACTTCTGTCTTTAGGCTCCCAATCGGGCATACCTAGGGCTTGGACCCACGCCGTACGGAGGTTAGGCTCTTTTGGGAACCTGGAAAAAAGCAAAGAAGGTATAGCTGATTGGGTGAATAGGCATATCATTTTATACTTAGCATTATCTATAGGTACTCTATACAAATAATAACTATAGAATAATTATAGTGTTTGTTTGTAAAATTAAAATAGCCACTTTTTGAAGTGAAACTTCTTTAGGCGCATGAGGGTAAAATGTTTACAAATGTAACGTCACGCAAGTATGCAACGGAAGTGTCGAAAAAGCGAGAGAGAGCGATCGAGACCGATTGAGAGAGAGTAAGATAGGGCGAACGTAGCATGAAGCAACTAGCGATGGAGTGAGAGTAGGGAGCAATTAAGTGAGAAAGATCAAGAGAAAAAGTGAGATAGAGCGATTGTCGTATCACGCACAGGACTGATAAATTAGTTCGCCAAAGAAGTTTCACTCCTGACATGTGTACTTTGTACGCACGCACTTTTTTTAAATGTATGTAAAATGTACATATACCAAAATATCATTTTTTTTATTTTTGTCTGTTTGTTTTGGCTAGTCCCTGGGACGGCTGGACCGATTTGACGAAACTTTCACTGGCAGATAGCTGATGATATAAGGGGTAACTTGGACTAATTTTTTAGACTATCTTAGACCCGCTGCGTTACGAGACTGTTTATCTGTTTAGTTGAACATGCTAATCTTAGGAAATACTAGATTAAATTTAAAAAATCCTTTTGAGTTATAGACAGCCCATTTATCCCTTGTATATTCAGTATATTATCAGTAGGGACTTAGTTTCTGGAAAACTTCATGGATATGGATAAGGCATTCATAGACCATTTGCACTCTGTGATTAGAAACAATCATCAAGGGTAAGTAATGACAGGGCGGTTAGTACCTGGACGGGTGACCGCTTGCGGCATTCTCCGTGATTCGGAGGTCACGTTAAGCAGTCGGTATCTGTTGTTATCATAGGATAACAGTCGTGAAGCTTAGTTGGAGGCCTTTGGGCGGCTTGAAAACATCCAATGGCAAGATTACATTGTCTTGCCAGTCCCCAGCCAACCCACACTTGGCCATCATGGAGACATATGGCCTTAACCCTCTCCTGAGAGGAGACTGGAGCCCAGCAGGGATATAATGGGTTGTTAATGAAAAAAAAAAGATAATGGATATGGAGGAAGGTTTTCGACCCACTGTACAGCACTTTTGTTTGTGTGCTGTTTAGTTTGTGGGATCGCAACTCACCTATTAAGAATTTGAATGTTTTGTTAAGACCAATTAAAGTGATATTGTTTCTTAGATGAGCTTGACTTTTGAAATAATTCTTTACAATAGTGTAGATTATTTAAAGTTGAAATAAGATTGTGCTTTTTTGCTCGACGAAATAGGGGTGTTGTAAATTTGATATTGATGACTGTGTATGTGTCTGTCTGTGGCAGAGTAGTTGTCAAATGGATGGACTGATTTAGACGCAGTTTTCTTTTAATTTGAAAGGCAGTTTCCTTGTGGAGATCCTTAACTATGTTTGGTAAATATCGATCCAGCAGTGTATCAGATCTTTTCCAACATGATGCAAGGCATTTTTGGCACATGATTACTCGATTAAGTGCTTCGGTAGGGAGTATTTTAAATATATGATTTTAGCTTGTTTAAAATGTTATTATTAAGTACTTTATCCCAGCACTAGTTAGTATGTTAAGTAGAAATGATGGCTGAGACATACAAATTTCTCATATTTATTATGTTGGAAGTGTAGATCTGATGACCAGTTGAACTAGTAGCTGACCCCAAAATAAAAATGCTAGGAAGATGATTTTGAACCAGATGTGCCTGTTAATTTGAATGCATTAAGTTTGGCTTTAGTTATCATAAGGGACTAAATTTGTTTACCACAATCTTAATTNTCTTAATATTTTATTTATTAATATTGTCAAGAAAAAAATTCAAACCATTCCATGTATGATAAAACAAAAAAAAACAAAATGTTATCTATGTTCGCAAGCGTGACTCAGTTGCTCTGTAGCTTTGAAAAATAAAACATCACTTTCCGTATAATTTGTTATTCTTTTATTGCCTGCTGTACAAACTTTAATAGATATTATCACACTGTTTAAACATTCCCTGGAATTCTATAAATGTTTCTAGACTAGAATACCATAAAATATCAAAATCAGTTCAATTACATTGATCCATTTATGAGTTTTCGTGACACTAATAAGATGTATTTGGGTGAGTTTTTATTATAAACCATTCTTTGTAATATTAATGATGACTTATTGCACAAGTTATAAACAAGCTGCCACATAAGATTGAAATACTAAACAAATATTTTATAAAATTTACATAAGATTGAAATATTAAACAAATATTTTATAAAATTTAAAATATGAAAAATTTCTCTATGGTCTGACAGTAAACCTGAAATCACCAAATTTAATAGAAATAACGTATTTTATTGATTTTAATTCCGACACAAAGTTGTCGGAACATACTTAATTAACGCTCTTGTGAGGCATAATAACTTAGATTTATTTGCACCATATTGTATTATATTTTTTTGAGCTTTCTATTAGCTAAGAATACGAAAAAGGCCGGTGTTTCAAACCAAAACAAAAAACAAGGACATAATGATAACTGGAAGATACAACCATGGACGAAACTATAATACGAATAAACACTGATTTTCTACATTACTTACAAGTGAAATGTAATTCCATGACTTTTGGTGGTTCTTTTCGTGTCATTGGTACAATTGTGAACACTGCACCTCATTCTTATTTGATTATATTACGATTAAAACTTGAATATTTACAAAATAAAGTCTAATAAGCATCCTTTTCCGCGCTAATACTTAAATATTTTTATACATGATCGGTTTACAAGTGCAATTGTGACACTTGATTAGTTTTAAAGTTAATTTTTATTTAAAAAGACATTATTTAGTTCATTTTTAATAAAAATTTCATATTTTCGAAAATTATACAACTGTCAATCATACTCGAAGCGTCCTCCATGTTTGTCAATTTCTTGATTTTCTTCAGAGAAACATATTGAAATATCTATCTAGCACTGAGTCTTTTAGATCTAAATATTATTGACGTACAATTAAATTTTGTAAGTTGAGACCTGCTTTTGACTCACTTTATTTTGAAGAATCTTTTTAATTTTTGATCAACATGTTTATTCGTCTGTGCCTGTAATACTATTTAAGTACAAATTAAAAACACAAGAAATAATGGGCTGTTGAGTAAAAATGAATGCTTTATGAAAACTATTTATTTTTTATGATTTAGGTGACAAACGAGCAGACGTATCGCCTGATGGTAAGCGATTACCGCCGCCCATGGACACCAGATGGCAACACCAGAGGCGTACCAACTACGTTGCCGGCCTTTTAAGAAAGAGTACACTCTTTTCTTGAAGGTTTAAAGATCGTATTGGTCCAGGAATACCGCAGGTGACAGTTAATTCCACAGTTTTGTTGTGCGAGGCAGAAAGTTCCTTGACAAGCGCACAGTTGTGGACTGCCAACCATTTAGATGATGGGGATGAAATTTTTGTCGCGAAGGACGATATCGGAAAGAGGTGGCAGGAATCAGCCCGAACAATTCCGCGGAGCACTCCCCATGGTAAATGCGTAAGAAGATGCACAGTAAAGCCACATCTCTATACAGCGCCAGTGAGTCTAGCTGAATTGAAAGTTCTTGGGAATTGACGATTCAAGTCGCTCTCCGTTGAATACAGTCCAAAAGAAGGAGCTGGTATTGGGGTGCCCAAGCCCAAAGACAGTATTCCATGTGAGGCCGGACCTCGGGTTCGGCTGGAGTGAAATACTGTCTCGATCTGTTGAGCAAAACCAGCTTCTTCGAGGCCATATTTGGCCTTAACCTTCAAATGGTCACGAAACTGGACTTCGCTCTATATGTCGACACCAAGTATTGCAATATTGGCTGAGGCAGATATTTTCAAAACGAGGACATACGACCTACGGCAGTTTTTTAGCAGTGAACGCGTGTCTTTGTAGGGTTAAATTGGACTGAATTAAGTCTACCCCAGTCTATCTATATTTATGTTTTGGAAGTCAGTGCCCTCAAATAAATAATAACTAATGTAGTAACCTTTGACTTCAGTTTGCCTCATAGATTATAATGTTTATCGGTTAGCCTCCAGAGTTGCAGAGGTCCAGCGCTCCGTGGTAAACATAATTTTCTGATACAATTAAGTAGTTGAACTTGTAGCCGACTCCAAATAATTTCGGGAATAATAAAGGCTAGGAAGAAGTCCTACACAAATGCCGCAGTCAGGTAGTCTGTACATAAACAAAAGGCATGACAGATTTGGACATAAAAATCAGTGCTTGTCGAGGCACGCCCAATGAAGGGTTCCGTGGTGACTCGTACTATTATTACATAGGTTTTTTTAAAGGAAAACTCCTTTAGCCTGCACTTTTTTGTGAATTCGTATATCTTAATTTTAACGTTCTTAAGATTGTTGTGATGGGTAAAAATGTTAAGCTCGCGTCAGGACACGTGACCTGATCGAAAATTCGTAAAACGGAGGGAGAGTATACCATAAATGTCATGATTGTGTACGATAGCGCAATAAATATATGTTGTATTTTACCACATAAATGATAGTACTTTTACACTGATTATTAAAGCAATTCGTCCAAAATGATTGCCTAACCATTCCAAAATATTCAAGTTTTTACTTCTGCCGGCACACCCAGAGCGTAACCCATTTTTTTATGTAAATGTGTATAAGTTTGCACTTCAAAAATCTATTTCATTTTATTTACAATGATTTGCAAAGTATATAGCTATTCTTGTGTACTTTACGGTTCAATAAGTGAGTATATTCGGTTTATTCCCAATAGTTTCGTGTAGACATGCCATACGTTTTCTTTCCCATTCAATCCTTGTAATTTTAGACAAGACATTACATCAAATCTATATAAATAAAATGAATCACCGAAATGTAAAATATGTACGCGCATAACATCTGACCAAGCGCACTAACTTGAATAATCATTTTCAAAACCGAAATACATGTTATAAAACCGAAAGTATCATATATAATTGATTTTTAATATAAGTAACGGTACTTACATAAAAATATAATCCTTAAAAAGTCTGTCTCTTTGTTTCGGCTAATCTGTGGAAAGACTGGATCTATTTTTCCGGGACTTTTACTGGGCAGATAGATAGACTTGGGAATCAGTGTTCCTCTTACACTATGCAATAATATATGTAACCACCGTGTGTCGAGAAGAAAGACATTTGAAAAGTAATAAATTGAAACCAACTCAACATGTAGTGCCTGCAAAGGTATGTAGGTGCCCGTTTATGAGTATGATTTCTGATGTGTTTATTATTATGACTGCTTAAAATAATTGTTTTTCGACTTTAAATATGTGTATGTAGTTTTAGTGTGTATCTGTGTGTGTTGTGTGTATTATGCAATAATAATATATATTACTTACAGTTGACACACAACGCCATCTAGTTTCAAATTGAGCTTGTACTTTGAAAGCTAGAATAACTGAAAGAATACTTATGTACTTGCGAATACATTACAATATGTCATCATAGAAAACACTGAAATATTTGTTTCATAAAAACTCTTGGTTCAGGAATCGAATCCAACACTTTAGCACCGACATTATTTTCTACTATTTTTCTCAGGGTGATATCATCCGGGTGTATAAAGTTGATTTGTTAGTTTCTCATTCAATTCATTCAAAAAAAAAAAAATCTTGAAAGATTTTTTTTTTTTTTTATATTTAAGCTGCCAAAATGACTCTGCCCTGCCTGATGGAAAGCATGAGCAGAATCCAAGAGTGGTGGTCACCATCCTCAATGCGAAAAAGAGCAATGCAGCATGGTGACCCACACTATGGCGGCCTGGTGAGATGCTTCTTCACGCCCCGCTTAAAGGACCTGGGATCATAGTGGGAAGGAAACACGTNACACCGGTTTTCTGTGAGGCCGTGGTATCACTCCGTGGTATATTCACCTAGGTGAAATAATTATATGTAAGGTGAGACGATATATGTCATTTTTATTTGAATACTTGGGGTAATAAACAGTACACAAGAAGAATAAACACTACACATGATCTATTGGTCCACCTGGGTGAATTAATTTCAAGGTGAACAAAGCCTTTTAATTATGTTTATACCGCGGAAGAGCCACGTTTCGGGATGAATGGGCCGGCTCGACCGGAATGATACCACAGCTTCACAGAAAACCGGTGTTAAACAGCACCTCCGCTGTGTTTCACCGAGTGGGTGACCCCAACCCCTGCCCTCATCCCCCTCTCCTTCACGCAAAGGCCGGCAACGCAATTGTGACGCCTCTGCTGTTGCGGGTGTCCATGGGCGTCAGTAATCGCTTACCTGATGGTAAACGATTACTGACGCCCATGGACACCGATAGCGATGGCGATACGTTCGATTATTTGACTTGAAAAGTTAATTTAAAAAAATGTCGAATTAATTTAACCTGGAAGAAAGCGCATTCAAATGTTTTCACCCAGGTGAACATAGTTAGTTGTACATGGGTCAAAACAATAACATTTTTTAAAAATCTTCTAAATACTCAACAGACAACTCAATTGGGCAATATATTTCCATGTTTATTTGATTAAAATTTGTAATAGAACTAAAAAGCTTTAATAATTACATTTTCCTAGATGTTTTGTAATATTCGTTTTATTGAAGAAGACAACGGTATTTATTTACGATACAGCCAACACAAGCTGTACTACATTTACTAGTTTTTATTAACGAGTGCTGCTATCTTCTCAGACCGAAGGAATTGAGGTCCGAATCTTCTCAGACCACCAAAGAATATCAAATCAGTCTTCTAGGTTAGATGCGTCCCGTTTCTTGTTCCGGCTGGGCCTGGTGCGCTTCGGCCAGGGTTTCTTCTGATGAACATGCTCGAAGTGTATCTTGTGCTCGCCCAGCGTGGTGGAACACTTCCCACAGATCTCACACTTGAAGGGCTTTAGACCTGTGTGGAGCTGGAACAATTAAAAATATATTTTGGTTAATTTTTATGGAATAGGGGGCAAACAAGTAGACGTATCGCCTGAGGGTGAATTCCAAGGTTTAACTAGTTGTTAGTATATGTGACGGCACCGAATTCATAGAGGTTCATCAACACCATCAACAATATTAACAACCGGAAGCATCGGGTTAACGTGCTCTCCAAGTGGCGGGACACAACACCGTGTGATCCACAAATTGTTGTTCTGAGTCTAGGTATTCTCTGTGTTTGTTTAATGTATGTTTGTAAAGTATAAATAAATATGATCAGGCGATTTAACACACAACGCCATCTAGTCCCGAACTTACTATGGATAGAAAAGACAACTGATATAAATAATTATATAATTTTTTGTTGTAAATACAAACATATTATAATAGAAAATACTCCAACTCCGAAACAAATATTTGCAGATCATACAAACATTTGGTCAGACTCAGGAATCGAACCCGAGACCTCTAGCACAGCAGTCGCATTCGCTACCACTGCGCCACATTAATATTCCTAAAATAGTACACTCACAAACATATGTCTCTTGCGGTTGTTCACGTTGGAGAAGTGTTTCCCACAGATGGGACACTCGTACGAGGGCTTCTTAGCGCCGTGGAGCTTGAGGTGGTCGGCCAGGTACGCCTTCTGGGTGAAGCTCTTCATGCAGCGGTCACATTTGTACCGCTTTTCCCCAGTGTGGACCCACATGTGGGCTTCTAGGAGGGACATCATCTGTGGGAATAGATACATAAATAGCGACTGCTGTGCTTGAGGTCTCGGGTTCGATTACAGTAACCCCCGAGAATAACACTTAGTGATATTTTAGATATCTTTACTATTGAAAGGGGCAACAGCATTTCAAAGAGAAGAATATATATTGACTGCCTCTGTGGCGGGTTCGATTCCTGAGTCGGATCAAATGTTTGTATGATCTGCAAATATTTGTTTCGGAGTTTGGGTGTTTTCTATGTATAATATGTATGTATTTACAGAAAAAAAAAGTATATATGTATTAATATCATTTATCTAGTACCCATAATACAAGCACTGCTTAGTTTGGAACTAGATGGCGTTGTGTGTAATGTCCGACATATTTATTTATTTATATTTCGAACATTTGACACACAACGCCATCTACCTTTTAATTAAACAGAGCTTGTACCATAATAGCTAGATTAAATAATGTACTTATATATTTTTTATAAATACATACACGTTATAGATCCACCATCCACCGTGTGAGAGCCACGCTTTGGCATGCATGAGTCGGCTCGACCAGAGTGATACCACGGCCTCACAGAAAACCGGTGTGAAACAGCGCTTGGGCTGTTTTTCACCAAGTGAGTGAGGATACCGGAGGCCTATAATCCAACCCTTTCCCTGATCCCCCTCCCCATCCCCCAAGGCCGGCAACGCACTTGTGACGCCTCTGGTGTTGCGGGTGTCCATGGGTGGCGGTAATTGCTTACCATCAGGCGATACGTAAGCACGTTTGCCCCTTATTGCATAAAAAACCATAGAAAAAACTAAAAAACAATTAAAACATTTTAGTCCATGGGAAGCGCACGGCGACAATGACGCGAGTTCCATAATTTTTGTTCGTCAAAAAATTGCTCAACGCGCCTAAATAAGTTTTCACTTCAATATTAGCTTACCCTGAATATCTTGCCACACAATTCGCACATACAGGGAGTCCTCTTCGACGGGAACTTGGTTCGATTCTTGTCCGGATGAGTTCGCCTGAAGTGTTGTGCGTATGACCGGAGATCCGGCAACAGGAGGTTACACTGCAAGCAACAGTAATATATAACATACACTGTATAGGTTAAACTTAAGAAACATACATGTTATTCTCAGTATGGCTGACCATTTTTAACACATTGCGAGACTTCGTGTTACTATGTAGTACGTTTTTTTTACTTTTCTGGAACTAAGTTGGAGGTCTATAATGCGGCTAAAGTTGGATTTGTTAGGTGAAACGAGGGCTACGACCCTTCGTCGAGAAGCTTTTATGGAATATGAACCAAACCAGGCCCGACATATGCCACCAATGGGTACCACAGAAGATGGAACAAAACGTTCCATAGCCTGAAACACAACATCAACAAGAGAATCAGCAGCGGTGTTTGAATCAGGGATGTTGCAACATTATTAGACCTCCACAACACAAATACCAGGCGATATCGAAATTCTGTAAATACACTGATGTATTAAATGTAAATATTTGTTTTATTGTGATAGTTTTGTGTTTTGAAAGCTAATGAGTTATGTTTTAAGTGCTTATATACTTGTGTAATAGATTATGGGTGCTAGTGTATGTGTAGAAGTTATATATTTTATATTATGAATGGAAATATTGACATCAATGTGTGAAAAAATCACGACATACAAATATATCACATGATTTCTCCTATATGTAAGTATTTCTTGATAAATTATGTAGTCAATTACATGGCATATTTCATAGCGTTTACAATGATGTGCATATTATAAGATATAATTACATTTTAATACGAAAAAAACTTATTTCTCTGTGACCATTACCAAAATATTTCGCAAACCGCTTAAGAGTTTAGGTTAAACGACACTGCACAGGTTAAGAGCTCCAACGACACGATAGCCCCGGATATTGAAATGAAAAACGGCTGGACCTGAGTGAAACCACGGTCTCAAAGAAAATCGGTGTGAAACAGCGTTCACGCTGTGTTTGATCGCGTGAGTGAGGATACCGAAGGCCCACACCCTAACCCCTCCCCAATCCCAGGCAACGCATTTGAAAAACGCTTACCTACAGTTGAGACTTATGTGCAGCAATGGACTGTTAAGGGCTATTGATGAAGGGTTACCTGTTCGCAGTTGATAGGTTCGTTGGGTTCTACTACATCATCTGGTCTGAGTCGGTGGATAACGGGACGCCGCTCTATCCGACTCTTCATCCGACCCTTAGGTTTCCTGTTCATACTTTGGAAGCAGTTCCGTATTCGATTCCTGGCGACATAAAAAAATCTCTTTATTATGAATAAATAATTCCGGACATCTAACATACAACGCCATCTAGTACCAAGCTAAGCAGAGCTTGTGTTATCGGTACTAGACAACTGAAATAAATACATACAGAAAACACACGAACTCCGAAACAACTATTTGTAGATCATACAAACATTTGGACGACCCGGGAATCGAACCCGAGACCTCAAGCACAGCAGTCGCATATGCTCCCACTGCGCCACGAGGAGAAGCAGGTACTCAACAGACTTTAAATCTATGTATGTATATTTTTTTGACACACCCTGGAGCCTAAATGGCTTGTCGTATTTTTATGTGAGTGGTGTCAATAGATTCGTCTTAGTCGCGAGTGGTATACTGGGTACATTCAAATTAAAAACAAAACAAAATTAAGTATATTTGGCGCCAAAAAGTAATCTCAAAAATTTTTTTTCAATATACGTCGAATGTATCAAAATAAGAATTTTTAACGGTGATTACAAATATACTATAACTTATATCATCGACGATCAATAACGCCCCACTGCTGGGCTCGGGTCTCCTCTCAGGAGAGGGTTATGGCCTATCTACCGTGGGAGAGCCACGCTTCGGCATGAATGGGCCGGCTCGACCGGAGTGATACCACGGCCTCACAGAAAACCGGTGTGAAACAGCGCTTACGCTGTGTTTCATCGAGTGAGTGAGGATACCGGAGGCCCACCCTCACCATCCCCCTTCCCCCCAGGCCGCCATAGTGTGAGTCACCATGCTGCATTGTTCTTTTTCGCATTGAGGATGGTGACCACCACTCTTGGATTCTGCTCATGCTTTCCATCATTCATCATTCAAAAAAAAAAAAAAAACGTCCCCACGCTGGCCGAGGGCGGGTTGGGAACTGGCGAAACCACGTTGTGGCTACGTAAATCTTGCCGTTGGATATCTTTAAGCCGCCCGAAGGCCTCCAACTAAGCTTCACCACTGTTATCGTATGATAACAACCGGGACCGACTGCTTAACGTGACTTCCAAATGCCATGCCACCAGCGGTCACCCATCCAGGTACTGACCGCGCCGTCATTGCTAACCCTCGGTGATTGTTTCTTATCACCGAGTGCAACTGGGCTATGAGCGCCTGATATAGCTTATATATTTTATTTTAACAGCTGAGTTTAATACTGATGACAGATATTGAAACAGCCAGTTTTTTTTAAATAATTTTATTTCTTAACAAGTTTAATTCTGTTCGGTTTCGTCTTAATATCGTATAATAAATAAGCAGTGTTGTACACTCACGGGTCATGATCGCTGCTGTGCCTCGAAGACAGCATCAAGTGTCTGTCGAAGGCTTCTTCAGATATGAACTTGACTTCACACACATCGCAGTAGGGACCGTCCAGAGGCGTCTAAATAGAAAAGCTTATATTCTTTCTTTATTTCTTTTTAAAAAGACACCTACATACATGAAACGCAAAGAACACCCAGACTCAGAAAAACTATTTGTGAATCACACAAAGAAAGATATAAAGATTATTTTTTTAGAATATAGTACAATAGATGTAATATAATAATACGTTTCTTATTTATGATTTCCGGTGAACACATTTTTAATCTCATGAACTAATCCTAGGTCTAGACACTTTCTTTTTCCCTTGCGGATATCCCCCCGGATACTACCTCCTGATGGCATGTCGGACTCGAACCGACTTAAACCGCACGCCATCGCGGGTAGTAGGAGCCGTAGGGGTAGGGCAACCAGGTACACCCTAGGGGATCTAGACGCTAGCATTATAATTATCCCATGTAAGGTTTGAACCCACAACACTTGATGCTGTAGAAAGTGTTGTGGCGAGCTCTTAAAACTCTTTTTTTTTACGTGTGGAAACCCCCTCGGGCCTTCTCCCCACCGGGGTTTGCGGCGGGGCGTTATGTCGGAATCGAACCGACTAAAACCACACGGTGTGCCACTCTGCGCCTGAGACGGGAGAGATCCGGGAACCGCTTTCTTACGCCATCAAGTATATGTTTGCAATTTAAAATTAGCAGTATTTATGTGAGTGGTGTCAATAGATTCTTCTTAGTCGTGAGATTGATGCTAGGCACAACAAAAAAAATAATAATAAAATAAAATATTTTAATATAAACCTGAATTTAATAAAGATGGCAGATATTGACGCAGAAGGTATTTTTTTTTTAAATAATTGTTTGTTTAAACTTTATAAAGGGAAACATTCTTTCATACATTGTTTTTGTAAAACTTAACCGTATACTCAGCACACGCAATGGAAAATCTCAAAAAGTAATATTTTTCCTCCGCTTTTAAAACATAGTTCATTGATACTCCCCTTTTTTAACCCACTTCAAAAAAAGGAAGAGGTTCTCAATTCAATTATGTATTTTTTTTAATTTAGTGTACCTATTTTACCTCATAACTTCTTAGTGAGTGTACCAATTTTGGGCGATTTGTACCGACTTTGCATCTTCTATCGCATTTACAATAAGGAGAGCTCCGAGGAATTGTTCGAACTGATGCCTGACGCTTCTTTCCGCCATCTTCCTATGCGAAAGAAATTTCGGCCCCCATTTTCTACTCAAAACTATTGAATGAACTGTTGCCAGCGGTATTCCCGGACCAATACGACCTTCAAACTTTCAAGAAACGAACCAACTCTTTCTTAAAAAGCCGGCAATGCACTTTTGTACCGCTTACCATCAGGCGATACGTCGGCTAGTTAGCCCTATATTCCACACGTATATGACTACACACGGTTGGCCTAGTGGTTTCAGTGGTCGCCACACCGCTTCCTACTGCGCCAAGTGTTGTGGGTTCAAATCCTACATGAGACAACACTTTGTGTGATCCATAAATTGTTGTTCTAAGTCTGGGTGTACTTTGTGTCCGTTTCATGTATGTTTGTAAAGATCCCCGCGACACAGGAATGTATATTCAAAAGGCGGGAGTCGTCTTCAAAAAAAAAAAATAATGCGTGCGTACAAAGTACACATGTCAGAAGTGAAACTTCTCAGCTCTCTCCCACCTCTCGCTCCATGGCACTGTGCGTGACACGACAATCACTCTATCTCACTTTTTCTCTTGATCTTTCTCACTTGCTTGCTCCCTACTCTCACTCCATCGCTAGTTCTGTTTAGCTAGTTTAAACCGTGGGAGAGCCACGCTTCGGCATGAATGGGCCGGCTCGACCGGAGTGATACCACGGCCTCACAGAAAACCGGTGTGAAACAGCGCTTACGCTGTGTTTCATCGAGTGAGTGAGGATACCGGAGGCCCATACCCCAATCCAACGCCCCCTATCCCCCTCACCATCCCCTTTCCCCCCAGGCCACCATACTGCATTGTTCTTTTTCGCATTAAGGATGGTGACCACCACTCTTGCATTCTGCTCATGCTTTCCATCAGGCAGGGCAGAGTCATTTTGGCAGCTTAAATATAAAAAAAATAATAATAGTTGCTACATGCTACGTTCGCCCTGTCTTACTCTCTCTCAATCGGTCTCGATCGCCCTCTCTCTTTTTCGACACTTCCGTTGCATACTTGCGTGACGTTACATTTGTAAAAATTTTACCCTCATGAGACTAAAGAAGTTACACTTCAAAAAAAAATACAAAAAATAGTCTAGATGCCTATGTCTGGTGTACGCAAGGCTGTGGGCTTATAAACTTACGGCCAGGTCGAGTACATGTTTCTTCTGCTTGTGTACGTCGATGCCCTTTTGACTGATGAACGTGTACCCGCAGAGTTCACACACGCAGTCTGACACGTGCTTGATGCGTATGTGGCCCAGGTAGGTGGACCGCTTGCTGTAAACATGGACGTGTCAGGTGAATCTTCTTTTTAACCGACTTCAAAAAACAAGGAATTTCCAAATTCTATTGTATTTTACCTAACTTTCGACTGGGTGAACTGGTTATGTTGCGTTCTTTTTTGAAGTGAAACTTCTTTTGGCGCATGAGGGTAAAATTTTTACAAATGTAACGTCATGCAAGTATGCAACGGAAGTGTCGAAAAAGAGAGAGAGAGCGATCGAGACTGATTGAGAGAGAGTAAGACAGGGCGAACGTAGCATGAAGCAACTAGCGATGGAGTGAGAGTAGGAATGCTTTAGTCACAACAATACCTATAGAGGATGGAGGTCATGTTAAGCAGTCGGTCCCGGTTGTTATCATACGATAACAGTCGTGAAGCTTAGTTGGAGGCCTTCGGGCGGCTTAAAAACATCCAAAGGCAAGATTTACGTAGCCACAACGTATTCTTGCCAGTCCCCAACCCGCACTTGGCCAGCGTGGGGACGTATGGCCTTAACCCTCTCCTGAGAGGAGACCCGAGCCCAGCAGTGGGTCATTATGGGTTGTTGTTTGTTTGTTTGTTTATACCTATAGAAATCGCGTCGAATGGTGTAAATATTGAAGAAATAAATTAAAAAAACTAAATTTATATTAATTTTCAACACTTTTAATATTTTAATGACGGTTAAATTCCTAACATATCCTCCTTTTTCCCTTCTTTTAAGTCTCGGAAATCTAAAGTTTTAGATTTGTATAAATATAGACAAGACTGATAAATTAGTTCGCCAAAGAAGTTTCACTTCTGACATGTGTACTTTGTACGCACGCACTTTTTTATTTAAAAGCTGGTGTTTCCCGCTTTTAAATAAAGAAATCAATTTGATCTTGAAATAGTTTTTTTGTTATTTTTTTTTTCTTACGGAGGCGCTCTTGCCTATTTGCACTCGGTGATTAGAAACAATCACGCGCGGTCAGTATCTAGATGGGTGACCGCTGGTGGCATGTTACCATGAGCGTCTCCGTGATTCGGAGGTCACGTTAAGCAGTCGGTCCCGGTTGTTATCATACGATAACAGTCGTGAAGCTTAGTTGGAGGCCTTCGGGCGGCTTAAAAATATCCAACGGCAAGATGACGTAGCCACAACGTTGTCTTGCCAGTCCCCAACCCGCACTCGGTAACCCTCTCCTGAGAGGAGACCCGAGCCCAGCAGTGGGACATTATGGGTTGTTGATTTTTTTCTTATCAAAAGTGGGTCATGTTTAAACTAATTAGATTTTGTGCTATGGGTACTAGGCAACTGATATAAATACACACATGTTTAACAAAGAAAAGACTCTCGACCAGGGAACCGAACCCGAGACCTCAAATGTATTCAACCGTATATGCATCCACTTCACCACCCACGCAGTACATCTATACAAATAAATTAAATTGTAGTATCTGTTTGTAATTTCAACTTAATAGATTTTTAACAACCATTTTTTTTATTTATGTCTTTCTGTTCCAGCTAATTTCTGGAATGACTGTATCGATTTTGACGGGACTTTAACTAAGTAATTATATAAGGAGTAATTAATAAATAAAATAAATATCTCGAACATCTAACACACAGCGCCATCTAGTCCCAAACTAAGTAGACCTTGTATTACGGGTACTAGACAACTGACATATATACCTTTTATTATATATACACACAAAACACCCAAACTCCAAAACAAATATTTGCAGATTATACAAACATTTATTCCGACTCAGGAATCGAACCCGAGACCTCAAGAACAGCAGTCTCTTCACGTTACTACTGCACCACCGAGGCAATAGGTAACTTAGCCTTTTCGCCTTTTTACAACCGCAGAGTTCAATTGTTAAACAAAATAAGTTACAAACAAACAAACGGATAGACTTACTCGAACTCTTCATCGCAATGTTTACACTTGTAGGTAGTGCCGGAGTGCCACTTCTCATGTTCCTTCGCCACTCCCCTTCAACCATCATTTACAAATTAAACATTTATTTACAACTAGCTGACCGGCAAACGCTACTTTGCTATAAAAATAAAAATATAAATTTAGGGGTGGACTACCCTTAACATTTAGGGGTATGAGATATAGATGCTGTCCGATTCTCACACACGATATGCACTCAAAATTTCATGATAATCGGTCATGCCGCTTCATGTTGATCTACATACAGAAGATAAAATTTTTGTGAGATAATTAATGAATATTTCGGATATCCAACATACAAGCCATTTTTTGTTATCGAGTCGGTGATAATCTAGCAGACGTGTCTCGTAGCGACCCGGATGGCGTAAGAAAGCAGTTCCCGGATCCCTCCCGTCTCAGGCACAGTGTGGCAAACCGTGCGGTTTAGTGGGTAGTCTGGCTGGTGTCAGTCAGGAGTCCCACACAAAGCGAACCCCCCTGTACCCAGCAGGGGGGGAGCGAAGTGCGTAAAGGCATTCCACCACGTCAAAAAAAAAAAAAGAAAAAAAAAGGGGATGTAGCGAGAAGTTGCTGTATAGGCCTCCGGTATTATCTCTTACTCGGTGAAACACAACGCAAGCGTTGTTTCACACCGGTTTTCTGTGAGGCCGTGGTATCACTCCGGTCAATTCGAGCCGAAGCGTGGCTCTCCCACGGTTGAACTATCCATCTATTTTATATTATACATATTTTTTTTATAAATATAAACATAGAAAAACATCCTAACACAAATAAATATATGCAGATAATAGAAACATTTGGTCCGATCCAGGAATCGAACCCGAAACCTGCAGCTCAGCAGCCGCTTACGCTATCACTGCGCCACCGAGGCAGTCAACATATATAAACAAGTTCTTGTCAGAGAGACACGAGACCAGCTCATCTACAGACCTGTTCTTGGTGAGGAAGGTGCAGCCGTTGCAGCTGTAGAGCTCGGTGTGTCGCGCCGTGAGGTGGTGGCGGAGCGCGCGCTGGGTCTTCAGCCGAGTCTTGCATATGAAGCACTCGTATGGACCACATTTCTGGACATAAGTGTATCGCAATCATTGGCGTAAAAGGCTTATCTTGGTCAGAATATACGAGATTGAATGCCTGCCTACGTCACTTAAATACTCGCAATTAATCGTCATTGACAAATATTTGTACCTACTTACTTATTCGTTTTGTTGCGCCAAAGAGTTAAATAGATCTCGTATAATCTAGATAATTCGAGATTCAGAGGACAGCGCCATCTAGTTTCCAGTAACGCACAACTATTGAGATAGTGATTGGTAGTTTCAATGTTTTCGGCGCTAGATGGCGCTAGACTACTGATATTGGGATTTTCTATTTGTTCCAGAATGGAGTATCGAATACTAGAGATTACTCCAGATATTTCGATCGCCCTACAAAAGCCAAGCGTGTTGGCTGTACGGACGAGTATTGTCACAAGATTCAGCGAATTAACATCGAAGCGATTTTCTATTTCGCACTAGAAAATCGCTTCGAGTTATTTAGGGTCTGTTTAACAATGTCCAAGTACAGTCCCAAATAAGCTACTTGCCATTTAATTGACAAATAAAATCATCATTGGCGTTTCACGATCTTCAAATAAGCATAACTGGTAGATAAAGTGCTAAGTTATAGGTTGGATCATCTGTCATGTAAGCAATTATGACTGTCAGATAAATTATTTGTTAATTAGTTAATCAACACTTTACTCAGACATACTTGTTGCCGTTGAGGATGCAAAGGAAAACCCAAACGAGTTAACTTAATCGTTTAATTGATTAATTAATTATTCCTAAGGCGTGACTGACTGTTCGATGTCAGAACAAAGAGTGAATCTTTATAGTCTAAACCGTACCCTACTAAAGCGTACCGTGGGAGAGTCACCCTTCGGCATGAATGAGCCGGCTCGACCGGAGTGATACCACGGCCTCACAGAAAACCGGTCTGAAACAGCGTTTACGCTGTGTTTCATCGAGTGATTCAGGATACCGGAGGCCCATACACCAATCCCTCCCTCCCCCTTTCCCCTCCTCATCCCCCAAAGGCCGGCAACGTACTTGTGACATCTCTGGTGTTACGGGTGTCCATGGGCGGCGGTAATCGTTCACCATCAGGCGATACGTCTGCCCGTTTGTCTATTATACCATAAAAAAATATAATTGAATGAAATCGATCGATATAACGCACTCGGTGAATCACAAGTTGGTCCCCACGGTATGATAATTATCGGTAGCGTTCGATGATAGGGAGGTCTTGCGGAACAAAGCAGCGACTGTGGTGCAGGTGGTAGCTTCAAGAAACGCCGCGAGTCATGTATGGTGTGATTATTTCTTAACACAATAATAAATATTGTGTTATTTTGGTAATGAACCTGCTACTTTTATTTAACTAATACCCTGCTCGTAACAGTACAAATGTTTGCCTTGTTAGTTGTCTTAAAAGTATAGACAACGGGCCCGTCGAATATTGATGTGTCAAGTGAACCACCAGGAGATCTTTTTGTTAAGATACATGGACATAAAACAATAACATTTAGCACCATACCGTCACTTGGAAGCTGTCCAACTGAGTACTGGCCAAGGGGAGGGGGTAGCAACCTTCGATATTTCTCCCTTGTCACATGAATTTTGTACAGAGTTGGGGAATAATCAATTAGAAGAGTAATTGAAATTGTATTGAACCGATTACCGAGGTTCTCAAAACCTCCTCCTTTTTAAAGTTTGTCAAAAATAAGTTTACCTACCTCATTATGTCTGAGTGCATGAGCTTCGTAGCTGTTCTTGTCTTCGTACCCTCGGTAGCAGACGGTACACTTGTAGGGCGCCTTGAGATACGAAGCGCTGTGCTGTCTCTCTCGCACCTCTTCCATCTGCTGCTCGTAAGAGAGAGACGTCACTGTAAACAGGGACGAGTCCAAGTCGGCCGCGAGACGCTTCACATTGCTCTTTTTGTACCTGTAAGTATCATTAATATTTTTATACGCCGGATTTTACAGAGAGCTAATATATATATATATATATATATATATATTAGCTCTCTGTAAAATCCGGCGTATAAAAATATTAATGATACTTACAGGTACAAAAAGAGCAATGTGAAGCGTCTCGCGGCCGACTTGGACTCGTCCCTGTTTACAGTGACGTCTCTCTCTTACGAGCAGCAGATGGAAGAGGTG
>PKRV01000955.1:4920-26933 GCA_003709505.1 Hyphantria cunea | reverse complement strand
ATAAATACCTTTTTGTAAATACATACATATTATACATAGAAAACACCCAAACTCCGAAACAAATATTTGCAGATCATACAAACATTTGGTCCGACCCAGGATTCGAACCCGAGATCTCATAGACAGTAGTCGCGTACGCTACCACTGCGTCACCGAGGCAGTCATAAATAATAATGAATTAAAGGACCTCAACTCGCATCAATGTTAGTGAAGTTAAAGTAATTTGGGCGGAAGGATTTTAAATAGTATTTAAGTATAAGAATGATTGAAAAAACTACTTACTAATATATGGAGGGATGATTTATTTAAAAATTATGTGCAAATAACAAACTGCACAAGTGCGAAGTCGCGGGCGGGCTGCTAGTTTATTATACAGCTAGAACTAGAAATCAGACCCAATCGCACTAAAGTTTTTTTTTTATGGAATAGTGGGCAAACGAACAGACTTATCGCCTGATGGTAAGCGATTACCGCCGCCGATAGGTATAACACCAGAGGCATCACAAGTGCGTTTCCGGCCTTGGGGGATAGGGAGGGAAATGAAGGGAAGGGTTGGATTATGGGCCTCCGGTATCCTCACTGACTCGGTGAAATACAGCGCTGGCGCTGTTTCACACCGGTTTTCTGTGAGGCCATGGTATCACTCTGGTCGAGCCGGCCAATGCGTGCCGAAGCGTGGCTCTCCCACGACAATGTCTTTAAAATTAACGGATTGTCTCTACTATAATATCGGCACGAGCCAGGTATTAATTAAATAAAATAGTCAGTTAATTACCAAAAATATAACACAATATAAATTAATGACACTTTTATAACAATAATTAACTAAATCACTCGTCAGTCGCATTTGAAATCGCTTCGATATCAATCTGCTTTTATAGGGCTATCGAAATATATGGAATGATCCCTAGTATTCGATAGACCATTCTGAACCAAATATAATCTCCTACAATCAGCAATCTAACGCCATCTAGTGTTAAAAATATCAGAAATTATTAATCATAATCTCAACAGTCGTGCGCCACTTGATACTAGATGGCGCTGTCCTACGAATCTTAAGTCATCTAGATTACACGAAATCCATTTAATATGCGTGTATTACATTATAAACATTCCTCTTCAATCATGTCATTTATTGCTGAAAACTGTATTAGAATCCGTTGATAGTTTAAAAGCTCTAAGCGAACAGACATCGGAAGCGACTTTATTTAATAGTATTCAGAGATTTAAATGTTTAATTATGTTACATACTTTTCTGTGATGCTATGTAAGACCTCGTCATAGTCTTCTTTCCGGTTTCTCTTAACATACTCATTGCTGCTGTCCTCACCGTCCTCTTCTCCGCTCAATTCCTTATCAATCTCCTCTTCAGAAGGTTCCTGCTCCTCTATAATTATCTCCTCAGTGCTATCTACAAAAGGATATGGTGGTCAGAAAATTTATTTCATACAGAACATGTTATACATCTATGAGGGGAATGTAGCCATAGCGTCTTTTCCCGATAAGAATAGCTTCTCTCTCTCTATCTCTCTCTCTCTTATCCGTGACACTCTCTCTAAGACTCCAAACCTAGGTAATGGTCGGCTTTAAGTCTGCAACGATACGGCTGATCACAGAGCAACACAGGTGGACAGGTGGGCAGTAGCTATAGCATCTTCTCCCAATACAAATTTACAATACAAGTCCGTCATTTGTTGCAGGGAAATCTTCACACATACACATTTAAGACTCACACACAGACACAATCGCCTATCACTAAAAACTCACACATAAAAATTAAAAATAAACATTCATAATTTCACGCACACACATGCAATCTTTGTCATAAGACTGTAAGCGACGTTTCTCTCTGTCAAAGTGTAAGCCCAAGTGTACCTAACATTTGGGCCTATACTTTCCTAGAGAGGAACGCCTGCCTACTGTGTTGTAGTATGTTTTCAACGGAATGTACCTGTTATGTAATATTTATTGATTGATTCTTATGAAACGAATTTCATATTTATTCCGCGGTATGAATATTTCATGAACATTAACAGCGAGCGTTAACTAAAAATAAGGCATTACGCTGCAACGCTTTGTCATTGGTTGTTTCGTTTAACAAACAAATAAAACAAACAGCGCTAGAACGCGTATTATCTATTGTAGTTGGATGACGGAGCTTTGTTCAGACCAATAAAAAAAGGTTAGTGGCGCCCTCTCTTGGTACGCCCTGGTACTGTTTATTCTGCACCGATGACAGCGCAATGGATCTTATTCCAGTATACTTTAATGTAGTTCGCTCGAGTTGCGATAGATGGCGCTAGCTATCTACCGCAACTATAGCTATCTAGATGGACATTGATTATCGATATCGATTTAGATGCTATGAAAAAAAGTAATTTTGACCCAAAATTTCATGAAAATGTTAAAAATTCCTCAAAAATTTTTAGAAAAACGTGTGCAAAGTCTTTATACATAAGTAATAAGATTAAGTCTTCAAATAATAAAATAACCGCTACATGGAATATTATTAATAATGAAACTGGACGTAGTAAATCTCGAGATAATGATTTGAAATTAAATTTTAATAATAGGTTTATAACAAAAAACTTGGGACATAGCTGGATCTTTTAATACCTTTTTCACAAATATACCAGTTAGTACAACTAGTACCTTGAATTCTTATGCGTCCAGGTCCGAGTCATTATTGAAGGCCAATGTAAATGAATGTAAAAATTTATTCCAATTTAATTATATAATCCCTATAGACATTATTAAAGCTTTAAAGTCTCTTAATTCTACCTCAATAATACCAGATAGGTCTATCCATCGACTAAACGGTTGGCCTATTCTTTCCAGTGGTCTGGGAGGGGTCCGGATGGCGTAAGAAAGCGGTTCCCGGATCCCTCCCGTCTCAGGCACAAAGTGGCACACC
This sequence comes from Hyphantria cunea, assembly GCA_003709505.1. Lineage (NCBI taxonomy): Eukaryota > Metazoa > Arthropoda > Insecta > Lepidoptera > Erebidae > Hyphantria > Hyphantria cunea. The sequence continues at coordinate 24,019 of PKRV01000955.1, read as the reverse complement.
GTGAGGTTTTAGTCGGTTCGATTCCGACACACCGCCCCGCCGCAAACCCCGGTGGGGTGAAGGCCCGAGGGGGTTTCCACACGTAAAAAAAAAGTGGTTTCTGTGATCGCCACACCGTTTCCTACTGCGCCAAGTGTTGTGGGTTTAAATCATACATGGGCCAACACTTTGTATGATCCATAAATTGTTGTTCTAAGTCTGGGTGTGCTTTGTGTCCGTTTCATGTATGTTTGTAAAGATCCCAATGACACAGGAATGTATATTCCTAATGCGGGAGTTGTACTTTACAAAAAAAAATCTAATAATACCAGATTATGTATTAATACATATCTATATATTTATTGCTCGTTTAAATGTATTAGATAAATAATAATGAATTACTAAAATGTATGTTAGCGCATAAGATCGACTGCACCAATTGCATATTCCTTAGTTTTATACTTTTGTTATTGTCTACAAAAATATTGTATAGAAAAATATAATAATAATAATAAATATATCGGACATCTAACACACGACGCCATCTAGTCCCAAGCTAAGTAGAGCTTGTAATTTGGGTACTAGACAACTGATATGAATACATAAATACTTTTTTTTTGTAAAAACATACATACTATACATAGAAAACACCCAAACTCCGAAACAAATATTTGCAGATCATACAAACATTTGGCCCGACCCAGGATTCGAACCCAAGACCTCGCGAGCATGATGGCGCTTACGCGTTTAATCCATCGCAATATAAGTGTGTCAGTCTTTTGAAATACAGATTTCCCTACCTTCATTTTTGACCCCCAACTCGGAGCCCTGGTCAAGATCCTTTCCCTCATCCTCCAGCCCATCATTGCACTCCATATCCTCATCCTTCACGAAGATATCCCGTATGTGCAGATCATAATCGCTGTCATCGAAGATCTTTTGAACCAACGGTGACTTTAAACTGTCGTGGGCGTAATTTAGTGACATTATATCACGGATTTTTATCTGGAAGTTACGGGTTTGATGTTATTATCAATCAATTAAAAACCCATAACGCCCCACTGCTGGGCTCGGATTTCCTCTCAGGAGAGGGTTAAGGCCATACGTCCCCACGCTGGCCAAGTGCGGGTTGGGGACTGGCAAGACAACGTGTGGCTACGTAATCTTGCCGTTTTTTGCCGTCCAAAGGCCTCCAACTAAGTTTCACGGCTGTTATCCTGAGATATCAACCGGGACGGACTGCTTATCGTGACCTCCGAATCACGAACGACGACGCTCATGGTAACATGCCAACAGCGGTCACCCATCCAAGTACTGACCGCGCCTTCATTGCTAAACCTCATTGATTGTTTCTTATCATCGAGTGCAACTAGGCTATGAAAGTCCTGCCAACGTGGTGTGGAATGCCACTCTTTTTTCTATGGGCAGATTAATACGCACCACATAATCATCCCGTAGCAGCATTTCTTGCAGCAGCTCCAAACTCCTGGTGGCTCTGTTCTTGAAACGAATGGCAGACGACAGCCGAGCTGCGCACTCATAGCACAGACGCTGTGGTAGTCGTTCTTCTCCAACTATCTGTAAAACAATACGAATTGACTGCACTATTGGTTTAATGGTTCAAGCGCCATGTGATGTGGGTTCATAGTTTGTATAAAATATTTTTGGCCTTGGCCCCAACCCCCACTTGGCCAGCGTGGGGACGTATGGCCTTAACCCTCTCCTGAGAGGAGACCCGAGCCCAGCAGTGGGACATTATGGGTTGTTGATGATGATGATTTTTGGCCTCATGTGACTTTGACTTATTGAGAAATATAGATCTTTAAACCAAACTGTTAACTATTCCTTTTGGCTTCGCCTTAGTTAGCTAAATATATAAGCAATCAATAATTTCCACTTTGTTACATATATAACTTGTATATTCCTTCCTTTTTGGCTTCGTAAATGTATAAGATAAATTTTTTTAAAGCCCACTCCCGCATTTTAAATATATAACCTGTGTTGCGGGGGACTTTATAAACATACATAAAACGGACACAAAGAACATCCAGCCTCGGAACAATTATTTGCAGACCAAACAAAGTGTTGTCATGTGGAACACTTCGTGTGTTCTTTAACCATCTACGAAGCCAAAATGGAAGGGTAATATACAAGGTATTAATGTAAGTGTAGAAATTATTCATTGCTTATATATTTAGCTAACAAAGGCGAAGCCAAAAGGAAGAGTTACCAGTTCGGTTTAAAGATCTATATTTCTCAATAAGACAGTCACTTACATAAGACCAAAAATATTTTGTACAAATTATTTATGTGGGTACTTAGAAAAAATAAAATAATCACAAACGCTGTGTCTTGGAATGAAAGTTCGCTTGTGCAAAGTTGTACGACCCAAGTTAAGAATGATCAGTTATTTATAGTTTCAATGTTTAATATTATTAAAAATATGATTGTTTAGTTTCTTTTTAAATATTTTAAGCGAAATAGTTAACAGATATAACTGCTGAATCGAATTTGATCAATAAGATGTCAATGGATTCGTAATAATGGCCCGGATCACTTAGCCTATACAGTTTCGATCAAAATATTTAAAATATTCCACCTTGTGTGATTTACAAATTGTTGTTCTCAATCTGGGTGTTCATAGAGACAGGAATATTTCTTGTTCATCTATAAAAATAAATAAACTTGAAGTGTCTGTTTACAGATTAAAATGAACATCAAAAAATTAATTTACTAAATTTTTGTCTGTCTATCCTTTCTCTGGAATGGCTGGACCTATTTTAACGTGACTGTTACTATCAGGTAGGTATACAACAACAGCCGTGGGATACAGCTCCACGATATTTAAGTCAAGGTTGAGAATCGAACCCCTCTCCCATCAAATGTCTCTTACCAGTATCCCTGTGATCTGTTCGTACATTTCATCGAGGTTGTAATCCCCCATGTCGTACATCTTGACGTCCATAGCAAGGCAAATCCGGCACACCTGCAGCAAAATCATGATTATCGAGATTATAAACCTTGGGTGGAAATATCATCAAAAACGCTTACCACCAGGCGATACGTCTGATTGTTTGCCCCCTATAAAATAAAAAATAAAGAAGATAAGCAACACTATTCAGGTTAGTCTATAGATGGGTGAGCGTTCTTGACACTCTTTATTCTTAATTCGTCGTACCACACAACTTAGTATTTATAGAACAACAAGGATCTGAAATAGGTCTACGCTGGTGGCTTACCCTGAAAGCAGCTGGTTCATCAAGATCATCAGTGAAATCCTAAAACAAAATAAAATTTTATTATTTTCAAATTTATGATATTATTTTTGAAGTAACTCCCGTATTTACACAAATAAATTAAATTTGAAGTGTCCGTTTATAACTTTAAATTAACAACGTGGGAGAGCCACGCTTCGGCATGCATGGGCCGGCTCGACCCGAGTGATACAACGGCCTTACAGAAAACCGATGTGAAACAGCGCCTGCGCTGTGTTTCACCGAGTGAGTGAGGATACCGGAGGCCCATAATCCAACCATTTCCCTCATCCCCCTCGCCATCTCCCAAGGCCGGTAACGCACTTGTGACGCCTCTGGTGTTACAGGTATCCATGGGCGGCGGTAATCGCTTACCATCAGGCGATACGTCTGCTCGTTTGGCCACTTATTCCATAATAAAAAAAAATGCTGAGGTGGTCCGGGAGTAACGAGAATGGACAGGGTTCGCAATGAGTATATCCTTGGTATATTTAAGGTGGCTCCAATACAGAGCAAGTTAACGGAAAGAAGATTGAGGTGGTGTGGACATATGAGAAAGCCAGAACAGCACATCGGGCGAACAGTTCTTAGCTTACCGGAAGGCAAAAGAAGCCCCGGAAGACCTCCGTTGAAATAGTGGACCAGTATGAACAAGCTCCTGAAGAAGGTGAATTTATCGGACCCGACAACCCTTGACAGAATGTCTTAAGACAGAAACAAGGAGAGCCGACCCCACCTAAAGTGGGAAAAAGCTAGGAAGAAGAAGACACTAAATGCATATTGTGCATATGGTGACCACCACTCTTGGATGCTACTCCTGTTTCCATCATCCAGGTTAGTCACTTTGGTAGGTTCGTACATACAAACAAAAAATCACCCCTACCATATACATCTGCGTCATAATTTTGTATGTACTAATTCCATTTCTTTATGTACTATCCATGCGCGATAAGTCGCGACCCGCGTGGAGACCGACACTCCTTTTTTTTTACGTGTGGATACCCCCTCGGGCCTTCACCCTACCGGGGTTTGCGGCGGGGCGTTGTGTCGGAATCGAACCGACTAAAACCACACGGTGTGCCACTCTGCGCCTGAGACGGGAGAGATCCGGGAACCGCTTTCTTACGCCATCCGGAGGAGTTCGACACTCCTCCCCAAACCCCGCGCACCTACCCGCAGCCGCCCGCTGTGTACCGTTGGCTACACTATTTTTTTATCTATTAGTCTCTTACTGGCTTACATCACGTATCGACGCGCTCCCGAATTCGTTATTATTGTTGTTAGTTTTGTTGTAATAAATAAATAAATATTTCGGACATCTAACACACAACGCCATCTAGTCCCAAACTAAGCAGAGCTTGCATTATGGATACTAGATAACTGATATGAATAAATACTTTTTTTTGTAAATACATAGAAAACACCCAAACTCCGAAACAAATCTTTACAGATTATACAAACATTTGGTCCGACCCAGGATTCGAACCCGAGACCTCATGGACAGCAGTCGCGTATGCTACCACTGCGCCACCGAGGCAGTCAAATAATAGCCCGTGTTAAGTTTAATTATTATTATTATTATTATAAAATATCATAACATTGTAATTCATTTTACGATAGAAGAAGGCCACCTAAAATTCGCAGATCCAGCCGCAGGCGGAAGCTAGTTCTATTTTTTGTTTGAACTGTACTTGTCAGAGATGTCACCGCGCTCAAGTCTCAACTTATCGCGCACGGTTAGTGAAATAAGTCAAACCTTCGCCACCATTGGTAAAGCACCAGTCTTAATCTTCCGGAGACCAGACTTGGTCTCATAAAAGTCTTCGTATCGAAAGTGTTCTGAGCATATTGTACTCCTGTCTTTTGGCTGCCAGTCTGCCATACCTAAAGCTTTAACCCATAATGCACGAATATTTGGTTCTTTTGGGAATCTGAAACAGTAAGATGAATCTATGATCTGTATGGGTAGATTAAGAATGCATTGTCACCACTCCCTTTCACTATATTGATGTCGTAAGAGGCGTCTGAGGTAACAAACTGTGCAGGACTACATCACTGCAATACCATAAACATTTTTTAGGGTTTCGCACCTCAAAAGGAAAAAAACCGGGCCACTTATAGGATGACTTTGTTGTCCGCCTGTCCGTTAAGATCTTTTTTTCTAAGGAACATGTGGAGGAATCAAGCTAAACTTCTTATCATATACTCAAATCTACTGTCCCTTGAAGCTGTGAAATAATTTCAATTCAAATTTCTAAGCCAACGCAATAAAAACTTATAGCTGTTTGTTTACGCTGCAAATTTTTGACACTCCAGTGAACTCAGAATCTTGAAATTTGGTATGAAGCATTGTCTTATAACACAGATAAAAGAAAAATTGCGAAAAGCAGGTTTAGTGACATGATATAATAGAAAAGCTGTCTTTTGAGGTTGGTCTTCTACTGAGTGGTTGGTCCAGTGTTACCCATAACTGCCTCATTTGTGTTAATAGCAGCCGTTTCGGATCCCTCCCGGTGCAGAGTGGCACACTGTGTGGTTTGGTGTTAGTTAGTTCGATTCAAACACACTGCCCAGCGGCAAGCCCCAGTGGGGTGAAGGCCCGAGGGGTTTCCCTTAGGTAAAATAAAAGTGTTACCCATAACCTTAACTCAAAGGTATATGACCACGATCATTTGTTCTATTTCTGGGTGGTGTTTACCTATAATATTTTTTATTTTGTAAAAGAGAAACAGCACTTTCGGAATATACATTCTGTGCTGGTCAATCCTTTCCAAATAAATTTGACACAGATACAACGAACACCCAATCTCAGAACAACAATTTGTAAATCACACATAGCTTTATTGCATGTAGAATTTAAACCTATAGATCTTTTAAACCGTGAGGAATAAGTATCTATGTATGATTTTACAAATATATATATTTGTTTATTAGCAGTCTATATTCCATAGAACAGGCTGAGTTGGCTGGTTGGTAGTATGACTGTATGAGATGTGTTATTTTTTCATGTTGTAATGTATTAAGTAAGGTTTCTTTATACAGTTTATTTAAAAAATAATAACTTATGTAAAAATCAATTTTTTTTACGAATATCACTATTGGTAGATAGTTAATTTCTAGCCAAAGGAATGAAATTAAAAGATCAACGTTAGTAAAACTTTATAGAGACAATATCAGCTGCAATATTTTATTTTTTACTAATTAGTGATAAAAGTTTTTGAATATTGCTCGAGAGCGGGAAAATTGTTTTAGCACCGTTTATTCATTTTGTTAAGATAAATCAAGGTTCTTTTTCGTCGTGTTATCGTCGAACACAACTCCAGACAGCGGGCAGGGTAGGCTGTTTTAAAAAAAATATTATTAACTGTAAGATATCTACGACTTACAAGTGGAATGTTATTCCGTGACATTTGGTCGTCGTCTTGGTGTCATTGATACAATCAACAACACTGCATCTCATCTTTATTGCCTTTTCAATAGAAATTAAGGCACTTACAAATATAATATACTATTGTAAACTAATTTTACGTGCTGCTTTTTAATGCTTGACTGATTGCTACGTTCACACAAATTTCAGTTGAAAATATCACTTTAATTAAGTTAAAACATGCAACACATTTATAAGCTCTTTGGTCCACGTCCCAATCTCAAACAAAATCAAAGATGAAAAACGAATGACTGACAAGATATAGAGTAATAGACTCTATGTCTTGTCAGTGCACAGAGTGGATAAATATACGAAAAAGAGGAACCCTGTTTTTTTATAATGAACAATTTATGAATTAATAAAACAAAAGAGCTTTAGTCTTGCAGTCATCCATACATTTCTAGAAATCACTAGAACATTTAAAATATATGGTAAATCTATTTACGTTGTAGCTACTGCTGTCAAGCTACGGGTCTATGGTCTTATTCCTTCATGTTTTTTACTCTGTCCTATAAATATTAATGATAGCGTGTGGGAAAGAGAACAAGTGTATATTGGATATTTATGTTTACATGCAATAGTTACATTGTTTGCTTATCTTACTCATTTCAGTAGAGAACCACTTTGATAGTTTTAATATTTTATCTCTTTCTTGATAGACGTAATATTTTAAAGTTAAATAAGGACAGGTAATGAAAAGCCTCATAGACTGCATCCTATTTAATTTGGTCAAATCAGCAGTAAACGAACGACAAGTGAGTGACAGAAGAGGCCTGAGAAAATTCGTATTTATTTTCAATTAAATAAGCATTTTAAAATGCGATAAATAAAAAAAAATGCAGTAAACGAACATTGCGTTTAATCGCGTTATATATTGACGGAAGCCTTCATAAACAATGTAGTGTTCGTATTCTCCTAATCTCTGTACATAAGCATATTCCTTTAATTGTAACAAAATGAGGTGCTGCGTGCCTTACTGCAAAAATGATTCAAGAAATATGTCTAAATCTCAGGGGATTACGTTTCATGCGTAAGTTTATTTATGATATTTTGAAATAGTTACAATAGCGAAATGTTTTGATTGTGCTGAGTTTGTAGTGACGGTATTTTTAATGAAATCGGGTGCCGGTAGAAGTTACTGCAATAAATTATATTCTTCCTTTTGAATACATCTCGGTTTATACTAATAATTAGTTTTCTTTATGCCCAAAACCCATCAGTTATTTATGATTTTGTTCTGGTATAGACAATATTAGTTTTTTAGACAAATTTTGTAACAATATACTAATAAATAAAATTGGTGTGTATATGGCAGATATATGGTGCCAATATAAAAATCATACACTTACAATGTTACTGAAACTAGGCTGTTTTAAATTGTAAGAAACAACTTCGAATGATAACCTATTGTTTTCTTTCTCTTTTAAAGACAAGAGTTTACTCTAACATGAAGGGTGTTTGTGGGACTACCCACATCGGTCTAATAAGTAAATCTTTTATTTCTTATCTCTGTTGTTGTTGAACAGTTATAGAAAATGAAAATAAAACAAAACAGGTTCTTGTAGCAGTTGGAAAAAATTACATGTGTAAGTATTTTGGAAGGGGTCATGTACCACACCTGGGGTCACCGTGCTGCATTGTTGTATTGTCTGTCTGTTCACAATGAGTATGGTGACCACCACTCTTGGATTCTGATTATGCTTTCTATACTTCCTTCAAAAAATTACATAACTCAATTCCTTAAGACATGTCAAATGTAACTCAAAGGGCAGTATTTCATTCAAATATATCACTGTGTACGCTCTAATTATACTAACAGAATTTAAAAAGGAGGTTATCAATTCGAGTGTTTTTATATGTTTGTTAGTGTAGAACTTTCCACTAGGTGAACTGATTTTGATGATTCTTCTTTCATTCGAAGTTTTCCATTTCAATTTGGCCGGGTTGTTGAAGTTATTTTTTGTTTTTGTTAAAATTTTGTATTATTCGCCCTCTGTTTTTTTGAGTCGCTGATGACTGGCCTAGTAGCCAGATGTCATGAGTTTGATTTCCAATTAGAACAGATATTTGAGAGACTAGCTAGAACATAAAAAATCAGACATATAATAAGCAACACCTTCTAATTCCAACTGTCCCACTCACAGCTCTGGCTTTGTACAGTCTACTTTCCTTATACAGTCTATTCTGCTTTGGAACGCGCTCCCTCTCAGGATTAAAATGGCAAAAACACGGCAAAATTTCAAATATCTTTTGAGGCAACATTTTCTAAACACACTGTTAGATTCACTTTAATTTTATATTCTCCCATTCTAAATTTTATATTATGTATATTTATATATGTTTAATTGTAAAAATATGTATTTTAACGCTTATTTATTGTATTACTATTACTTATTGTATATTTATATATATTTCCTTTTTAAATTACAGTTACTTCTGTGCATCTACCATGGCTAACTCTGCATCGCCCTAAGGTCGACTGGCAGAAAATGCCTACGGCATTAAGTCCGCCTTTGCCAATTTTGTGCATAAAGATTTAAATAAAAAATAAAAATAAATATACATTAAAACACCCAAATTGTGAAACAAATGCTTGCAGATCATACAAATATTTGGTCCAACACCTATAGCTCAAGCATAATGGTCACATTCACCATCATTGCATAACAAAGGCAGTGATTGTCATTGCCATAAAAAAAAAGTTATAGTATAATATTAATTTAACTTTCACAATAGCGCTCAAAAATTAAATAGAATACATTAAGCATCTACGTAATGAGTTAACAAATTAAAACTGTTATGTTCATTAAATAAATAAAATATTTTTGGATATCTCACACACAACGCCATCTAGTCCCAAATCAAGCAGAGCTTGTATTAAGGATACTATACTTTTTTTTTGTAAATACATACATACATACCTCTTTTTTTTGGGATTTGATTTCTTGGTCTTGGATAATTCAATAAATAAATACTTATTTTGGACATCTATCACACAACGCCATCTAGTGGGACTAGATGGCATTGTTGTGTTAGATGTCTAAGCTAACTAAGCAAATCTTGTGTTATGGATATTAGACAATTGATATGCATACATAAATACTTTTTTTTTGTAAGTACATACATATTATACATAGAAAACATCCAAACTCTGAAACAAATATTTGCAGATCATACAAACATTTGGTCCGTTCCAGGATTCAAACCGGAGAATTCACGCGCAGCGGCCCTATACGCTAGCACTGCGCCACCGAGGCAGTCAAAAACTATGTCCATATACTCGAGACTTAATGCCCTTGGAAGTTTTTGCTATTGTGTTATTTGTCCTATTATGAGAATACATTTACACACAGAAAACCTGCGTGAAACAGAGCTTGCGCCGTATCACCTTGTGACGTAGGATAACGGAGGCCCATACGCCCCTCCCCGATGCCCCTCCGACTGACTCAATATCGATCGATAAGACTGCCTCGGTGGCGCAGTGGTAGCGTACGCGACTGCTGTCCATGAGGTCTCGGGTTCGAATCCTGGGTCGGACCAAATGTTTGTATGATCTGCAAATATTTGTTTCGGAGTTTGGGTGTTTTCTATATGTAATATGTATGTATTTATAAAAAAAAATGTATTTATGTATTCATATCAGTTGTCTAGTACCCAAATTACAAGCTCTACTTAGCTTGGGACTAGATGGCGTTGTGTGTTAGATGTCCGGAATATTTATTTATTTATTTATTTATCCCCCCAAAGGCCAACAACGCACTTGCCGCTCTTACCAGAAAGATGGTGTCCTAAATATATTTTTGCCTTTCAGTTTCCCAAATGAGTCGTCGTTACGAACAGCGTGGTTGAAGGCGTTGGCTAGAGAAGATTGGGAGCCCAAAGAGCGTAGTTCGATCTGCTCCGAGCACTTTCTCTGTGAAGATTTGTATGACACCAAGAATGGCTTGAGGAAAGTTAGACCTGGGGCTGTGCCACTGATATTGCAGGTAATTTTATTTTTGTAATTTGTAAACAAAATTGTATTTTATAGAGTAATTCTTATAAAGGACCTGTCAGCGATGTTCCGTGTTAATGTAATTTTTCCTATTTAATGTACACAAAAAAGTAAAATTGTAGTGTCAAAACTATTCACTGAATGCATACGAAAGTATATACGGTACATAAATCAGAAAGTACTTTTTAAAAAAAAAATCTGTCTGTCTGCTTTGGTACTGCTAGACTGATTTTGAGGTGACTTTCGAAAAACATTCCAAAATGTAAAAGTAGCGTCCAGTAAGTATTGGGTACAAGGACTCAGATACCGGTGGTTAGTACCCAGACACAGGAACCTACTTGTCATACGTGTCATATACAGAAGTACTGCTTGGTGCATAAGCAATAAGGAATATGCATATTATTTTTCTATATCATAGAAAAACATATATATAGGCTTCAAAATAGTCAAATCGAAATATAAAACACTGACTAAATTTGAGCTATTCAATCGCCGCCATTTTGCGCGCGCTTTTGACGCAGCCAATGACGTCATTGTCATTTTGTGTTTGTTTACTATCCAGCGTTACAGTTAATACTTATTAACAGTTTTAATTGCTGTAAAAATAATGGAAGAAGGTAATTTTTCTCACAAACACTACTAACAAAATTTGAATTTCGACTTCGATAAATTCGATGACGTGACCATCGACGTCACATTTCGTTTCCGAGTTTAAATAGTCACCAAATAAAAAAATACCCTTCAATTATATTGTGAAGACAATAAAGACTCTAGAAAAAAATATTAAAAAATTAAGAATATGAGTCAAATATTATGGGTATATGGATCTAGCCTTTATGGGACTGGTAGAATGAGTAGGTACTACTAACTGTTACGTTTGTTTCAGGGTTCCGTAAATATGTGTGACTATGAAGAATCAGCTCCGTTAAAGGTAATATAGACCTACTACATAGAGCAATACTGTAGTGAGTAGGCGTTCCCTTCTGTCAAAGTATAGGCCCAAATGTACCTAGGCATAACAATATTATGACACAGATTGTATTTGCGTGTGCGTGAAATTGTGAATGTTTTGTTTCAATTGTTTTGGGTCCTCGAAAGGAAAAAACGGAACCCTTATAGAATCACTTTTTTTTCACTTTTTCGTCTGTCTGTCAGAACATTTTTTCTCAGCAACGTGTTGAGGTATCAAGCTGAAACTCATGTCAAATACTCAGGTTTACTGTACCTTGGAGCTGTGAAATAATCAAACAACGCAATCAAAAGATACAGCCGTTTATGCTGCAAGGGAGCGGCAGTGGACTACACTTCGATTTTATTTGATTTGTTGCACTAAGTGTACTATGCGACTACGTACCACTACGGCGAAATCTGGCCAAGTTACGTGTCGGCGCATATACCTTGCCCTTGGAAACAGAGGCGTCACAAGTACGTTGTTGGCTTTTGGGGGATAGGGAGGGGGGCGTATAGAAGATTGGGGGCACGGCTTGGGGTGAAACATAGCGCAAGCGCTATTTCATACCGGTATTCTGTGAGGCCGAGGTATCACTCCGGTCGAGCCAGCCCATTCATACTGAAGCTTGGCTCTCCCACGGTGCACTCAATTGTTTCACATAATATGCTTACATTTCTTAATATGTGGAGACATCCTTACGTAGATTTTAATTAGAATATTATTCTAAAACTTATAATTTTTTTTACTGCTTCGTTGGTCTAGTGGTTAGCGTAAGCGACTGCAGATAAGAGGTCTCCGGTTCGATTCCTGGGTCGGACTGCTGTTGGTTTTTTTTCTTACAAGAAATTTATTATTTGTTATTTATTGAGAAGTCAGTGTCCTCAAATATACTGACAACTAGTTTAACCTTCGAATTCAGTTCACCTCACCCTCAGGGTTGCAGAGGTCCGAAGCCAGTCGCTCTGTGTAAAAACTGATATTCAGGTAAAACCGGTTGAACTTACTAGTTAGGCTACTGCCGACCCCAAATCTTGGAAATAATAAAGGCTAGGAAGATATTATAAATACATTTTTTTTCAGGTTTGCAGAATTTGTTTAGCAATGGACTCGAAGTTGTTTCCTATCACGATTACCAAGTTGGAAAAGGCGTACGAACATCTAACTGGGATATCGGTAAGTATGTTGTTTTTATAATTAAATAATGGAAACTTCTTGTTGTATAGCGATGTATCTTTTGTAAAACATAAAAACATATATAAAACGAATACTAAGAACATCTAGACTCAGAACAACAATTTGTGGATCACACAAAGTGGATTTTGAACACTCAAGAAGTGAAGTGATTGCTTAAAACCACTGTGCCATCTATAAATTCTGTTCCTGCCTAGTATTTGTGTTTTTTATTTCATTATCACTATTATTATTATTATTGACTGGATAGAAAATCCCGGATCTCCGGTTCCTTGGGGATATAGGAACGAGGGTATGTGGTGCTACTGCTTAAACCATCGGCCGGCATCAGGTATACTTTAGAAGAACTCGTACCATGTTATTTCAAGTCCTGACCGATTCGGCATTAGGTCTAACCTATTAGCATTCATAGACCACGATGACCTTCACATACCCCAATTATATTAAATAACCCTCATGGACCATCAAAGACTCCAATTTACTTCAAGTAATAGCCAGTTGGCCTCAATTCTCCAGATTTCTTATTTTTTTCATGTTTTAGGTACAAGCGGAGGATCGTTTGCCACAGAAGTTGTGCGTGGAGTGTGCTCAGAGGCTGTTGAGCTGCAGCCGTTTTAGATATAGAACACTGCGAGCCAACTTCCTCATGATGGAGTTAGTAAAGAAACAAAACCGCGTGAGTACCATCAGCTTCATCTAGAAAATTCTTTGAAAGGCTTATTGGTGTAGCGATATTGACTGCTAAGCTGAAGGTCATGGATTCAATTCCCAGCCAGGACAAAACTTTGTGTGATGAGCACGATCGTTTGTTCTGTGTGAGTGCTATGTATCTATATTATGTACTAGCTAAGTCTTGTGGTGTTACCCGCCTTACACCAGCAACAGGGGTAAAGCCGCGGGGTGAAGCTAGTCTTAAAAAAGTAGCCCAAGTTACTCTTTATATAGCTAACTGTCATTGTCAAGTACCGTCAAAATCGGTCCAGCCTTTCCAGAGAATAGCCGGAACGCACAGAAAAATAAAAATTAAAAAATTGCTTTTGCAGTAAGCATCGTATATACTTTTATTTGCATTTAGTGAAAAGCTTGTGGCGACTTTCACATACAGCGACAACAAAAACTTATGACAACGCCATCTACCGAAGTTACATCAAATTACGGAGTATCGAAGGAAACTAAAAAAACTACTAATCTTAAATCGCGCAATAGATGTTCTCGCGACGATTATCATATATACAACTACTCAACATCAACCCTTGCGCAGTCGCCCGCCAGGCATGACCACCTCGCCTTTGTTGTTGGAGGATCCTCCCTTTGTGTTGGAGGGACATGATATCAGTTCCTCCCCAACGCGATTGGATACGGCCTTCAAAGGAGTAGATCAACAGCAGCTGCATGTGGAAGTCGCCACATCACTCCCCTCCTCCGTTCCTCCACAAGCAATTCATTTGAAATTACAAACAGACAATTCAATGTTACTAATTTGTGTAAACGATTAACATTCAACTAATATATAATTTTTTTATTTACAGCTCACTATTCATAATATTCAAACAATTAATCCTGAAAATAACCACTTAAATTCACCACTATCGCTGAAACATTTTAACGCAGACTATTACGATAGGTATTTCATAGAAGACTTAGAGAAACTACGCGTGTTTGAAGAGAAAGAAGAATACCCAAATGCCACACCACCAGAAAACGTAGACGTAGAAATAAAACAAGAGAACGATATATTTGTAACAGAAGAAACTGTCAAACAAGAGAATGAGACGGTAGAAGAATTAGACAGAAACGAAGACAACGATAGTACAGTTGATTCCGACAGAACTTTTTTCGTAGCATCCGATCAAAATTATTCATCAGATGATAGTTTACCTCTACAGAAGTGTAAAGCGAAGAAGTTGAAGAAAAAAAAAGAAGTTAACTTGAAGAAACCAATGAAAAGAGTGAAGAAAGCTAAGGAACCAGCTGAACCGAAGATTGATAGGCGGAGAAAACCTTTTTTGAATGATGATTTGAATGAAACTTTGTTTGCCATTACCGATTTGAGTTTCGAAGAACAGATAGCTGAAATATTGAAGAGACAGGATAGTTCTAATTACAAGAATGCGATTTTTAAGTGTATGGAGTGCTATAAAGGGTTTCTGGACGAAGACGCTTATAATGGTCATATTATTAGACATACTAATGTAAGTTTTATTTATCTTCAACTCACCTGCCTTCAACTGCTCTGGCGGTGCGGTGGTAGCGTATGCAACTACTGAGTATGAGGTCTCGGCTTCGATGCCCGGATCGGATTAATAATTGAGAGAGAGAGAGAGCGGAGAAGAGATAGAAAGAGAGATGACGATAACTTAATCACTAATTCGTATTCGTTTCCAGCAATCCGGCGAGCATGAGTGCGAAATTTGCAAGACCCATTTCAAGCACCCGCACGCTCTGAGGAAGCACATCACAGCGCATCATACGCAACGGTTCAGCTGTAAGCAGTGCAACTACGTAACCACGCACAGACAGACGGCCAGGCTACATGAGAGGTCAGTATCGGTCTGTCTCACTCTTGCACATATCAATGTCTATTGAGTTAAGTATATTTGACACACAGCGCCATCTAGTCCCAAACATTTTTTTTTTTTTTTTTTTTTTTTTTTTAAAAACAACTCCCGCATTAGGAATATACATTCCTGTATCGCGGGGATCTTCACAAACATGACAATTAACAGGTGTACTTTGTGTCCGTTTCATGTAATTGATTACATGAAACGGACACAAAGTACACCCAGACTTAGAACAACAATTTATGGATCACACAAAGTGTTGTCCCATGTAAGATTTGAACCCACAACACTTGGCGCAGTAGGAAGCGGTGTGGCGACCACTGACACCACTAGGCCAACCGTGTAGTCAACTTTATTGTACAACAGATATAACAGTTTACATAAATATATAGTTTACATAATACAACAATTGAATCACCGTGTACAAATGGCGGCCTTATCGCTAAAAAGCAATTTCTTCCAGGCAACCTTGGAATGGGAAAAAAGAAAACAGGTAAAAAAAAAATAAAAACAAATACGAATCCATGGGCAGATATGTGCGAAAAGAGAAATAAAAAATGTAAAGGTTAAAAGTGAATTCTATAAAGTGAATGATAAGATAAAAATCACATATCATAATACATGCAAATTTTTTTTTTTTTTATATTTAAGCTGCCAAAATGACTCTGCCCCGCCTGATGGAAAGCATGAGCAGAATCCAAGAGAGGTGGTCGCCATCCTCAATGCGAAATGCAGCATGGTGACCCACACTGGCGGCCTTGGGGGAAGGGTGATGGTGAGGGGGATAGGGTGCGTTGGATTGGGGTATGGGCCTCCGGTATCCTCACTCACTCGATGAAACACAGCGTAAGCGCTGTTTCACACCGGTTCTCTGTGAGGCCGTGGTTTCACTCCGGTCGAGCCGGCCCATTCATGCCGAAGCGTGGCTCTCCCACGGTAAATACTAATAAATAAAACAGTGACATACACAAAAATTAAATATTTACATTTCTATTGAACAATAAAATAAAAATAAATGAACAACATGACTGGTAATATTAAAATATGTTTAGACATAACAGACTATGATGACAGGTAATGATATTTAAGGCGCTCATAGCCCAGTTGCACTCGGTGATTAGAAACAATCATCGAGGGTAAGCAACGATGGCGCGGTCAGTACCTGGATGGGTGACCGCTGGTGGCATGTTACCATGAGCGTCTCCGTGATTCGGAGGTCACGTTAAGCAGTCGGTCCCGGTTGTTATCATACGATAACAGTCGTGAAGCTTAGTTGGAGGCCTTCGGGCGGCTTAAAAACATCCAACGGTAAGATTTACGTAGCCACAACGTATTCTTGCCAGTCCCCAACCCACACTTGGCCAGCGTGGGGACGTATGGCCTTAACCCTCTCCTGAGAGGAGACCCGAGCCCAGCAGTGGGACAATATGGGTTGTTGTTTTTTTTTTAATGATCTTTGACCATTTTTTTAAATACCGGCATTTGGCACGCCGTATAGTCATCGGCAAAGCATTCCACAATCGGACAGCCTGTACCGTAAAGGACCTACTACTTAGGTACTAGACTACTGATGTAAATACTAATTAGAAATAGATAACACCCAAACTCAGAAATAAATATTTGTAGAATAGATAAACATTTGGCCCGACCCAGGTTATGAACCCGAGACCTCAATCAAGCACAGCAATCGAATACGTTACAACAACACCCGCATTAAGAATATTCCCGTGTCAATGGGCTCTTTTTAAAACGTACATGAAACACGATTTTACATATGATACAAAGAAAACTCGAACTCGGAACAACAATTTGTGGTGCCACAAGGAGTGTTGTCCTATTTAGGATCGGAATTTCTTTCTTCTGGTACTATTTTTCTTAAAGTGTAAACTGTCAGGTCAACTGATATTAAATAAATAATAAATAAATATTTCGGACATCTTGCACACAACGCCATCTAGTGCCAAGCTAAGCAGAGCTTGTATTATGGGTACTAGATAACTGATATTAATACATATACTTTTTTTGTAACTACATGCATATTATACATAGAAAACACTCAAACTCCGCAACAATAATTTGCAGATCATACAAATAATTGGTCCGACTAGGGAATCGAACCCGAGACCTCAAGCACAGCAGTCGCATACGCTACCACTGCGCCACAGAGGCAGTTACGTGGATACCGTCGCCTATAGACACCTGCTACTTATTTGTATATAAATAAAAATGAATCACTGAAATGTATGGACGCGCATAACTTGCGATCGACTGCGCCAAATTCAATAATGTCTTTTTTATGATTTTGTTATTTAGAACTAGGTTTGTATAGAAGAAAATTAGAAAAGAACCTGAAAATAATATTTTCTGACCGTAACTACACCACCTGTGGGAAGCTTACGTTGGGACAGTTACTAAAGCAAGTTTTTTCTGAAATCTGTGAAAATACTTATTTTTCTTTTTTTTTATAAAAGAACTCCCGCTTTTTTTTTATAAAAGGACACAAATTATTATAGGTTTTTTTTTTTTAAAAGACAACTCCTGCTTTAGGAATATACATTACTGTGTCGCAAGGATCTTTACAAACATACATGAAACGGACACAAATTACACCCAGACTTAGAACAACAATTTATGGATCACACAAAGTGTTGTCCCATGTAGGATTTGAACCCACAACACTTGGCGCAGTAGGAAGCGGTGTGGCGACCACTGAAACCACTTCTTATTTTTTTTTTTACGTGTGGAAGCCCCCTCGGGCCTTCACCTTCACCCCACTGGAGTTTGCGGCGGGACGGTGTGTCGGAATCGAACCGACTAAAACCACACGGTGTGCCACTCTGCGCCTGAGACGGGAGAGATCCGGAAACAAGCACTGAAACCACGGATGGTGGAATGCCTTTACGCACTTCGCTCCCCCCCTGCGGGAACAGCGGGTTCGCTTTGTGTGGGACTCCTGACTGACACCAGCCAGACTACCCACTAAACCACCACGGTGTGCCACTCTGCGCCTGAGACGGGAGAGATCCGGGAACCGCTTTCTTACGCCATCCGGACCCCTCCCAGCAAGCACTGAAACCACTAGGCCAACCGTGTAGTCAATTGTAGTATGGGGGTACTAAGTTCCCCGGGTCAACTAGTGATTATTATTTATAACTAATAGACCCGTTCCCATATGTTATTTTGACTGCCTAGGTGGCGCAGTGGTAGCGTAAGCGACTGCTGTGCTTGAGGTCTCGGGTTCGATTCCCGGGTCGAACCAAATATTTGTATGAACTGCAAATATTTGTTACGGAGTTTGGGTGTTTTCTATGTATAATGTGTATGTATTTACAAAAAAAAAAGTATTTATGTATTTATATCCGTTGTCTAGTACCCATAATACAAGCTCTGCTTAGTTTGGGACTAGATGGCGTTGCGTGTTAATTGTCCGAAGTATTTATTTATATTATAATACACTGCCGAGGTTAGCTTATTTGAATTTTAAATTTTAAGTGTACGTTATATTGTTGGCTGTAGATATTGCTCAGTAGTTTTTTTTTACTTCTTTCAGATGGCACAACGGCACTAAGTACAGCTGCCCACATTGTCAGCACGAGTTCCTGTAAGTATTAGAGTCAATACGATGCATATAAGTTCCTCTTTTTTTTTCATATACGTATGCTTGTGGCGTGTCTAACACACTCACATTAAAATTTATTTTTATATTAATACCTCAAACATTGTCAAATTCATATTTGTTTA
>PKRV01000095.1:477219-639967 GCA_003709505.1 Hyphantria cunea | reverse complement strand
CACTCATTCGTTCCTAAATAAAAATACTACAACAAATAGTTTGATCAAAGAAATGTCCAGAATAGGCGGGAAAATTCTCGAGACTAACAATGTACTGTAAGAGCGAGATAGATATACGTTAACTGTCGCTCTTCTTGTCTCGCTAGTACCATAATAGCTGTGTACAAGTGCGTTATTGAAATCAGCTGTTAACCTACCTGTAGTTTTTTTTTCTTAGCGCAAGTAAACACGTATACGGTATCAAGACTCAACGGCCTAATAGAAGTTTTTAAAAGTAAGTTCCATTTGAATTGACCTTGACAGCTGATTATTCGCCAGCAAAAATTAAATGTACTGAATTTGGAACATCGTATGCACCAGTTTGTGAATTCCAAATATCATTATGCCTATTTATTTTTTTCAAAGCAATTTTATGGTTTTCACAGCATCTGAAATTGAAAAGTTTCTTAACAAAACACCTGATTCCGTATACGGAATCAACTTAAACGGACTTACGGAAAAAACTTACTTTTGCCTTAAAGTAAGTTTTGCTTTTAAAGTAGGTCTTTTGCACATTCAGAATCTACTTAAGTATATTAGTTAACTACGTAGCATAATCTAATACCTACTTAGTAGATGTTGATAGTTATAATTATGATACTTACACAACTAAATATCAAAAACATTGAGAAACATTCAGATGACTTACTATTAATTAATTTACCTAAACCAAAGACAAAAGAGACCACAGCTTCGTCATTCGCCAGGAATACGTAACAATTATTGAAAAATATCAAGCCTTACAGTCTTATACTTATAAATACACAGATGTTAACGTTACTCATAGTTTAGGTTATACAACAATTTATTAATTAGTATTAGATTGTTAATATTACTTATGTGAGAACTAAGTTCTGTGAGTGTGGGTGTGTATGTATGTGTGCGCATGTGTGTGTATATATATATATGTATATGTGTAAGCNTTACCGCCGCCCATGGACACCCGCAACACCAGAGGCGTCACAAGTGCGTTGCTGGCCTTAATTATACGATTAAGTATGTTTTGACTAACCAGAGTTGATTGTTTTTAATTATTTAATCGCACAATTAGTACCAAAGATCGTTTGGTGATCGAGTTTTGAGTCTTATTTACTTTGGCTAGTACAACTGTCATTGTACACTACGTATCTGACTCATTGGTCTAGCGGTTGAAAAATGCGACTGCCAACCAAGGGCTTTTGGGTTTGAATCCCGGTTCAGGCCAAGTTGTTGAGTTTTTCAGCCCCGTGCCTCGGAGCACCTAAAGCTGTCGGTCCAGCGCCTGATTTCTAACCGACACGACCTGGGGGTTATGTCGATTAACCGTCTCATCGGATTATGAGAGACAGGGAACAGAGAGTGCACCTGTGTTTTTGCACACTCTTGTGCACTATAACATCTCTTACGTATTTGACTGGCCTCCGTTGAGACCGGCCGCCGTGGCCGTATTCGGCTAAGAGAACACCATACATAGACTTTAAATGCCACGACAGATCAACATACATTGGGTGATTGGAACCGTTTAAATTAGAGTTGTATTGAGCACTGGGGAATTATGAATCATTAGTTCAATAGTTTTACAATTTAAGCCTTCTATACTTATTGTTCTTATAAATCTTATTTCTAAAGTTTCAAAATCAAATACACCTAAAAAATATCTGAAAACATCTTATCGTAAAAGGAGAAGATGCTAAAAATACGCTCCCATGGCCTGGCACGGGTAACAAATTAGCAATACAATTATGCCTTTTCCTTTTTAACGACTTCTGAACGACAGAAAGGCTCTCAATGTTAGTAATCTCCCACAGAATACATTCATTTTTTGTCTTTATTTGGCGGATTAATACCTAATTTAAATACTAGATTGATACGTAATATGTAACACTAAGAAATATGTAACCGATAAGAATTATTAAATGATTATGTTATCTTACTAACACTCATTCATTCCTAAATAAAAATACTACAACAAATAGTTTGATCAAAGAAATGTCCAGAATAGGCGGGAAAATTCTCGAGACTAACAATGTACTGTAAGAGCGAGATAGATATACGTTAACTGTCGCTCTTCTTGTCTCGCTAGTACCATAATAGCTGTGTACAACTGCGTTATTGAAATCAGCTGTTAACCTACCTGTAGTTTTTTTTTCTTAGCGCAAGTAAACACGTATACGGTATCAAGACTCAACGGCCTAATAGAAGTTTTTAAAAGTAAGCTCCATTTGAATTGACCTTGACAGCTGATTATTCGCCAGCAAAAATTAAATGTACTGAATTTAGAACATCGTATGCACCAGTTTGTGAATTCCAAATATCATTATACCTATTTATTTTTTTCAAAGCAATTTTATGGTTTTCACAGCATCTGAAATTGAAAAGTTTCTTAACAAAACACCTGATTCCGTATACGGAATCAACTTAAACGGACTTACGGAAAAAACTTACTTTTGCCTTAAAGTAAGTTTTGCTTTTAAAGTAGGTCTTTTGCACATTCAGAATCTACTTAAGTATATTAGTTAACTACGTAGCATAATCTAATACCTACTTAGTAGATGTTGATAGTTATAATTATGATACTTACACAACTTAATATCAAAAACATTGAGAAATATTCAGATGACTTACTATTAATTAATTTACCTTATCCAAAGACAAAAGAGACCACAGCTTCGTCATTCGCCAGGAATACGTAACAATTATTGAAAAATATCAAGCCTTACAGTCTTATACTTATAAATACACAGATGTTAACGTTACTCATAGTTTAGGTTATACAACAATTTATTAATTAGTATTAGATTGTTAATATTACTTATGTGAGAACTAAGTTCTGTGGGTGTGGGTGTGTATGTATGTGTGCGCATGTGTGTGTATATATATATATGTATTTGTGTAAGCATATATATTTGGTGGTCACCACATGGATACCTTTACAATCTTGGGCATCGTTAAGATACTGATATGTATTTACATGAAATTATATAAAAAAAATAGTAATAATAACATAGAATAAGAACGATACTAATATAAGCAGCATTGTAAATTTACAGGAAATATAAAGGCTTTTATTTATTTATCAAGCCTTACGCCGTTGAGAATCTTACTTTCTCTTCAGACAGAGGATTTTCTATTGTTTATTGCTTATTGCATCCATCCATACATTGGAAATAATTACATGAAGAGAATGTTTGTTGTTGCACGTGAACTTGAAGATGATAAGTTATTATCGAACGAGGAAAGAGACATTTACAATACTAACCGTAATTTTAGGAAAAAACCTTATATTTTAACTATTTATACTTGTCTTTTACGTCAGTTAGCTAAAACTATCGTAATGTAGTTAAACTTCCTACGATTCGGTGCAACATCGCTTCGTGTGCGGACTCGAATGAAAATGCTCATACTCGTGTAGTTCTCACCGTACGGGTACGATATGCTTACGCTACGATGCCGTGTGTGAAGGGGGTTACTTTTGAATATATATAATGTAAACTATGTATAATTCCTACTTTTAGCTGCTTATAACAAAATATGTACTGTTTTTGAAGTTGACGCGTTTTTTAACGATGCGCGCGCACACCGCCTTGAAATACCGATAACCTGAAGCTATAGTTAACATTTTATTCTTAAATTTTTATCTTGTTAGGCCAAAGAAGTATAACTTCTAACGCGTGTACATAAGTACACACATACACTCAGTTTTTTTGAACTAATTAGCAATAATTTCAACCTACAATAGAGTGTAACTAGTTTTAAATAAAACACATTTTATTATTCTATTTATTCTATTTATTGACTTATTAAATAATTATTTACAACATCAGTCTTCAAACATAATATCACAGGAACTTGAGAAATGGTTAAATACTTAATAAACCTCTTCGACAGTGGGGCCGTCGTGTCTTTGGCTACCTCCGTATCCTGGCATTCCTCCGCTCATACCGCCCGACATTCCTCCGAAACCTGGCATGCCTCCTGGCATTCCCCCATAACCTGGCATTCCACCAGGGAAACCATTCGGCATTCCGTTGTTCATCACTTCAGGCATTCCNAACCCTGTGGGTTATGTGGCCGACCCTGATTTTTTGTCGGATCACCTCGTTTCTGATGCGAAGGCTCACACTTGTATATATATCTAATCTAATAGATGGCTGAGCCTCGCTCGATTTTTTTATTTGACAAACAATGAAACCTTATGCAAACTAAATAACATGAAAATCGTTTGAGCCGCTTCAGATATTCATATTAAATTTATTTATATGAGATTTACTCGTCTTTGGGTATTAGAATATTAGGCATGCAACTATAAATGTTACTTGTTTCATTATAATTATAAACACGCTTTTGTTACGTTGGTATTCAAACTATTTATGTTTCTTTGTATTTTTTACTTTGTTCGGTAACCATAAGTAAATATACGGTCAAAAATTTAAAGATTTCAACACACCCTCTCACACTCAGTATGTACACTTTCACAAACCACAAAGAGAGGATCACTTATACAAATTTACCTTGTAAAATCTTGTTTTAGAACATTTATTTTCCCTAAACTTAATTAATAGACTAGTCTTGAAATAAATTCTAAGGGGAGGGGCGCCACATGCTGAAATACAGGCCATACCTAGTTCGGTAGTGGATGCTGTTCGTAATTTTTTTGACCCTACAACGGGATACCGCAACCTTATTTGGAAATGTTACGCAATATGATCCTGAAGTTACACTGAATATTCTATTTCTTATAACTTCCCTCAAATTATTTGTTTTCAATAAGTTTGGGAAAATAAGACTGAATGTCTGTAGTACATATTGTTTAACTAACATAAACTTTATATTAATGCGTTGTAAAACTATTATTTTAATATTGAGTACGTTCCCGAATGAATGATGTACCCTATTGTTTAGTCTGTTTAAACATACGAACAACAATTTCGTAAACATATTTCTCAGAATTAAAAAAAAAACCTGCTTTTCAGTAATCGGTTTACAGTCGAAAGCAGTTTTTTTTAATAAAAGAAGGTTTTAAATTAAATAGGTATGATGCCAGTAACCAAGAACCAGTAAATTATGTATTTATCTGATGAAATGGGGTTCATGGATTATAACGATTGTTTTTATTTCATATTTAAAGCGTGATTAATAGTTAATTAACAAAATAAAATATAATATACAGCAATCCGCCATGTTAAGTTGAACATCAATCGGAGCGAGCGGATATAATCGACGATCCCTTTACTGTTTGAAGAATTGCAATTGATACTGGTTGACAAATGGTGACGTCACTTTTGTCACAAACAGACGCATGTCACCATCGTACGTTTTGCCGTGAATTTAAACCCAAAAATTAAATTGCAATTTTCCCACTATAACTATATTTTTTTGTAGTATTTCTACAAATTATTTATGTTTGACAATGGGAGATATTTTGGGGTCTTGCCAGTCCCCAAGCCGCACTTGGCCAGCGTGGTGACGTATGGCCTTAACCCTATCCTGAGAGGAGACCCGAACCCAGCAGTGGGACATTATGTGTTGTTGATGAATAGAAGATTCTTTCGAACATCATTAAATAGTGTTTCAAAAGTAGTCATCATACCCATCGCCGACACACGCGTCATTACGACAGCAATTTAAAATCGAAACAATTATTTTTTACGTGGATGATGGGCTAGATATGACTAGTAGAAAATAAAACAAATCATATAAATCGTTCTAAAAGATTTGTTTATTGTACTTAACTTACAAATTAAATTAATNGTGTACATAAGTACACACATACACTCAGTTTCTTTGAACTAATTAGCATTAATTTCAACCTACAATAGAGTGTAACTAGTTTTAAATAAAACACATTTTATTATTCTATTTATTCTATTTATTAACTTATTAAATAATTATTTACAACATCAGTCTTCAAACATAATATCACAGGAACTTTAGAAATGGTTAAATACTTAATAAACCTCTTCGACAGTGGGGCCGTCGTGTCTTTGGCTACCTCCGTATCCTGGCATTCCTCCGCTCATACCGCCCGACATTCCTCCGAAACCTGGCATGCATCCTGGCATTCCCCCATAACCTGGCATTCCACCAGGGAAACCATTCGGCATTCCGTTGTTCATCCCTCCAGGCGTTCCACCAGACGCTCGCATTCCGTCTGGCATTTCACTATCGTGTCCATTTGAAGTTCCATTGCCAGCTCCATGCATCTTGCTCATAAGCGGAGAACAGAACCTCTGCAACTCCTTCAGCTTATGTTCATACTCTTCTTGGTCTGCGAGTGTGTTGTTGTCGAGCCACTTCAGAGCTTCATCACAAGCACTCCGGCCCGTGTCCTTGTCTTGTTGTGACAGCTTCTCACCAGCCTCATCCAAAGCTTGCTTGACGCTAAACACGTAAGACTCTAGTTGGTTCCTCGCAGAAACCCTCTGCCTTTGCTTCTCATCCTCCTCTTTGTACCTCTCCGCTTCAGAGAGCATGCGATCTATCTCAGCTTGAGACAGTCGTCCTTTGTCATTCTTGATGACGATGTTCTTGCTGCGCCCCGTGCTGTTCTCCTTGGCCGACACGTTGAGTATACCGTTCGCGTCCAAGTCGAACGTCACATCGATTTTAGGTACACCACGAGGCGCTGGAGGTATACCGGTCAAGTCGAACGTTCCCAGACGGTTGTTGTCTTTGGTCATGGCTCTTTCCCCTTCGTACACTTGAATGGTGACCGCAGGCTGGTTGTCCGAGTAAGTGGTGAACGTCTGCGACTGCTTGCAAGGTATCTTGGAGTTGCGTTCGATGATTTTAGTCATGACTCCACCGGCGGTCTCGATGCCGAGAGATAACGGTGCGACATCAACCAGCAACACGTCCTGGATCTTGGAGTGTTGCTCTCCACTGAGGATAGCCGCTTGTACTGCTGCTCCGTATGCTACTGCTTCATCAGGGTTGATGGATAAGTTCAGTTTCTTGCCACAGAACATGTTTTGCAACAAGCTCTGCACTTTGGGTATGCGAGTTGAGCCTCCGACTAAAACGACATCGTGGATGGAGCTCTTGTCCAGTTTGGCGTCTCTGAGAGCTTTCTCAACTGGCTCCAACGTGGCGCGGAACAAATCTGAACAAAGCTCTTCGAAGCGAGCTCGAGACACCCTCGTGTAGAAGTCTATACCTTCGTATAACGCGTCAACCTCGATGGTCGCTTCCGTACTCGAAGACAGAGTTCGCTTGGCGCGTTCGGCGGCGGTCCGCAGTCGTCTCAACGCTCGAGGGTTCGCTCTCATGTCCTTGCGGTACTTCCTGTGGAACTCCTCCGCCAGATGGTTCACTAATCTGTTGTCAAAGTCTTCCCCTCCGAGATGTGTGTCTCCAGCCGTCGCCTTCACTTCGAACAGTGAGCCCTCGTCGATGGTTAGTATGGAGACGTCGAATGTTCCTCCTCCCAGGTCGAAGATCAACACGTTTCTTTCACCTTTAAGGTTCTTATCGAGTCCGTAGGCGAGAGCCGCTGCGGTGGGTTCATTGATGATTCTTAACACGTTGAGCCCCGCGATCGCGCCCGCGTCCTTAGTAGCTTGACGTTGTGAATCGTTGAAGTAAGCGGGTACCGTAATGACTGCATCCCGAACATTAGTGCCCAAGAACGCTTCAGCTGTTTCCTTCATTTTAGTTAGAACCATGCTACTGATCTCTTCGGGCGCGAAGCGTTTCGTCTCCCCTTTGAACTCGACTTGAATCTTCGGCTTTCCACAATCACTGATCACTTTAAACGGCCAATGTTTCATGTCCTGCTGTATCTTGGGGTCTTCGAACTTCCTTCCGATGAGTCGTTTCGCGTCGAACACGGTGTTGTTAGGGTTTAACGCGACCTGATTCTTGGCAGCATCGCCGATGAGTCGCTCCGTATCCGTGAACGCCACATAAGATGGTGTTGTGCGGTTTCCTTGGTCGTTCGCGATGATCTCTACGTTCCCATGTTGCCACACTCCCACACAGGAATAAGTCGTTCCAAGATCGATTCCGATGGCTGGCATCTTCGTTCGTTGATATCTTCAATATAATAGTAGTACACAGTATAATAGTAGTGTAATAAATACTTCGCGTAAAACTCCTCCGATTTGCACTGAACTTCTGACGTCTGATTGCTTTCGTGTTTCAAATAAGACTGATTTCGCGGCACGAGGTTACGGCTTATATACTAAACGAATAGGAGTCGAGAATATTCTCGCCCTAACTAGAAACATCCAATCACCATCTAGAACCAAATGAATACTCCAAATTATCAAGACGACTCAACCAATAGCATATAAGTATTTTGGAGGGACAGAGACAGAGCTATCGGTTATCCCGTATTAGTGTGGCAGTCGTAGAAAATTACCCCAGTTGACGGCAAAACAGCAAATGTTTTCAAGTTAAGAGTATGTAATCATATTCACTATAAGTTATTACATTATAAAAAATTATGTGATTTTTACATACATTAGAGAATACATTTATTGGTAAAGAGAATCGATGATCTTTGTTTAATTATTAAAAAGTGGAATGCAATTGTTAATTGAAAAATATACCAAAATAGGTTGGATAATATTAAACTTCATTTTAATCTGCGTGGTGGTGAAATAAGTTAAAATTACAAAAATATTTTAGTTACTACATAATGGATATATATATATTACTCAACTCATATTTAAATTGAAATAATGAGTGCGAACAATAAAAAAAACTACTAGCAAATGTATAAGAATTATTATTACTTGTTAAATCTAGTTATTTTGATTTTATTAAGCAAAATGACATTAAAAATTTTTGATAACTTTTTTTATTAATTCGATGCTCATAGATGGTACTTTTGATTAAACGACTGGCAATTTTAGGGCGAAATTTCGAGAGTCTGCTGGAAGGGTCGAGTTTCTCTCTCTGGAACGCTACGGCCGTAAAGAATAATAGGTGGGACAGAGACAAGAATAGTGTCGGTTATTTTCTTGTGTTTTGTGGATTAGTGTGATATGAGTAAAATATATGTAGCAAGCTCATTATTGCGAAGAAATGGGGTTTTTAGTTTAACTGCACGTAGATTAATTAATTCTTTTATCAAATTACAAAAAAAGGAATTCACATGCGACTTTGTATTGTTTCGTGTAGGGAATTTTTCATCTTTTTTCTTTAGTGGCCAATTGACAAACAAGCCGACATGTTTCCCGATCCTCAATGAATGGCAGCAGCAGCANTCCAATCACCTTCTAGAACCAAATGAATACTCCAAATTATCAATACGACTCAACCAATAGCATATAAGTAATTTGGAGGGACAGAGACAGAGCTATCGGTTAACCCGTATTAGTGTGGCAGTCGTAGAAAATTACCCCAGTTGACGGCAAAACAGCAAATGTTTTCAAGTTAAGAGTATGTAATCATATTCACTATAAGTTAATACATTATAAAAAATTATGTGATTTTTAGAGAATACATTTATTGGTAAAGAGAACCGATGATCTTTGTTAAATTATTAAAAAGTGGAATGCAATTGTTAATTGAAAAATATACCAAAATAGGTTGGATAATATTAAACTTCGTTTTAATCTGCGTGGTGGTGAAATAAGTTAAAATTACAAAAATAATTTAGTTACTACATAATGAATATATATATATTACTCAACTCATATTTAAATTGAAATAATGAGTGCGAACAATAAAAAAAAACTACTTTCAAATGTATAAGAATTATTATTACTTGTTACATCTAGCTATTTTGATTTTATTAAGCAAAATGACTTTAAAAATTTTTGATAACTTTTTTTATTAATTCGATGCCCATAGATGGTACTTTTGATTAAACGACTGGCAATTTTAGGGCGAAATTTCGAGAGTCTGCTGGAAGGGTCGAGTTTCTCTCTCTGGAACGCTACGGCCGTAAAGAATAATAGGTGTGACAGAGACAAGAATAGTGTCGGTTATTTTCTTGTGTTTTGTGGATTAGTGTGATATGAGTAAAATATATGTAGCAAGCTCATTATTGCGAAGAAATTGGGTTTTTAGTTTAACTGCACGTAGATTAATTAATTCTTTTATCGAATTACAAAAAAAGGAATTCACATGCGACTTTGTATTGTTTCGTGTAGGGAATTTTTCATCTTTTTTCTTTAGTGGCCAATTGCAAACAAGCCGACATGTTTCCCGATCCTCAATGAATGGTACAGCACCTGAACATTGATCTGAATCCTCAAACAGCTGCTACTGATGATAAACATTTTGCTTTTGCGTTACCCTATTTTAAGCTCACTTCCACTGTAATCAAAAGTAGCTGGTTTCCATTATGTAGTAAGAACATTTACTTACTACACCTCGTAGCTCAGAGACCACGATACTAACACGCTCTAATAGGAACCACTAACAACTGTAAACTATATTTTGACAAAAACAATGTCATATACCTACAAATATACATGCTTGTTATGTGCTCATTGTCAGCTGTTGTAGTTTAAAGCGCTAGGGTGGGAGTTACATACATAATATATAGAGTGTCAAAATCGAATAAAAGAAATAAGCGCCTTTCAGAAAATATATAGAAGTTAAACGATATTTGCAATGTTGCTCAAATTAAATACGTAGGCGCTTTACTCGTAACACTAACCGACTTATTCTGAAACCAACAAAAAATGCTAAAAACCTTTTTTTTATGCAATCGGGGGCAAACGAGCAAACGTATCGCCTGATGGTAAGCGATTACCGCCGCCCATGGATACCCGTAACACCAGAGGCATCACAAGTGCGTTGCCGGCTCTGGAGGTTGGGGAGGGGGATGAGGGGAAGAGTAGTTGTTTTAATCAATATGGTCGAGTAATTTCCTCATCACCTGCACATTGCGGCGAAGTGTTTCTCTTTAAAGAATAAACAAACAATATTCTTTTGTAGACTGTTAGATGACAATGCTGCAGCGCTATCACCTCTAACAGTTAGTCAACAGTACGTACCTAATTTTTTAAATTGAATTTTAATTAATTCAACTCATTAATTTAAATAATTTATTAAAAAGTTATGAATACTTTTCGTTTGGAAGCTGGAACATTGCACCACTCACTGAACATAAAATGTATTATTGGAACAAAGCCACTTCAGTGTTTTTCTTCCACAAATAAACAAACAGTATCCCTATATTGACCGCTATTAATAGTGCTGCAATTAGACGTAAATTATATTTATTATACATTCGTACAAATAAAGAAATTAACTCTTCTCAATTTCGACATAAAACCTTTCGAAATAACATTAAAGCGCCTACTTAATTAGTGTACGCAATACTGCGAATATCGTTTAATATCTATAAGTTTTTTGGGAGGAGCTATATTTAGGGATTTCCATTGAATAAATAATAATATACAGTATAATAAACAAATAAAATATATGTCAGTAAAAATTAATCTGTATACCTCTATTAAAGTAACTAGCTCACGAAAGCATATTATATTTAGAATAAAAAATGTTCATAATATCAGTAGCTGAAATTAATATATCAATAAAAATTTAACAAGTAGTACGTAGTAATGCAAAATGCCTACATAAAATTATGATCTTGTTTTGATGAGATGCCAACCAGCCGGAGCAGCTATTTCTGCCAATGTCAAGTATTTAAAGTTTTCGAGTCTTCAAGTCTTCGTCGTGACGGAATTAATAGTATAAACTATAAAAAATGTTTATAACATGAAATGGGGACCTATTGCAGACCAGCGTTTCCAAAAAATGATCCCCTAAAATTATTGTTAAATCATTGTCAGTCATAATAAAACTACAAGTCAAATGAAACGAAGTATGACAAAATATANTATATATCCGTCTTGGTTCTACATTGAATGTTAACAGAAGTATTCGAGACTCGTGCTGTTTCCCGCCTGTTCTGGATCTTTCCTTGGTATTGCCATCCGTGACATCTAAACTTCCTTACCTTTTTCTTTACATTGTTGATCGGGGAGGAGGTAACTTCGGTCATCTATCACAAGATGTCGCAGCAATGAGAAGAAATTTGTTTTACTTATTAGTAGCTTTGAAATCTCTTACTCAAAAAACTTAGTGTATATAGTTGTTTAACTGCAAGCATGCATGGGTCAGCTCGACCAGCGTGATACTACGGCCTCATAGGAAAACGGTGTAAAAAGGCACCTGCGCACTGTTTTAGCGACTGAGTGAGGATACTGGAGGCCAAAACCTCAATCACTCCCCCATCCCTCAAAACCTGGCGACCCACTTGTGACACCTCTAGTGTTGCGGGTGTCCATGGCTGGCGGTAATCGCTTACCATCAAACGATACGTCTGCTCTTATGGCACCTAGTACATAAAAAATTGTACTATTTTACTAAATATTTTTTTCCTGAAATAACAATCTTTCACCAAATTATCACTGATGTTTACATGCATACTTTTTTACATTACATATATATATACATAAAAAATATTATTACTAGTGTAATTAAAATTTGTTGTGTACGAATTACCCTTAATATAGGGTACTTTCCTACGATTGTCACACTAAAAAGCGAGAACCGATATACTTGTCCCTTTCTATCATATGTAACGACACGTTATTGGTTAACGCGTCTTACGTTCTACAGCTTTCGTTTGTTTCTCGAAGCTGATTGGATGTTTCCAGTGAGGACGAGAACATTCTCGACTCCTATTCGTTTAGTATAAAAAGGGGAACATCGTGCAGCGAAATCAGTCTTATTTGAAACACGAAACCAAGCAGTTATTGGAAGTTCGGTGCAAACCGGAGGAGATTAACTCGAATTATTTACTAGAGTACTATTGTCTTATTAAAGATATNTGCGAAAAAGAACAATGCAGCATGGTGACCCACACTATGGCGGCCTGGGGGGAAGGGGGATGGTGAGGGGGATAGGGGGCGTTGGATTGGGGTATGGGCTTCCGGTATCCTCACTCACTCGATGAAACACAGCGTAAGCGCTGTTTCACACCGGTTTTATGTGAGGCCGTGGTATCATTCCGGTCGAGCCGGCCCATTCATGCCGAAGCGTGGCTCTCCCGCGTTATATGGTATGGTCATATTCATATATATTATGAATATGAACGATAATAGCAGATATTATAAATTGCGCCGGTTCGAGTTACGCGGGGACATTTATATGCTAACGGTTCTACTTGATGTGCATTGGATAATATAATAAGTTTGTGTTCATATAATATGTTGCTGTGCTGCCATCTTGACTACGCGCATTACATAAATTATTTATTTATTTATTTAATACATCATGCACTTTAGATGCATTGGCGGACTTAATGCCCAAGGCATTCTCAACCATCGGGTGATGCAGAGAAGACAAGATGTAGGTGTTTCAATAAATTACCCATTAAATAGGATGTTTCCCTATGATTGCCACAGTATAATGCAAGAAACGATATACTTGTCCCTGTCTTTCATATGCAGCGACACGCTATTGGTTGACGCGTCCTATGTTCTACAGCATTCGTTCATTTCTTTTTATTTCTCGACTCCTATTCCTTTAGTATAATATAAACCGGAACATCGTGCAGCGAAATCAGTCTTATTTGAAACACGAAAGCAATCAGACGTCAGAAGTTCGGTGCAAACCGGAGGAGTTTTACGCGAAGTATTTAATATAGTATTGTCTTATTGAAGATATAAACAAGTGAAGATGCCAGCTATCGGAATCGATCTTGGAACGACTTATTCCTGTGTGGGAGTGTGGCAACATGGGAAAGTAGAGATCATCGCGAACGACCAAGGAAACCGCACAACACCATCTTATGTGGCGTTCACGGAGACGGAGCGACTCATCGGCGATGCTGCCAAGAATCAGGTCGCGTTAAACCCTACCAACACCGTGTTCGACGCGAAAAGACTCATCGGAAGGAAGTTCGAAGACCCCAAGATACAGCAGGACATGAAACATTGGCCGTTTAAAGTGATCAGTGATTGTGGAAAACCGAAGATTCAAGTCGAGTTCAAAGGGGAGACGAAAAGCTTCGCACCCGAAGAGATCAGTAGCATGGTTCTAACTAAAATGAAGGAAACAGCTGAAGCGTTCTTGGGCACTAATGTTCGAGATGCAGTCATTACGGTACCAGCTTACTTCAACGACTCACAACGTCAAGCTACTAAGGACGCGGGCGCCATCGCAGGGCTCAACGTGTTGAGAATCATCAATGAACCCACCGCAGCGGCTCTCGCTTACGGACTCGATAAGAACCTTAAAGGTGTACGAAACGTATTGATCTTCGACCTGGGAGGAGGTACATTCGACGTCTCCACACTAACCATAGACGAGGGCTCACTGTTCGAAGTAAAGGCGACGGCTGGAGACACACATCTCGGAGGGGAAGACTTTGACAACAGATTAGTGAACCATCTGGCGGAGGAGTTCCACAGGAAGTACCGTAAGGATATGAGAGCGAACCCTCGAGCGTTGAGACGACTGCGGACCGCCGCTGAACGCGCCAAGCGCACTCTGTCTTCGAGTACAGAATCGACCATCGAGGTCGACGCGTTATACGAAGGTATAGACTTCTACACGAGGGTGTCTCGAGCTCGCTTCGAAGAGCTTTGTTCAGATTTGTTCCGCGCCACGTTGGAACCAGTTGAGAAAGCTCTCAGAGATGCCAAACTGGACAAGAGTTCCATACACGACGTCGTTTTAGTCGGAGGCTCAACTCGCATACCCAAAGTGCAGAGCTTGTTGCAAGATATGTTCTGTGGCAAGAAACTGAACTTATCCATCAACCCAGACGAAGCAGTAGCATACGGAGCAGCAGTCCAAGCGGCTATCCTCAGTGGAGAACAACACTCCAAGATCCAGGACGTGTTGCTGGTTGATGTCGCACCGCTATCTCTCGGCATCGAGACCGCCGGTGGAGTCATGACTAAAATCATCGAACGCAACTCCAAGATACCTTGCAAGCAGTCGCAGACGTTCACCACTTACTCGGACAACCAGCCTGCGGTCACCATTCAAGTGTACGAAGGGGAAAGAGCCATGACTAAAGACAACAACCGTCTGGGAACGTTCGACTTGACCGGTATACCTCCAGCGCCTCGTGGTGTACCTAAAATCGATGTGACGTTCGACTTGGACGCGAACGGTATACTTAACGTGTCGGCCAAGGAGAACAGCACGGGGCGCAGCAAGAACATCGTCATCAAGAATGACAAAGGACGACTGTCTCAAGCTGAGATAGATCGCATGCTCTCTGAAGCGGAGAGGTACAAAGAGGAGGATGAGAAGCAAAGGCAGAGGGTGTCTGCGAGGAACCAGCTAGAGGCTTACGTGTTCAGCGTCAGGCAAGCGTTAGACGAGGCTGGTGAGAAGCTGTCACAACAAGACAAGGACGCTGGCCGGAGTGCTTGTGATGAGGCTCTGAAGTGGCTTGACAACAACACACTCGCAGACCAAGAAGAATACGAACATAAGCTGAACGAGTTGCAGAGGTTCTGTTCACCGCTCATGAGCAAGATGCATGGGGCTAGCAATAATTCGACGAGTGGAAGTAATGCAGGAATGCCTGGTGGATATTCAGGTGGAATGCCTGGAGGTTACCAAAGAAATGACGGCCCTACTATTGAGGAAGTGGATTGAAACAGTTTATTTTTTAATTTAGTTCCTTTAAAATGTGATATTATGTTCAAGACCTGTTAAGACTGATTTATTTAATTATTCCGTGTTTATACAATGTTATACTCACTGCCTGATCATTTTTTGTGAATAGAAAATAAAAGAAATGTAATGTAAGTTGAGTTGTTTTATTGTGTAGCTACTTGTGGGTGTAAGTTTACTGCCTTTCTGCCTTTCCAGCCGCAATTAATGCTAAAATATATTTTAATCGTTAGATATCACTAACACTATGAGTATTGAAGATGCTTTTTAATTCTTTTCAATTAGTACCTATCTAGCTACCACTGACTAAATGTACTAGTGCTAGAACGATAGGGAGGTTTCAAGATAATAAAACTATGTTCCTTTAGCCGTAATATAAACATGACAAAAAATTACTGTAAAAAATATCAATCGTAAGAATTGTAGAATCATTTCCGGAGGTTTTGAGGCCCAACCCTCTTTCCCCATGAGTATTTAGATATTAGCTATTACATACTATTTACATACATAATAGCTTGATTTTTAAAAACTTATAGTTTATTTTGTATGAAAAATGTTGTAAATTGAAAAAAAAACGGTATTTAAAAGGATCCCAGCTCAATTTTTTTGTACATAACCCAATAAAATAATATTAAGAAAATAGATAAAATTGCGCCTACAGGAATAGTTTTAGCAATGTCATTGATGGTTTATTTTAAATATTTGGTCAGGAGGCATTATATTTTTATTCGTTTTTTTGTTTAGGCGTATTTAAGTTAATTTAAATCCGTTCAATACGGTGAAGTAGATGTAATTCGGAGGGAGTGACGACGGAATGTTTTCAGTAAATGCCGTTGTCCTGTTCGCCACCTCCGACCGAGAAGGAAAACTTGGCACCAAACCTTAATCAACCCGTCTGTCCAGTTTTATAGTAGATAAGCTAAATTCTGTTAAGGCGTATAAACTGCATACAGAGCATTAGAAATATTTTAGTAAAGTAGTGTTGAAGAATCGTTTTTCAACATTAATCACAAATTGCGCTGATAGATGGCGGTTTGGGGGTACGTGTGTCATAATTTAGATGACTGGGTACGAATAATCTCTACTAATGCGTAAAAAATTACTTTGTAATACTAGGCAAAATTAAATTTTATTCCAATTTGTTAAAATTTTATGTTTCTAGTTCTAGCAAAGTAATTAAATTAACAAAATGATTTCAGTTTTCCTTCTTCCTCCTCCACTTTGCTATCTTTATTTTTTTTTCTAATTATCGAAAGATTTCATTCATTGCTGTGATAACCTGCAGAGCATTTTTATTGTTCTTAAATTTACACACGAATCCTTTACATACATTTGTCATTGGCAGAATTGTCGACATCGGTACAGTTTGCCATATCCAAAGCAGAAAAAAAAACAAAATGATTGTCATGTTAATTTGGTTCTGGTTTCAAGAACTAGATGGCGTACAATCGTACAATTCCTGCTCATACCACAAAACATGTATTTGTAAACTAAGTCTTTGAGAAATCATGTGCTCCTATTTCTATCATAATCCTTTGTTGAATTTTTGTATCTTATTGAATAGGAACGTGAAAACTAATAAAGACTCAAAGCCCAGGTAAGGTGTGAAACCTTTTTTTTTGGCGCGTAGATTGACTTATGAACGCATGACAGATAATATATGCTAATATGCAAAGGGCTGTTGCAAATTTTAGTACCTGGGCACAAATGGGACTACCTACTTTTTAAAAAAGACAGTATCACTACTTTTCTTTTTTTTTAAATTGATTGGCAGCTTTCCAATTACGTATCTTGTCTTGAGGAGATCGTTTTTTTTTTTGAGATCGTTTTTTGTTTTAGCGAAAGACGATCCATATTTCATGTCATCCACATTTTTTATCATTTATTCCATCACGACGAAGACTTGAAGACTCGAAGACTTAGAATTGAAGACTTAAAAGTCTGATTTAAAAGTCTTAAATGGCTGATTGCCATATCATCAAAAGAAGAAGAGATCGTTTTTTGTTTTTGTTCCATGTTGACAGTTCCCATTTCATGTCATCCACATTTTTTTATCATTGATTCCATCACGACGAAGACTTTATATACTTGACATTGGCAGAAATAGCTGATCTGGCTGGTTGCTATCTCATCAAAAGAAGAAAATCGTATCTTGTCAAGTTCTTAGCTGCACCCTAAGGACTTTACAAGATCGGTTTTTGTTTTTTCGGTAAACGGTCCCCATTTCATCTCATCCACATTTTTTATAGTTTTTATCATTACTTTCATCACGACAGACTTGAAGGCTGAAGACTTAAAGACTTTAAACACTTGACATTGGCAGAAATAGCTGCTTGCTTTACAAAGATTATGTGGATCACACAATTCACTATGCACAGCATAGAAAACTTTTTAACACAATAAAATAAACAAATGTTAGTGTCCGATTCAAGTATTAACTTTTAGGCCAAAAAGTGCACCTTTGTTTGAAATTAATTTATTTGCAATATTCCTAAATCAATAAATACATCTCAAGTAAATTAATAAAAAAGGCAAGAGAACCAGAGGCAAACCCACAGAGTGATGGCTAGATAAAACTTTTAAAGTGGCGGGAAAGAAATGGACTGATAAACCAGCTGTTAGAACTGTTTGGAGAAAAATGGACGAGGCCTATACTCTATAGAGAGGTCCTTAATAAACAAAAAAATATTGCATTGTATTAAATCAAAATAATAATTTTAATCATAATGTAATTGTAAATTGAATTTTTATTAAGGAAATAAAAGGCTTAATATATAAATAAATAAAATGTAACTCTCTAACTGTATATTACTTAAAAAAAGTTCGATTCTTCAGGAAGCACATATGCTATTTTTTACCGCAACCGAATTGCGGGTAAAAATTTAATAAAAAATAAAACAAACAATTTTCATACAAAAATATGACTTATAATATTAGAATTTAAAAAAAGGCCAATTGTCTGGTAAAACTTAACGTCTTCCTCGTTTACTGTCAATCTGCGACTCCCACTGTTTGGCTACGTTGCAATACAGCTGCATGGCTGCACGAGCATCCTCCACAGAACTGTGTTCACCAGATTGTATATCTATATTAAGCAGCTCCTTCGCCAGGCGCTTCAATGAGGGGGTGCTGCCTTTGGTGATCTGAAATGTGACATTTAAAAGCATTATTTAACATTCATAAGCTTCAAAATTTATGAGGTTTTTTTGATGTAGTCGGCAATAAATATTTAGTATACTAGTGAAGCCCCAGGTCAAAAACAACTGCAGGCAATGCTGCATATGTTAGTCTCTACTCAAAGATCTATCACATTTGGCAAAAGTTCAAAACTCATGAGGAGAACCTTAGTCCAAAATCATAGGTGGACCTAGTCAAGGTCATGGGGGAAACTTAGTCCAAACTCATCTGGGAAACTGTAAGCCATAGATGGCCGTGTCTGTTTTGAAACCATGGTTTTTCTCTCTAGGTTGCTATTTTCTTGATCCTAGATAGTTGAGAAAATGTAAACAAAACTAATTGATTACAATAATTCATCTGTTGACATCTGTCTACGAGTTGAAACTTAAATTCATAGGGGATCCTTTTATGTACATAACTATGAGATCTTCAGAATTTTAAGGGCAAATAAATCATGACAGTTGCCTTTCGTTGCTCAAATATTCTCAAAACAAAATACCTGAAAAAGGCACACAAAGTAGTTAAAACTATACAGAAAATCATAGTAATCAAGCTTACTTGTTGTCACAGATTAAAAAGAGGACACCATACAACTTTTTGGTTGGTAAAAACCTAATTTTGTTTCAAAAATATCTACACTAGGAATATAGTTCTGTTTGCAGGAGATTTTATGAACATAAAACAAATGGACACAAACAATATTTAAACTCAGAGCCATAGAGTTTTAACATATTTTCTTTTTCTTTTTAAAAAATTACTGTGTATTGTACAAGCATATAACAATACCATGACTGATAAAGGCCTTTGGTGATGATGTGTGTCTAAAATTAGTCTCATCAACTTCCTAGTCTTTATTATTCCCAATAAAATAAAATAAACTGGCATCGGACCACTGCAACCCTAAAGATGAACTGAATTCAAAGGTTGAACTAGTTGTCAGTGTATTTGAGAGCACTGTCTTCCCAATAACAATTGCCATAATTGTTAATGACAACCGGGACCAACGGCTTAACGTGCACTCCGAGACACATCTCTATCTTTCATACTCCGGACTGTTATTAAGAATCATAAGAAAAAGAGTCCTAACCCAACATAGTCCAACTGGAGAATCAAATCCGAAACCTCTTGATCTGCAGTCACTTACTCAAAGAGACAGCGGAAATCGGTCTAAATGAAAATAAACATACCTTTTTAAATGGTTTGTATCTTGATGTGTCTCTTATGTTTCGTTTAGGATGTGATAGGAACAAAACAGATAAGTCATTTTTCAACGAATGCCCAACTAAAATTTTTCCCTTTATTAGCTCTGCAACTTCTTTCTGCACCGTGGTAAACTCTTCTCCATTCATCATATCTTCTTTTCTCACACCGCTGATGTTTGTTCGATAATCTTTTACTTCTTCCCGTGCTTTTACGAACTTATCATAGATACAGTCGCCGAATTTGTTCACTATCGAGACTCTGGCGAGCATATGTTCACTCCCGTTGTAACCTACGCCGACCATCTCACAATCTATGGCTAAAAACTTTGTCAACCTATTTTTAGATTTTGGGTCTTTCGGTATCACATCTTTAGTAATTTTTAACACATCACTATTAATGTCATTACTTAAATCGCTGAATTTATTTGTCAATTCTAAGCCATTGGCTAAGCATTCATTGTTAGAAGTCAAGTTCAGTGTTTGTAAACTATTTTGTACTAAATCATGGTCTTTCGCTCTTTTCCTTCTCGTACGTCTATATGACCCTGTATAGTGTTCATTATTAGCTACCTGCACTGGTTTGTCGGTCTTCTTGTCCATAATAAGGCTACTAGTTAAGAATTTCTGCCAGTTTGCATCAATTAGGCCCCGAGACACAACAGTTTGGTTAAGTTGAGAGTTTGATGTTTTTTTTCTTTTCTTCGATGATTCGGTCATATTTATATTATAGATATTTACAAATAAAAACTTCAGTAAGAAAACTATAATGTTAAATACACCGAACACAATAGAGAGTATAAATTCGATAACAATCAGGAATAAATAAAGCGCGCTATGTAGGAAGCCATTTGACATCTTCTTGACAGTAATTCCGCATGGCTACCACAAACAAAACTAAAGCTTTATTCTACTGCGTGTACTGAAATAACAGTTTGTAGGAATGATGCTGTGCTATGTTGGTATTAAAATGTTTACGTATAATTCTATAGAAATTTATGACCAGTATACGAGAAAGACATGAGCAAACAAAGGAAAAATATTATCATCACAAATTGTTTAAGAATCGCCTAAGATCCATAGACAGCAGAACTTAATTGTTCAGAAACCAATACATCTAAATCCAAATAAAAGAAATTCAGGATTTTAATCATTTATTCTTATTGAAACTAAAATCTTTACCCATAGCAGATAAAAAGGATAGATTAGTATTGTCAATGTTTTTTCGCTTTTATATCTTAAGTCTATTAGTATTTGTATTTTATCCCAATTTTGACAGCTCTTGATTTCGGAACGTATATAGTAGTAGAAACGCAGCAATGATAACGAAAATCGATTTAGTTGCTGTACAACGATTGTTATGAATGTTATCAAGCGATGACAGTCCATATAAAAACAGCAACAGGGCCTTTAAGTTTTAGGGTGCCATTAAATTTAATAACATGGTACCAACAAAAATGTAAATACAAGATTTGTATACAAGAATGTCCGTATACGTCAAAACGGGCCGACGTGTATCTTTCCGTGGTGGGGTTTTAGTGAAAATGATAACTTGTGCGAAGCAATGAGCCAGTATACGCTTTCTAATCGCGTAGTTCGGACATAACGCGTTAAAAATGTCCTACGAAAGCCTTCTCGGAAGACTAACAGCCCACGGTCAAGGGCATCTACTTACGTACTGGCCGGAACTCAGCGAAAAAGAGCGGGAGCTATTAATCCGCGACATCGAAAAAATAGATTTTTCAGAAGTAAATGAACTTTTTAGACGTGCTAATGATACTAGCAAAGTTATTCTCGAAAAACTTGAAGATTTAAAACCTATTCCTGAGTCTCATTACGAGGCGGTGCCTAATTTGAGTAATGAGAAGATTGAGGAGTATGAGACCCTTGGATTCAAGGAGATTAGTGATGGAAAGGTTGGTGTGTTGTTGTTAGCCGGTGGACAAGCTACTAGGCTCGGATTCGGCCACCCGAAAGGCATGTACGATGTTGGTTTACCTTCCAAAAAGACTCTTTTTCAAATTCAGGCAGAAAGAATTGTCAGAATTCAGCAAATGGCTGCTGAAAAATTTGGTAAGCATGGCAAAATTACTTGGTATATCATGACTTCTGAGCACACCAAGCAACCAACTGCTGATTTCTTCAAAAGCCATTCTTATTTTGGTTTGAATGAAGAAGACGTCATATTCTTTGAGCAGGGAACTTTACCATGTTTTGACTTTGAAGGAAAAATATTCTTGGATGAGAAACACCATGTATCCTCTGCGCCTGATGGTAATGGAGGATTATACAGGTCTTTGAAAAACCAGGGGATACTAGCTGATATAGCGAAACGTGGAGTCGAGCACTTGCATGCACATTCTGTGGACAATATTCTTATAAAAGTAGCAGATCCTGTGTTTGTTGGTTATTGTAAAAGTAAAAATGCTGACTGTGCAGCCAAAGTTGTCCAAAAATCTTCTCCGAGTGAAGCTGTTGGTGTTGTTTGCAGGGTTAACGGTCACTACAAGGTTGTGGAATATTCAGAATTAACAGATGAGGCTGCTGAACGTAGAAATGATGATGGTCGGCTAACTTTCTCAGCAGGCAATATTTGCAATCACTATTTCTCAGCAGACTTCTTAAATAAGATAAGCAGCTTCGAATCAAAACTAAAACTGCATGTTGCTAAGAAGAAGATACCTTATGTTGACCGAGACGGTGTTCGTCAGAAGCCAAGTGAACCAAATGGTATTAAGATGGAGAAATTCATTTTTGATGTGTTTGAATTTGCAGAGAATTTTATTTGTTTAGAAGTCGCTAGAGATGTGGAGTTTTCTGCTTTGAAGAATGCGGACTCTGTTAAAAAAGACTGTCCTTCAACTGCCAGGGAAGACCTACTAAGGTTACACAGGAAATACGTGAGAGCTGCAGGAGGAATTATTTCAGATGACATTGATGTTGAGATATCTCCACTTTTATCTTACGGTGGTGAAAATATTCAGGAGTTGGTGAACGGAGAAGTTTTCACCATAAGCCCATTCCATTTAAAGAGTATGCAGGAAACATCCACAAACGGTGTTAATGGAAAACATTAAGTGTCAAAGATAAAGTGCATTTTTTTTTATTGATACTTTTTTGGACAATAATCATTTTTATCTAAATTGTTGACGGATTAAAAGTTGTTTTTTTTTTAAATATTGATAAATTTATTTGTTGGTGAAATTTTCATTGGATGTAAAGATTTATGGTGTGTTGTGAATTGTAAGTCATTAGCTAAGATACATAATTGTATACTAATTTGATTCCATTAGGAAATTAATAGCAATAATTAATGTTAGATATTAATACTGTACTTAAATATATTTTATTTTTGATGAGATTCCAGCTAACATAAAATTATTTATGTTTAATTTATGTTTTTTTTTACTAAAAAAATGTTAGTTCAGACACAGTGATAATAAAAAAAGTCTGTAAACAATAAATAATGATTTGAATATCCTAAAATAATGCCAATTAAAAGTTGTCAAATTTAATTACTGGCAATTTCTTTTATTGTTTTAAGTATACATACTGAAATAACAATAAAAAAAATACTTTTAAATTAATTGTTAAAGGTATTTTGAATTTAAAATGATATTACAACGTGAAGTAACAATGATATTCAAATCTTATATAAATACAGTAAAATTCTCGTCAATCAACCATAAAATATGTACTTTAAAAAAAAAAGAGTTTTCCTATTCAAACAGTTATCTTTCGAAATACAAATTTAGGCATTATACTTATATTAGATTTTTAAAGCACTAAACAAAAGAAGAAGTCTGATTATAGGTAAATATAACCAGTCCAACCTTTTTCTTCGTGTCCTGTAATCCTACGGCATACATATATACAACAGGCATGAACTATTCTTTATGTACTCATCTAAACTGTTAAATTGTGACTAAATTACATGTTAAACTTGCAATTTAACAAAAAGGAGGAAACGGTGGATGATAAGAGCTAGGTATGTAGGTATATAATACGATATAATCAGCTGTTTGTAATTATAATACAATTTGTTTAAACGCAAATGTAAAATATTCGCACTAAATTTGATTTTGCACAGATAACATATCCATAGATTAAATGACCAACAAAGGAGGTTGGCAGCTCTTGTATATTCTACTTTATGTATTGTTTGTAATATTTCGGCGCCATTATTACTCTTACTTTCAATGTCATAAGTATCAGCGAATCTTGTTGAACCAGTTTACTGTCCTCGATTTTGTGAAGTTACGTATGCGTAATCAATGTAATCACCAATATGTTTAAGATAAAAATATATATGTAATATCTGTATTTCTTTGATTTTATCGATACAAGACAATGTCGATAAGATTACAAATTAATAAAAGACAACATTGTGCAATGTTAATAACTGTACTGGTGAATTCTATTGCGGTATTTTAAGAATGCATGAAACGGCAGTGAGAAAAACATAAACTCATTTTTATATTACATTATTGTGCAATTTTCGGCCTTGCTAACTTTAGGC
This sequence comes from Hyphantria cunea, assembly GCA_003709505.1. NCBI lineage: Eukaryota > Metazoa > Arthropoda > Insecta > Lepidoptera > Erebidae > Hyphantria > Hyphantria cunea. The sequence continues at coordinate 615,448 of PKRV01000095.1, read as the reverse complement.
TGATTAGAAAAAGTAAACTTTTTTTTTAATTACGTCTTGTTTTTTTATTTATCATATGCCCTGATCGTTTCGTTCTATCTTTCATTCGAATATCAAATAAAATATTTTCAAAATCTCGCTTTAAATTTACATCATTAAAAGGCAACCGTCACGGATTGATCTATTTCGTTCAGTTGTTCGTTACAACTGAACGAAACGCGCTGAAATTTACACATATAGCTATTATGATGTAGGGTGCGCTAAGAAAGGATTTTTCAACAATTGCCCCTCGTATCAACGAAGGTTCAAAGTTTGTATGGAGTACCAAGACTGCATAGGCTTTTCGTTTAGGAACTACGCGTGGTTAACCCTTTAACTAAATAAACAAATACCTATTTCAGGGTTTTTCAAATATCAACCCTTTAAGAGGTAAAATGGGGTAACAAAGTTTAAAATTCTTTTTGGCCACTGGTTACGAAATTAACATTGGTTTTAAATTTCAACAAGGCAGACATGAAATATCATTAATTATCGTAATCATTATAATAAATTAGTAGTATACCCACGGTACTAGCTTACGTTTTTAGCAACAGCGTTACTCCATTTTATAGTTGGGTTAAAAAACACCCAAAATCTACTTCCTATTTTAAGCAATCAAACCGAGAAAGTGTCATCAAAGTCGGTCCCACCTTTTTACTGTGATGCGCTTGCTGACCTTCAAAGAGGAGAAAGCATAAGATGCTGTATCCTATCACCAAATATGTTGTATTTACTGTGAGTGAGTACACCATTATGTTCATTCAAATCGTTAGTGAGTGATGAAATTAAATTTAACTCATTTAATCCAGTCAAATTAGACCAAAAAATAAAAGGAAAGCTACCTAAATTAAAATTTTCAGCTTGGTGGGAATTTGGGTAGCTTCGAACTTTTAAATTGACCGGACTACATTGATTGTTACGGATTCAATTCTTTCTTATAATTTTATTCTTAATTTTCTCTTTTGTAAATTTGGCTTTCGAACTCGGCCGTTAATTCGCCCGGGAAACTGCGATGATACCCTCAAAATTGTTAAAATTGTGATCAAATCAAGACAGAAATAGTGATAATAACTCAAAAACTGATGAATATTCATCTGATAAATTGAAAAATAAGTCTTATTGAGGGCTTTGTGAATTGATAGCAGAAAGACTGATATTTACATTTCGGTTTGTAGTGTATCGGAACGGTCTTCTGTACGCAGGGATTGTTTTAACCGTTACTTTTTCTTTTGGAATAGCAACTAAACTGTTTCACGAAGTACGAACTCCTCATATAACCTTTAAGTTTAAATTACTAACAACTTTTGAGACTCATTCCCAGAGGGGTAGGCAGAGACAGTTGATCTCCACTTACTACGGTCCTGATATAATTCTTTTGCTTCCTCCATATTCATCAATCGCTGCATGCAAGCTCGTCGGTTCCTGGTGCTCTTCACATTACCCTTTTTCAGAACATTACCAACTTGATCGGTAAATGTTCGCCTTGGACGACCTCTTCTGATACTTCCACACACATTCGATCTTTGAATTCCTTTCATGAGTTTTCTATCATCCATCCAGCTAAGTAATTTCGTGGAATTGTTAAAAAACACCAAATTGAAAAGAAAAAGTTAATGGAAGAGGTGACGATTTAAGTGACTTTAGGTAGACTCTACCCGCACTTACAAAAGGAACCAGATCCTATGAAGTGAGATCATGCTTAAAGATCTATTTTGAAACGATCAGTTAACATTCATCATCACCAGCCAATCGCAGTCCACTGCTGGACACAGGGCTCTTACAGGGCCACTTACTTTTATCCTTGGCTTCTCGCGTCCAGCTCCTGCCAGCCGTCTTGGTACCCATAGCACAAGCTCTGCTTAGTTTGGGATTAGATGGCGTCGTGCGTTAAAATGTCCGAAAATATTTATTTATCTACCGTATTGGTTCTTCAAAATGGGCGTGAAATTTATGAATGTAGACGAAGCAAAAGAGGAGTGTCAGGTAAGTAAGTGGAAATCAATTGTCTCTGCCTACCCCTCTGGGAAACGTGACTGTACGTATGAGTGTACCAATTCAAAGAATTTCCTAAACCATATCATTAATCGTGGTTCGTAGATGTTGACTATACAAGTAATTTTTTTTTTTTTTATATCTAAGCTGCCAAAATGACTCTGCCCTGCCTGATGGAAAGCATGAGCAGAATCCAAGAGTGGTGGTCACCATCCTCAATGCGAAAAAGAACAATGCAGCATGGTGACCCACACTATGGCGGCCTGGTGAGATGCTTCTTCACGCCCCGCTTAAAGGACCCGGGATCATAGTGGGAAGGAAACACGTGCGCTGGTAGTGAGTTCCAGGTTTAAAAAAAAAAATAAAATTAAAGGGTCTGTTTGTAAGTTCAAATTAACCGCTTTTCGAAATACATATGATTTTTTTTTTTCATTTTTCGTCCGTATGTTTTTGACGGCTAACCGAATTTGACGAGGATTTGGCTGTGTTATAGCTGATGAAATAAGAAGTACCTTAGCCTACTTTCATTCTAGCTGCGCCCCGCGGCATTACTTCACTCGCAGTTGTTAAAATACAATAACAATGGCGGGTAACACCGCGGCAAGAAGTTAGTGAACAGTATAATATAAGAATGGTTTTATAAATAATAAAACAACAATCTTATTTGTGTGTTACCATTTAATACGATTGCGAATTTTTGTAATGTTGCAATATAATTTTACGTAAGACGATATTGAGAAACACGTCTAGCCGGTTTGGTAATGTATTATTACTAAATCAATTTAGGCATAGTGTATACATATTTGACAGGTTTCTTTCTTTTTTGAACTTGACAAGGACACGTGTGATAAATCCTTGTTTTAAAGACAACGTTCTGAGGATTTTATAAGAGTGAAAACAAAAATCGAACTTGAAAATGGAACTCGCGTCATTGTCACCGAACGTTTTCCATGAGCTTTATTTTTTTAGTTCTCCCTCGACTGTGAAAGAATAGGGATTATGTTTTTCGACTGTATGTATGCATGAATAATTCTATCGCACGTCTTTGAGCCTAAACGGCTAGTCTATACATTGTGTCAATAGATTCGTCAAGCCGTGAGAGTGACATTGGGTACTTCAAAATAAAAAAAATATTCATAAATTAAAATTATTTCAAAATACATCGAGTGTGGTATCAAAATAAAGAATTTTTAACGGTGATTACGAATATATATAAAACTTATATGTTTTATATATGATATTGACGCAGTCGGGTTTTATTTTTTTAATAATTCATTCCTTGTTTACTTTTGTATGTAATCAAATCTTGCAAATTAAATTTGAACCACTTTCTGAAATTTTAAATATACCTTTAGTTCTAATAACAATGCAATAATTTTTAATCGGTATTACTATTAATCCAAAATGGCTGCCGCAACAAAATGGCGGCGTATATATTTCTAAACAACGTACCCAATATGGGTATCAAATAAAAGGGCTTAAAGTTTTTTTTTATCAACAAGTAATAAAAGCTTGTTTTTAAAAAAACCTTTTCAAATAAATCACACATAACCCTCCTTCTTTGACTACACGGTTGGCCTAGTGGTTTCATTGGTCGCCACACCGCTTCCCACTGCGCCAAGTGTTGTGGGTTCAAATCCTACATGGGACAACATTTTGTGTGATATATAAATTGTTGTTCTAAGTCTGGGTGTACTTTGTGTCCGTTTCATGTATGTTTGTAAGTATCCCTGTGACACAGTAATGTATATTCCTAATGCGGGAGTTGTCTTATTAAATAATCAAAATTCTTTCGCAGTCAGGTGAAAAGGCAACTCCCGGGATATATCGCGGGAGAATACACACATAGGTCAATGAAATGGGCACAAAGACCACTCAGACTCCAAACAACAATTTGTAGATTCCAAATTGTTGTGCCATGTGGAATTGAAACCTCTCAGCGCAATGGGTACTACGCAATCGGTGCAGTCAATATATATTTTAATAGCTTTGATTTATCTGATCCCGTGAGTAAGCAGAACTTGTGCATTGGTTACCAGACTCCTGCAGCAGAATAGTATATTGCTTAATATTTTATTTAATTTAATTAAGGAAGAACGTTTTTTTTGCGAAAGACTGTCCCCAGTTCAACTCATCCACATTGACCTTGGGTTTATTCTCACAAGGCTCAGTATTTAGAAACGGAAATCAACTATTTGCAATGATAGATATTGACTACTAGGTTTCCGTATCCAAAGGGTAAAACGGGACCACATTACTAAGACATCGCTGTCCGTCTGTCACCAGGCTGTATCTCATGAACCGTGATAGTTAGACAGTTGAAACTTTCAGAGATGATGTATTACTGTTGCCGCTATATAACAACAAATAAACACAACAACTAAAAAACAGAATAAAACAAATATTTATTTGGGCTCCCATACAACAAACGTGATTTATTTGCTCGTTTTTGTTCGATATTAATAACGATGTGGCGGCTTCCACATACAACGGCAACAAGAAACATATGACCCCATCTAACGAAGATACACTGAACTACGGAGTAACGTAGTGTACGAAGAAGCTACCAATCCTGCATCGCGCAATAGAAGTTCTCGCGCCGATTAACATGTGTACAACTTCCCAACATCAACCGTTGGGCAGTGGCCCGCCAGGCATGATCACTTCGCCTGGTCGGAGGATCCTCCCTTTGTGTTGGAGGAACATGATACCCTTTCCTCCATAACGGCAAGAGGTTAGACGCTTGAAATGTATTGATAAATAGTACGGAACCCTTCTTGCACGAGTCTAAATCTCTCTCTCTCTCTGAAATTTAGTCACGATCACGACTTGAAGACTTAATAGCATTTAGACTTTAAATAATTGATATTGGCAGAAATAGCTGATATGGCTGGTAACCGCTCATCGAAAATAATAATAATTTAGCCTTAGTTACTCCTTATATCATCAGCTATCTACCGGTTAAAGTCCCGTTAAAATTGGACCAGTTTTGAAATGAACCTACAAACCTATAGAGTGACAGACAGACAGAAGTTTTTAAATTGATTTTATGATGTAAGTGCCGTGGATACCTCCATGTTATGTATGTGCCTCGGTGGCGCAGTGGTAGGGTATGCGATTGCTGCGCTGCAAATGCTTGTATGATCTGCAAATATTTGTTTCGGAATTTGGGTGTTTTCTATTTATAATATGTATGTATTTACAAAAAAAGCATATAAGTATTCATATCAGGTGTATAGTAACCATAATACAAGCTCTGTTTAGTTTTGAGACTAGGATGGCGTTGTGTAAGATGTCCGAAATATTTATTTTATTTATATAATGAAAAGCTGTTGCTTTGTTATTAATTTGTTTGTATTACTATAGAAGATGTAGTTTGGGTGCAATTGAGTAATCAGGTCACCTGAAGACAAAGAGAATATCTCCGCTGATATCTCGAGACATTAGAAGTAAGCTTCCGACTTTGACCGCCTGAATAGTGGGAAAATGCGCATACGTATCGCCTGATGGTAAGCGATTACCACCGCCCATGGACACCCGCAACACCAGAGGCGTCACAAGTGTGTTGCCAGCCTTAGAGAATGAGTGAAATGCAGCGCACAGTTTCACACCGGTTTTCTGTGCGGCTGTGGTATCGCTTCGGGCCATGCTTGCCGAAGCGTAGCTCTCCCATGAAGAAAATAGTATATAATAGTGGGTTATTTCTAACGGCAGGGGGGAATCAAAATATAAATGAACGTATTCTAACATATAACATACAACGCTATCTACTCACAAGCAAAGCAAAGTTTGTACTTTATGGGTACTAGACAATCGATATATATCTATATCGATTGTCTAGTACCCATAACACAAGCTCTGCTTAGTTTGAGACTATGTGGGAAAATTTAAATTTCGAAGTTCGAACAACTTGTTGCTACTTATAGAACTTGTTGACTATGGTGTTACGTAAGGGCAAGTAAAAAGCGCGCGCAAAGAATTTCTTTACTTCGTTAGAAACTTTTCTAGATGTTTCCATGTTTCTTAAGCAATACATACACACATATTTTGTAAAACGAGTAAACAAATACTTTTTTAACTACAACAAACAATTTTCTAAATAAAATGATAATCATGTCAATTTTTATACTAACTAATTTTATTCCTCGAAAACATAGCTAATATAAATTTAAAAAATCTCATTATTAAAGAAAAATTACCTTGCTATTCGCTATCAACACATTGCTCATTAATATTCAATATCTAAAATATCAAGAACTTTGTCCTTGATTTACAAGATATTAACATTATTATATTTCCAATGAAATTTCCCACCAAACCAAATTCAAAACAAATCAAAAAGACAAAGACAGTCAATTATGAGAGACGGCTTCTTGACAACAACTAAAAATTTTAAATTTAGAACACTAATTTGGCGCGTATGTCATTGTTTTCATTTACTTTGCGTTTTTTTTCTAGATTTCTTTAGAGTTAGTTACTAGAATCTTTAAGTGAAATAAGAAGGTAAAAAAGGAATTTAAAGTGAGGATCTCTACCTGACGAGTAATTTATGGTCAAACCATGTTTCGTGCTTAGAATGCTATGCAACCGTCAATACACAGGGCAGTGAACCTTACGTTTGCGTTGTTATAATGTGTAGAACGAAACATATATATTACAATACATAACTTTGAAGATAAAAGGGTTATATTGAACGTAGAAAATTATTAAAATGACAGTCATCATTCGTTAGATTATACAATGTAATGCAAATATTTAACCGGGTTATTCAATGATTTGAAGAGAGTGTCTGGTACCTTGTGGATGCAGACTGCCCAAAATCGGGAGAGGTCGCGTTCCTTGAGGAGGCCTTCAATGCGATATGTTGATTAAATGAGTAACTGCGTTAACTGGAGATCCACTAGTTAATGTTTTTAAGAAGAAGGGGTAGAGAGGGTCACTTTTATCACAAAAGTAATTATCAAATCACTATTCAAGGTACTTAGTAGTGCCACGTTAATTTTAGAACCGAACGGGCGGGCTCGACTCGGTGTTACTACCCACTCCCAGAAGGCATACCTTTTTTTAAATTTTTGTTTTCGTCGTTTTGAAATCTCCTCGGATACTACCTCCCATGGCATGTTGGATTCGAACCGACTAAAACCGCAAGCCGTCTGAGGTACTATTAGCCGGTGATCCAGGTTCACCCTAGAAAGGAAAACCCTGGAACCCCGGGCCACCTACTTTCGTAGACGGCCCCCACAGAAGACCTACCTAAAATGACAGCATTGGTGCTGTCGTGTTTAGTTGACGAATGCGATCCGGAGGCCTTATGATTCAGAAGTATCTAAATAGGCTATAGTGTAGGTCACCATACTGCAATGTTGCATTGTGCATTTGCAATGAGTGTGGTGACCACCACTCTTGGATTCTGTTTATGCTTTCCATCAGGCTGAGTGACAGTCACTTTGCCAAGGTCATACATAAAAAAATCAAGACTTCAAGGAACCTGTTTAATCCTCGTGTGTCATTAAAAATTACTAGTAACGTCACAGATTATTTATGATTTGTCTGTGATTGATACCACTGCCTCGTTCTTTAAGATAATGTTATCTATGGTACAATAAACGAAATGAAAAAATAAACGGCGGTAGCTTATCCGTACATCTATACTAATATAATAAAATAATATTATATGATTTGTTTTTTTCGCGCTAATCTGTGCAATTTTATCTTAGAGTTGAATGGTTCTTGATAATTAAATTAATTATTGAAGATGTATGTCGATGTAGTGATTTATTTACAATGCGGATTTTCACCATTTCTATTCATTCTGTAAGTGACGCAAGAGCCGACTAAGGAAGCTAACTGCGTAGGACAACAGCACTGCAAAGACGCTCAGCGCCTGTAGGTCATATGTTATCTAACCTCCTTCATTACGTGTGGAAATCCTCTCTGGCCTTCACCCCACAGGGGTTTATGGCGGGACGGTGTGTCAAAATCGAACCGACTAAAACCACATGGTGTGCCACTCTGCGCCTGAAACGGGAGGGATCCGGGAACCGCTTTCTTACGCCTTCCGGACATGTTATCTAACCTCTACCTCAAGCCTTTCTTCATAAATGAGTTATCCAATACTAATATATTTGAAATTGGAACACGTAGATTCTGAAATTAACGTGTTTAACTGAACAAAGAAACTCTCCGACTTTATAATATTAATTATGGAGATAGGTACGATTTATAAGTGTTGTTTTTATTCGCGCTAATCTTTGCATTTATCTGTCAGACTTGAACGAATCTTGATAATTAGATTTATTTGATTTATCACTAAGATCGACCTCCAAAGGGCTTGTATTTAAGTAAGTATTATTTTTAAATTTAGAATGATGAAAGGTATCATATTAACGTTGTAACATATATATGTATATTTGCTTCAAATCAAAATTAAAGATTTCCATTTGAATAAAAATTGTTCGCAAAAAGTCAAAGTAACATTCTATAATTTTTACAAAGCTCTCTATCATCATCAACAATCCATAATGTCCCATTGCTGGGCTCGGGTCTCCTCTCAGTACATAAGCTCTCTATAGTCTATGGTAAAACCCCCTGCGGCCCCTGCTGAGCTATTGGTGGCCAAAGTTTGTTGGTAAAATAATATTAATTTTCATTAAGCAACTCGAAATGAGGAAGCGTTTATTTCTGCTGTTTTTAGGGTTCCGTACCCAAAGAGTAAAACCCTATTACTAACTTCATTGTCCATCTGTCCGTTCGTCTGTCACCAGGCTGTATCTCATGAACCATGAAAGTGACAGTTGAAATTTTCAGAGATGATGTATTTCTGTTGGCGTTATAACAACAAATACTAAAAAATACAGAATAAAATAAATATTTAAGGGGGCTACTCTCCTTCGTTGCGACTCGCTTTTGCTCGATATTGATAACGGCAACAGATAGATTCTTGAAATGAATAGATAATGGTACGGAATCCTCCCTGCGCGGGTCCGACTCGCACTTGGCTGATTTTTTATTCTTTTTTTATATTTGTCACCTCTGAACTTCGTCATCGTCATTTAAATATGAACCGACTCAAAAAACACTGTTTCTCACATTTCTGGGGGTAGCGGTGGGGCTAATCAAAGGTTGATATCACACAGTATCCTGTTTCGCATGAGATACAGGTACCTGCCTATTTATCTTCTTAGTCATAACTAAAAACAGGAATAAAAAGTTAAAACCATTACTATTCAGCATTCAAGACTAACCTTGAAATATTTTAGCTAACAAACGACCTATTTATATAACGATTAATAGGTTAGCAGTTCACGAAATACATTATCAAAACTTGAAACATAACTGGTTTCAATATGTCAAATCGTACAATCTAAATACGACCTCACGCCGGCACCTTTCACTTTTTGGCGCGCTTTATTACCTAACCCGCGTAATTGTGGGCGCCAACTTACCAAGATATTTCTTAGAGCGTGACAAATACTAATCTAGTTCTAGAACAGTAACCTAACAATTCAGGACACTGATTTGCGGTCAAAATATGAGTAATGAAGAGTTACATAAAAAAATTGTTTATGTTACTATTAATTAATGTTTATTTCACCATTTATGGTCAAATTTGATCCTTCAAAGGCCAATGGGACCAAAAAGGAACTGTGTCCTTTCAATTGAAACAATAATTTTTACCAGATATTCAATAAAACATAAAAAATCACATACGAATTTATTTCTAACTTTGCATAGTAAATAACCAAAAGCGAAATACAAAAAGATGATGTTTTCATAGAGCGTTGCTCGTAAACTATGTTCCTGCAAAAATAACATTCATTATTTTTCAGTAATGCAGTTTTCCAAATCACTTAATTAATTCGCTTTAAAATTTTTCATGGATAATGGCTTTACAACACTTTAAAATACAATATCCTTAAAGGTTATCACACTGACATATTAAACGAATCTTCACTCTATGATCTTTAACTTTCGCGCGGTTTTAAATGTCAACGATTCACGCGCCAAATGTCAAGGTCAGTTGAGATACTTTTGTGTGCACGATTATTTGATTTGAAATTGTAATCATTGAAATGAATTTTATTTAAGAATTTATTTTTAGACATTATTACAAAATTATGTGCACCTTCTACCGTATTGACTATGGGGGACTGCTCCGAGGAATTGTTCGGACTGAACTTTTGTCGCCTCTTTCCGCCATCGTCCTAAGCGATAGGAGTTAAATGATTGGCAGACCACACTGTGCGCATTTCCTAAAACTTTCTGCCTCGCACATCAAAACTGTGGAATGAACTGTCGCCTGCAGTATTCCCGGACCAATACGACGTTAAGACCTTCAAAAAAAGAGCGAACTCCTTTTTAGAAGGCCACATCTGCGACGTGTCGTCACAAACAGACGGATTGACACCATCGAGCCTTATGGCGTGATTTTTAAATTTAAAATTTAAATAGCAATTTTTTCCAACTAAAGCTTTATTTTTTGTAGAAATATAACTGTTTTTGACAATAGGAGATACTTCCGAACATCATAAAACAGTTTTTCAAAATTAGTCATCATGTCTATTGCTTAAGATCAAGCGATACGTCTTCTCGTTTGCCACCTATTCATAAAAAAATAATAATATTCTAACTTTAAAAAAAGAAGGACCTTAACGGTTGCATTGTGTCAAAATTCTGTTATTTATAAACCAATTTCAAATTTGCAAACCGTGTACATTGAGACTGACAACCTCTTGGCCGAATGTTCTGCAATGTATATAAGAATATATATACATTGAATGAATGAATATATGCCAATAAGAAGCTTAAGAAGAATAATTTAAACTTATATTTTAGGATCTGCCTACATATACCTAATTTCTGTAACTGCCTTCTGTATCTTGTGTAATTGGAAACAAATAACAAAATACTCTTGCAATCGACTGCAGAAATATTTTATCTTGTCGATAACAAATACTTGACATCATAAGATATATATCAACAACTCTCATGTACTTTAAAATCTATTCATTTCAACAAAATAAGAATTTACCTCGTAATTGTGTCATTATCTTTTAAAATCGTAAAATAACTGCGAGAAGGCAGGGATTTTCCATAGACAATAATAGAAAGGTTTTATTTATAGATCGCGGCTATTTTTACGTTGGACAGTCTCCTGGTTATACCATAAACAATTTTTTTTTCTAATAAATTCCATCTATCGATTTGTAATCACATTTAGCGCCTTTCGAAATTATAAGAGCAAAATCTATTACTTTCGCATGAGAAGAAGTTCTGTTATGCAAACTCTTTTATAACCCGACTGCGAAAGAATGTGGGATTTATGAAGGATGTATGTATATTTATTTGGCACGCCCTAGAGCATAAACGCTTGTCGTATTTCTATGTGAGTGGTGTCAGTAGACTCGACTTAATCGTGAGAGTGACACTGGGTACATCAAAGTAAAAAAAAACAAAATTAAGGACTTTGGCGCCAAAAACTAATCTAAAAAAAAGTGCGTGCGTACAAAGTACACATGTCAGAAGTGAAACTTCTTAGCTCTCTCCCACCTCTCGCTCCATCTCACTTTTTCTCTCGATCTTTCTCACTTCCTTGCTCCCTACTCTCACTCCATCGCTAGTTGCTTCATGCTACGTTCGCCCTGTCTTACTCTCTCTCAATCGGTCTCGACCGCTCTCTCTCTCTCTCTTTATCGACACTTCCGTTGCATACTTGCGTGACGTTACATTTGAAATTTTTTTATCCTAATGCGCCTAAAGAAGTTTCACTTCAATAAATGATTTTAAAATACATCGAGTGGTATTAAAATAAAGACTTTTTTGAACTGTGATTACGAATGTATATAATAAGTATATAACTTATACTGGTAATTCGTTAGTTTACAGAACTGACAGCAAAAGTATTTTTGGTTAACAGTGCCAGAATAACATTTTTTTAATGACAACATCCCTTTGGTTGATAGAGGGACGCGGGGGAGATCATCAGCATCATTATCATCAGCCTATCGCAGTCCACTGCTGGACATAGGCCTCTCCAATTTCACGCCACTTAGTTCGATCTATGGCTTCTTGCATCCAGCTCCTGCCAGCCGTCTTGCTCAAATCATCGCTCCACCTGGCCTGTGGACGTCCTACACTACGTTTGCCGAGACGCAGTCTCCACTCAAGAACTCGTTTACCCCAACGGTTATAGGTTCTTCGGCAAATGTGGCCAGCCCACTGCAGGGGAGATCGTTTTTTATTTTTGAGAAAGACGGTCCCCATTTCATGTCATCCACGTTTTTTATATTTTTTATCATTAATGCCATCACGACGAAGACTTGAAGACTCGAAGACTTAGAATCGAAGACTTGAAATACTTGACATTGGCAGAAATAGCTGATCCGGCTGATTGCCATATCATCAAAAGAAGAAGAGGTACGCGGGGATTGTAGTAGCACCATTCCGAGTAAGCGATTGGAGCGTCCGTCGACTACACTATAATTTTGTTAACTAGTTTATTGCACTACCCCGAAATCTGGCAAAGTTACGTGCCGGTACCTATTCCCATACCATAAAAACAAAAAAAAAACCTGTAAGAAGCACGCATGCACAGATATATCCGTAGACGTGTGGACAGTCGCCGAGCGCTCGCGTATGTGTGCGCTTTTCAAGGAACTTTCTGCCTCGCACAACAAAACTGTGGAATGAACTATCGCCTGCGGTATTTCCGGACCAATACGACCTTCAAACCTTCAAGAAAAGAGCGTACTCCTTCTTAAAAGGCTGGCAATGCACTTGTGACGCTTCTGGTGTTGCGGGTGTCCATGGGCGGAGTTAATCTCTTACCATCAGGTGATACGTCTGCTCGTTTGCCACCTATATCATAAAAAAACCCTTTGAACCTTGTCACAAAAACCGACAACAAACGGATATGGAAGTGGCGGATATCTGCGGACGATAAATACCTACCAATGACGAACAAATTATTAGTTCTACACGTAGACAGAAGCGTGTGTGATGAAATTTGCGGTCTACGTGTAGAGGAGCCATTAGAAAGAAGGTTTATCCCTGCCATACTGGCCAGACAGGTATTTATAGGGTTTGTATATTTTTTTTCTTCTCAGTTCTTTTTTGATTAGTCGGATCATTTGTATACTCTGTATTTTTAACTCTTAACCACACGGATGACTTAAGTAGTATATAAAAATATACTACTTAAGTCATCCGGGTCGGGGGGACTTTGCAAACATACTAGAAACGGACACAAACAATAGCCACGTTCTAGTATTTGAAGATATATGTAGTTTTTGAAACCAATAACTCAAAGCAATTCATACTCATACTCTGCTATAAAATTATGAGCCGATAACATTTGGCACTGGAAACTTGTTTTTATGACAGGTGAAATGAAAAACGGGAATTCCCCGTGATTAAACGGAGTGTTCCCCTATTCATCCCGTGAGTTGTAAGAGTCAGCTAAGAAACCAAACTACCAGGACAACAACACTGCACTTTCACGGGTAGATAATTGATTATATAAGGAGGTAACTAGGTTACTTACGGTTGTTATTGTACCTTCAAAAAACCAACACAAAAAACGAAAGTTTAAAAATAGGTTTTTTTTTTTATATTTAAGCTTCCAAAATGACTCTGCCTTGCCTGATGGAAAGCATGAGCAGAATCCAAGAGTGGTGGTCACCATCCTCAATGCGAAAAAGAACAATGCAGCATGGCGACCCACACTATAGCGGCCTGGGGGGAAAGGGGATGGTGAGGGGGATGGGGGGCGTTGGATTGGGGTATGGGCCTCCGGTATCCTCACTCACTCGATGAAACACAGCGTAAGCGCTGTTTCACACCGGTTTTCTGTGAGGTTGTTTCACTCCGTACGAGCCGGCCCATTCATGCCGAAGCGTGGCTCTCCCACGGTACCAATAAAGAGGCAAAGAAAGACAGTATGCTTATTAGTCACACAACTGTCTTACTATCACGAACATGAGGTACAGCCTGGTGAGAGACGGATGGACTAACAGACGGACAGCGAAGTCTTGAGGGCCCGTGTTATCCTCTGGATACGGAATCCTAAAAAGCAGTTATCCAGTGACTTTAGTATGGCTCAAGTAATACGTCGGGGTTCCAGGGCGTCCCTTTCTAGGGTGCACCTGGTTCCCCGGCTTCTAGTACGATACGACGTAAGGCTTTAGTCGGTTCGAGTCCGACATAACCACCAGTCGGTGGTATCCGAGGGTATTCCCGCATAGAAAAAAAAAGTATGGCTTAAGAATTTGATTATTTCAGCTTTGTACATCTCCCAAACTACCATAACAAACAAAAGAATAATACATGTAACGAAAATTTATTTTACAGAAAATAATTAATATAGAATATCAATTGATGATAGTATAATTATTATTTTCACGGGAATTAACGCGATCACTTATTTAAAGGTATTTACATACCTCTGATTTGCCTATGTTCATTCCCGTGAAAATAATTATTATGTCATGAAACGCGAAAGTTTAAAAGTTATGATAGTATAATTATTTATCGACGGAAAAGGAAATTATAGATAAAATAGTGCGTGCATGTTTATTGTTTGATAAATAAAATAATTGAGACAATGTATTTTGAAAAAGAAGCTCTCAATTTTTGAATATCGTTCCAAATTACACTTCTACAGATAAATTAAAAATGTGAGTGTTTGTTTTTAAATTGAAATGAACAGCTTTTAACTAAATGGGTATGATACAAATACGGTCGTTAAATTAAAAAATCAACAGCATTTTCCTCTACTAGCCTATCTCTAGTATAGGGAAAAAAAAAAGAAAAAATACTGGCAGTTATAAAGACCGATAGAAGTGAAAACTTTTAACTTAGAATGTCATTTGTAAATATCATGAGTAAAATTAGAAATCATATCGTGCAAAGCCAAAGGAAAAAAAATTGAAATTTCATAATAATTAAATTGAAATTATAAACATTTTTTTTCTATGTAGGAGCATACATATCACCTGATGGTAAGCTATTACCGCCGCTCATGGATATCCACAACACCAGAGGCGTCACAAGCGCGTTACCAACAACAAACATTACCATGTCGGTAACGGGAACCCATAACATTTTCTCCTACCAAAAAGTGCTCACTGCGACTAAGAAAGTTTTCACTTCAATAAAATGTAGGAACAAAACAAAATTAATCAATGAAATAGTGAATATGATCCGAGAATAACTAAATCCGCAGGGAATAGCGCGGAGTACAGCTAGTTTATTTAAATATATATTTTTGTTGTTTGTACTTACAAAAAAATGTATTTGACGACAGACCTTTAAGAAAAAAAAAAACATTTCCACGCCGTGCGAAACGGCGCGAATTTTTTTTTTATAATTTGAACATGCTCAGTGTTGCTCTCGCAATTAAAGGAACCTAACGACAGTTTAGGATAAAATCTATCAAATCATTTCAGCTATGGAAGAAAACTCTAGAAAAAGGTTTTATTAGGCTACTATGCATGACTAACCAGACGGGTAGCAGTGCTGATGTCTTACGCAGTTTGCTCTCTAAGCCGGCTCACAACAGCCACAGGGAATGAAAACGGGGGGTAAGTCCTTTATTCCTCACCACACGGTCTTAAATTAGAAATATGTTGATCTTTTATGATACGTCAAGATAACGGAATTAAATAAAACCATGTAATAATAACAGATACGTCCATGTTTTTGAAATTTAATCTTTATTTCGAAATTCTTTATCACGATTGCGAAATAATTTATTGTGTTCTTGAGTTGATAATCCGGTGATAACAGTGGCACTCGAGAATATCAAGAGTCCTTTGTTGCAGCGTTACGAGACAGCCTTGAAGATGGAAAGTTTTTTAACCTTACCAGTTTCTGCCTGTGGTTCCGCCTGCCTTTATGTCGGTTATTGCGGTTAATATGTATTATATTTTTAAGCTGTTAAGTAACTTTTTATTAGGAGAGCCACGCTTCGGCATGAATGGGCCGGCTCGTCCGGTGTAAATCACTGTGTTTCACCGAGAGCGAGTGCGGATAGCGGAGGCCCAACCCCTCCCCCCATCACCCCACCCAGTCACCTGTTTGTTAGTGTCTATCGTTATCGCCTCTTATAAATAACCTTCAAGAAAATAGCGTACTCCTTCTTAAAAAGCCGGCAACGCACTTGTGACGCCTCTGGTGTTGCAGGTGTCCATGGCCAGTCGTAATCGCTTGCCATCAGGTGGCTCGACCAGAGTGAATCAACGCCTGGGCTATGTTTCCCCGTGAGTGAGGGTACAGGAGGCCCGTACCCCAACCCCTCCCCATCTCCTTCCTCATCCCCCAAAGGCCGGCAACGTACCCGTGATGCCTTTGGTGTTGCGGGTGTCCATGGTCGGTCGTAATTGCTTACCATCATGCGGTACGTGCACTCGTCTGCCCCTATTTCATATAAAACAGTTTCAGCTCAATCCGTCCTGTAGTTTTTGCGTGAAACAGTAAACATCCATAAGTCTTTCAACCTTTTAGATTTAAGGCAGAAGTATTTCAATAGCCCGCCGTAGTGTGGGTCACCATGCTGCATTGCCTGCATTCGCAATGAGTATGGTGACCACCACTCTTGGATTGTGCTCATGCTTTCCAACAGGCAGAGTAGAGTCACGGAGTGGTAGCGAATGCGACTGCCGTGAGAGCAGAGGTCTCGGGTTCGATTCCTGAGTCGGACCAAATGATTGTATGATCTGCATAGATTTGTTTCGGAGTTTGGGTGTTTTCTATGTATAATATGTATGTATTTACAAAAAAAGTATATAGGTATTAATATCAGTTGTCTAGTACCCACAGTACAAGCTCTGCTTAGTTTGGGACTAGATGGCGTTGTGTGTTAAAATGTCTGAAAATATTTATTTATTACTTTGGATATGTATTTAAAAAAACGGGTTGCACCCCGGGAGTGCCGAAGTTGGCAGAAGTGAAAACTTGAATTAACGTTGTGCATTTTTGATATTTTGGAATGATCAGGGAATAATTTTGCACGGATTGCTCTAATTATCAGTATAAAAGTACTATCATTTATGTGGTAACATTATTCATTTTTACGTTGCCGTTCACAAACATGACAATTTATGGTCAACTTTCCCTCCGTCTTACGAATATTCGAAATATTTAATCAGGTCACGTGTCCTGACGCGAGTTTAACATTTTTTACCGATCACAGAAAAGCACAACGCCGCCAAATAAGTTTTCATTCCAGCAATTGTAAGAAGTGCGACGAACATAAAAGGGTTCTAATACGTTGGTATATTTTTATTTATTGACTGTGGCAATACCTGAAAAGGCTGGAAGTAAATTGTGTTTAGATTCATGTAGTGACGGACTCAGAATACTTTAATATTTTCACCACCCCTATTCACCCCGGGGTGGGCCCACTGAGGGAGCGAACTACCAAGACAACTGCACTTTTTTTATAGAATAGGGGGCAAACGAGCACATGTATCGCCTGACGGTAAGCGATTACCCGTAACACCAGAGGCATTACATGTGCGTTGCCGGCCTTGGGGGATGAGGAGGGATGAGGAGAAGGGTTGGATTATCCGCCTCCGGTATCCTCACTCACTCGGTGAAACACAGCGCAGGCGCTGTTTCACACCGGTTTTCTGTGAGGCCGTGGTGTCACTTCGGTCGAGCCGGCCCATGCATGCCGAAGCGTGGCTCTTCCACGGCAGGCACTGCGAAAAGAACACTTGACTCAAACCCAACCCGTTTAGTACCTGGTATAGTAGGCCAAAACCTCCTTGCTAAAGACAGGCCTGAATTCCGCAGTAGATTTTGACCTTTTAAAAACTTTAAGAATTGATGGTGAGGATAAAAAAAGGTCTCACCTTTATGCCGTTGGTACTGATTGCGAACATTAATGGCAATCGTTCCGGGGGCAGTTGGAGCTCTCAAATAAAACTCGTCTACAGAGCGTTCCTGTAGAACTTCGATATCGCCTGCCTAGTACTTCTGTTGTGGAGGTTTAATGGCATTCTCTAGACTACAGATTAGCCACGTTCTTGTTTCCGGTAGGGTTATAAGATAATAAAATAACTTTGTCCCTTTAAACGTAACATTATTATTTGTTTCTTATTTTTATTTTGACAACTTCCGCATTAGGAATATACATTACTGTATTACGGGGATCTTTACAGACATACATGAAACGGACACAAAGTACACCCAGCCTTAGAACAACAATTTATGGGTCACACAAAGTGCTGTCCCATGTAGGATTTGAACCCAGGCGCAGTATGAAGCGGTGTGGCGACCACTGAAACCACTAGGCCAGCCGTGTAGTCATTTTGAAAACGACAAATTCCTCGCTGCTCTAGCGGTTGACGTATACGATTACCGATCAAAAGGTTTCGAATCGCGGGTCGGGCCAGAAGTGTTATTGAGTTTTCCTGACCAAGACATACTTAATATCAGCTCCGAGTTTGGAAGTTGGGGTCTGAAACCCTGTGCCTCGGAGAGCACGTAAAACTGTTCATCCTGCGCCTGATATCTCCCCGGTCTTGTTGGTTAACCGTCCCATCGAACTATGAAAGTGTGGGAACAGAGAGTGCGCCTGTGTTTGAGCACAAGTGTATGTGTACTATGAAGTCTCTGGCGTAGTTGGCTGACCTACCAAAAGGTGCTCAACGCGTCTAAAGATGTTTTTACTTCAAAATTCGTGCGGTGTTGAGAGCCACGGCATGTTTTCACAGTTTTATTCGTCTGTTTTATTTAAATCTTATTCAGGAAACAAAAAATATCCAAAACTTGTGAACTTAATCAAAACCTGTTTAATGCAATGTCGACTATTTTAGAATTAGCAATTCAAAACTGCTGTGGCGACTTCCACATACAGCGCCAACAGAAATATACTACAGCGCCATCTACCGAAGAAACACTGAACTAAGAAGTAACGAAGGAAACTGAGAAAACTACCAATCCTACATCGCGCAATAGAAGTTCTCGCGCCGATTAACATATATACAACGTCCCAACATCAACCGTTGGGCAGTGGCCCGCCAGGCGTGATCTCCTCGCCTGGTCGGAGGATCCTCCCTTTGAGTTGGAGGAACATGTGACCCGTTCCTCCACACTACCTAACACACCTAATACATGATTAGAATTAACATTGTTACGAGAACTGACTAAATTCAAATATTAAACATAGAAAGAGTTTATATGTCTCTGATATTTTTATCTGTGCTAACGGTTGAATTCTGAAAAAAAAAACGATATAATGTTATATGTACCGTGTAAACATACATATGCATTTGGTATGAAGGTTATTTTACTTTAATATTACAAACAGACACTCCAATATCATTTATTTGTTTAGATATTTGTATAAATATGTTCTACTTACAAGAACAGGTCATGTGCAGGAAATTAACTATTATGCCAAAGGGAAATCAACATAGTTGCAACTTACGAGATAATTATATGGCATTTAGTACACTTATGTACTTCCATATACTGTAATGACATATCACAATAGGATCTAGTAAAAAAAGTTGAACAAATAATAATAAAGTAGGTACCTAAATGAGCATTGCTCGGTATTTTTTTATTGGTAAATTTTCTACAAATGAATCCCATTTAGAAGATTAATCGTCCCAGAAAATTCCAGCTACTACACGCCTCGACAACCCTCCACAAACACAAGCGTGTAAACGGGCTGTTTGGCTTGGGTTGCGTGAGGTTGTGATAGCTTCCGGATGGCGTAAGAAAGCGGTTCCCGGACCTCTCCCGTCTCAGGCGAAGAGTGGCACACCGTGTGGTTTTAGTCGGTTCGATTCCAACACACCGCCCCGCTGCAAACCCCGGTGGGGTGAAGGCCCGAGGGGGTTTCCACACGTAAAAAAAAAAGTTGTCGCACGGTGTCGACCGAGGCGGCGTGCGCCTTGGCCGGAACACCCCTGTGGGATATGGAAGGTGTGGCGGAAGTGCTCGCCGAAGTTTATCGACGGGTGGCTGAATTCTGGGCGGATAGTGGCGTTCGCCCACCGCCCGAAGAGGTACGCGAGAGTCAGTTTTTGAACACAGGTCAAAGGAAGTGTGCGCGAGCGTTTGTAGTTTATGAGCGACTGCCAAGTCCTCGCAGGCGTGTACCATAGCATTAGATGATTCTGTATCTCGCAATGAAAGTTACCACCCCCCACAAATTACGATAAAGCTAAAAATTTTGTGTAGATTGCAAGCCTTCGTTTATAAAGGTTTTTTATTTCTTATTTTCTTACATATTTGCTATATTTATATTTTATTTAAAATAGCCCGATGCCCTAGAGCTTACCTCCAAGATCGTAGTTTTCTGAAAGCTTTTGTCTAGGTAGGGTAAATGTATTTTTCCATTTGAAAAGATATCAAGAAATATTCGTATGGAAGGGTAGAAAACTATGAACTGATTTGGTAGATATATAAGTGTGTTAAACTGTATATAGTCTTTGTTTTGTATTTAAATTTTAAATAATTTATTAAGAGTAAGACATTAAAATCGATAACTGCCTCGATGGGGTAAGTGGTTGCTATTCCGATTGATGGGTCGCATCAAAAATATTTGTATGATCTGTAAATGTTTGTTTCGGAGTTTGTGTGTTTTCTATGTATAATAGATATATAGATAGAAAACTCTTTATTTACACACTATAATATTACAGTTAGAAGAGAGTACATACATAAAATGTGAGACGGAGTGTACAAAGGGCGGCCTTATTGCCAAAAGCAATCTCTTCCAGGCAACCTTAATGTGTTTGTATTTACAAAAATGAGTATATATATATATATATATATATATATATATTATATCAGTTGTCTAGTACCAATTTTTTTTTACGTCTGGATGCCTCTGGTCTTTCCCCATCGGAGTTTGCGGCAGGGCGGTGTGTCGGAATCGAACCGACTAAAACCACATGGTGTGTCACTCTGCGCCTGAGATGGTAGGGATCCGGGAACTGCTTTCTTACGCCATCCGGACCGGTTGTCTAGTACCCATAGCACAAGCTCTGTTTAGCTAAGGACTGGATGGTGTAGTGTATTAATGTTTGAAATTTAATTATTTGTGTGTGATATGCCTAAATTATATCGATTAAAAATCGAATCATTAATCAGAGTTAGAACCTCCTTTGTCTTCCTTCATTTCGATTAAAAAAGGCAGGTTATATACAGATTCAATAGGATTTATAAGCCGCATACAACAAAGAATGCTTTTAAAAAAATAAATAAAAGCATACCTTTGTGACTATCACAAGGTTATTAACTTTCAAACAGCAAGGTTGCCGGCCGAAACCCTTTCCATAATGAATTGTAACGTGTTTTAGTGATATGTAAATCCTAATGACCTTCGAAGTGTACAATAATTTATTATTTGTCACGCTTTATTGTCTATGATTCTTAACAATCATCATCGCCATTTCAGGGACGTCTCCTGCAAAGAAGACGGTGTTTGGGGAACAGAATCCCCATCCACCGGCTCCCAGATCTTGAACAGTAGACCGGCGATCTCCTCCTCCACTTGAAGCTCGCCGTCGGCCCTCGCTCGCCTATACGATTCCGCCTTGGAGAAGACGGAACCCGACGGGGCCGAGATTGGAGTACGAGATCTCCCCCTATGGCTGCTCGCAACTTTGGGGGGTAACATCTCTTGCGAGGTGTCACTATCCCCAACGTTCAAGGACCTCTACGTCTAAATAATTAGTATTAAAAAAAAATTAAACTAAGACAAATGACAACTTGGTTTGTGTAAACTAAAAATCTTTTATTATTATGTATGGCCCTGCCTGATGGAAAGCATAAGCAGAATCCAAGAGTGGTGATCATCATACTCGTTGTGAATGCAGACAATGCGACAATGTAGTATAATGACTAACAATGTGGTCATCAATCATCAACATCCCATAATGTCCCACTGCTGGGCTCGGGTCTCCTCTCAGGAGAGGGTTAAGGCCATACGTCCCCACCCTGGCCGAGTGCGGGTTGGGGACTGGCAAGACAACGTTGTGGCTACGTAATCTTACCGTTGGATGTTTTCAAGCCGCCCAAAGGCCTCCAACTAAGCTTGACGACTGTTATCGTATGATGATGTTATTGTCATTTCGTGTTTGTTTACTATTCGGTGTTTCAGTTACTTAATTCTTATTAACAATTTTAATTGCTAAAAAAATCATGGAAGAAGGTAATTTTTCTGACAAACACTACTAACATAGTTCGTAGTAACGTGACTATTGACGTCACATTTCGTTTCGACCATTAACCGTTTTGTAAGTTTGAATTTCCCTCCCTTAATTTCACTTATTATTTAATATTTTCTAGGTTTCAATAATCATTAAATAAAAAAGTTTATTATTAAACGATTATTGAAACGCTTCAAGTATATTGTAAAGACAGTAAAGAATCTATAAATAAATATTTAAGACAAATAAACAATTCATGCATATTGTCTATACATTACTGTACTTTAATTTTTTGGATGATTCCTCAGATAGACTCACAAACTCGCACCTGTTCCTTTTACAGATTGAGTAGCGGGAGTTATTGGCGGGAAATGTTTACAAATACATAATAAATGTCAGAGAATGGAACGCCAAGGTTAAAAGTGAATGTAGCTATCTAGTTGCGCGCACAAACGCGGAACAAATGAGTTGCATAAATTGCAACACTACTTTATTTCTATTTTTAATATTAAACCTTTTATATTTCATACGTACTGTAGAGCAGTAATACCTAAGGGTTCCGTAGTTTTTTTTTCAATTGAAAGCTTTTTCACGCGCGTCGAGCGCTTTTGGGTGAACAAAGAGCGTGAATCTTGACGCGCAAGTCAATCTCGGGTCATCGACATGTATGCCTACTGTATATTAATAAAATAATGAATAAATATTTCGGACATTTAACATACAACGTCATCAAGTCCCAAGCTCAGCAGAGCTTGTGTTATGGGTACTAGACAACTAATATAAATACATTGTACTTATTTATTGTAAATACATACTTATTATACATAGAAAACACCCAAACTCCGAAATATTTGCAGATCATACAAACATTGTCCACACGCCTAAAATACTAATGAAAACCATTAAAAAGCGCAAAACTGAACGTCTTTGCCATGTGTTTAGGTACGAAAGATATAAGCTGCTTCAAGTGATAACGATGGGCAAGGTGGAAGGGAAGAGATAGAATAGAATACACTTTATTGTACAACAGATATAACAGTTTACATAAATATATAGTTTACATAATACATCAATTGAATCACCGTGTACAAATGTACAAAAGAGATGCGCTGGACGAAGGAAAACATCGTGGCTACGTTATATGACGGCCAACCTTCAGTATTGAAGAAGAAGAAGACAAACGTTTGATCCGATCCAGAAATCAAATCCGAGACCTCAAACACCTCAGTCGCATACCCTATCGCTGCGCCACTATAAATGTACAAAGACCTTCGTGCATTATTATTATTACTATTATTTTTTATTTTTTTTATATTTATGCTGCCAAAATGACTCTGCCCTACCTGATGGAAAGCATGAGCAGAATCCAAGAGTGGTGGTCACCATCCTCAATGCGAAAAAGAACAATGCAGCATGGTGACCCACACTATGGCGGCCTGGGGAGAAGGGGGATGGTGAGGGGGATAGGTGGCGTTGGATTGGGGTATGGGCATCCGGTATCCTCACTCACTCGATGAAACACAGCGTAAGCGCTGTTTCACACCGGTTTTCTGTGAGGCCGTGGTATCACTCCGTACGAGCCGGCCCATTCATGCCGAAGCATGGCTCTCCTATATGTACATATACATATACATTATATAAATACAAGGAGTATATTTCTTTACACATATAGTTTTCACTTCTATCCGCAGTCCCCAAAGACTGCTCCGCATTTTTTTTAATGCTAAATATGTGTAAAAGTACAAGAAGGCGAGGCACCTGTTTGTTAATATGTATCGTTACGGCCTCTCATAAATCACTTTCAAGAAAAAAGCATACTCCTTCATAAAAGGCCGGCAACACACTTGTGACGCCTCTGGTGTTGCGGGTGTCCATGGACGGCGGTAATAGCTCACCATAAGGAGAAACGTCTGTTTATTTGCCTCCTATAACATAAAAAAGAGAGATCGTTTTTTGTTTTTTCGAAAGACGGTCCCCATTTTATGTCATCCACATTTTTTATAATTTTTATCATTAACTCCATCACGACGAAGACTTGAAGACTCGAAGACTTAGAATTGAAGACTCGAAATACTTGACATTGGCAAAAATAGCTGATCCGGCTGATTGCCATATCATCAAAAGAAGAAGAACATAAAAAAAACTAAAGATTCAGAAGGACATGGCTACTTTTTGAGCCATGTCTATTCCACGCCACCAAAAATTACAGAGGTTTGGGGCTTTGTATTCGTCAAACCGTTTATAAATGTGGTTCAAGGTCTCACTATGATAAGGTTAATCTGAAGTAATTCTATGATTGTTTAATTGAATCCTATTTTGTAATAATAACAAATAAAAAATAGGCTTTATGCTTAACTTAATATCTATGACATTCTTAATTTATGTGTTTGGTAACAATAAAGCTTAGGGATTTAAAAAAAATCGTTTATGCTAGATCTAGAAATCTATTGGTCATTGTTTTTTTTTTTAATTTTCGGCTCATTACGTGTTCTAGTACTGGCATTTTAAGTTTAGTTATCCAACTACATATAGTACAAATAAATAAAATTGGAGTGTCTATTTTTAATATTAAAATAACCGCTTTTTACTAAACGCATATACCATACCAAAATATTTTTTTTTACAATTTTAGTCGGTCTATCTACTACTGCTAATTTCTGAAACGGCATTACCTATTTAGACGGAACTTTCACTATCAGATAGTTGATGTAATAAGGAGTAACTTAGGCTACTTTCTTTTCGATAAGCTTTGACCCTCGATGTTACCGTGGGAGAGCCATGCTTCGGCATGAATGGGCCGGCTCGACCGGAGTGATACCACGGCCTCACAGAAAACCGGTGTGAAACAGCGCTTACGCTGTGTTTCATCGAGTGAGTGAGGATACCGGATGCCCATACCCCAATCCAACGCCCCCTATCCCCCTCACCATCCCTCTTCTCCCCAGGCCGCCATAGTGTGGGTCACCATGCTGCATTGTTCTTTTTCGCATTGAGGATGGTGACCACCACTCTTGGATTCTGCTCATGCTTTCCATCAGGTAGGGCAGAGTCATTTTGGCAGCTTAAATTTAAAAAAAAAAAAACCTGCGTTTGTAAAGGTACAACAATAACCGCGGGTTACCACGTGACTCAGAGAGTAAATATATATCGAGAAAAACTGTTTCTAAAGTGTTGGTACCATTAAGTATTAGATAATATTATAAACCATCATCTTCTTAGTCTTTATTATTCCTAAGATTATTTTGGTTCGGCTACTAGTTCAACCAGCTTTACCTGACTATCGGATTTCTACGGAGCGACTGGCATCGAAACTTTGTAACCCTGAGGGTGAAATGAATTCGAAGGTTTAACTAGTTGTCAGCATGTTTGAGGGCACTGTCTCCATAATAATATTCAAAATAATTTGGTGTTCATGACAACTGGAACCTCGTACTCCTTAACGACCTCTTAACGTGCTCTCCGAGTCACGGACGGGACTCACCGCCATCTTACAGACTTCGGCCTGCTATTTAAAATTTCTTGTAAGTAAACCCAACAGTCTTCTGACCCGAGAATCGAACCTGAGACCTCTTGGTCGGCAGTCGCTAACACTGACCAACTAACCAACGAGCAAGCTAGACCAACGAAACATCATGATCATAAGCACTTAAATAACTTATATTGAAGTGCATTAAAGATAATGGTTTAGACTAATTTTGTCAACTTACAGTCGATGTAGAACCTTGCAAATAAAATTAAATAGTCCATCTGGAGTACAGTTAAAGTCTGAAGAGATGAAGTATATCATCTAGGCGTAATCCATAGAAAGTTTAGAATTATTTTTTTATTATTAAAATATTAATTCAAAAGTATCTAGGTCCAGAGGTAGGAGGTATTTAAAATAAAATACTTTTTGAGCCTGAGATTTTTAGATCAGATAATTAATTACTTGAATGGTGCTGCCATCTCTTAGATTATGTTAAGCTGAACTGTTCTTAAACGAAATTGATTGTAAATTTTAATCATGTAGCTCTTTTAATAAACATCGACTGTTAATCGGAAGTTATTTACGTTTGATAAATTATTCAATAGGCATTTCCTTTTATTTATTTTTTGCATTCTAAAAATAGCTCCTAATAAGGCGTTCAATAAACTTCTAAAACACATGCGCCATCTATTCATTTATTAAATCGGCAGAATTCAGTTGGAGTTTTCTTGCCTATTTCAATAGCTGGAGCTACGACTCTTTAGATTACTCGCATTACACTTCCTCCTGTTTTGTCCCGTTTTCTCTTGCAAAGTTTTTGTATACCCCGTCTCTTCTTAATCAAAAGCTCTCCCACTTATGATGATAAATGGCGAACGCTCTTGACATTTCGTGCTATTATCAAAATGTTAAATTTTGGTATCGGTTGTTATTATTTATGTTTTATAAATAAAACATGATAGTATTTCGTGTAAAATCATTAGTAGTGCCTGCAAGCACATCGCGAAAAGTGCCGGAAATGTAAAAAACAGTAAAACAATAAACCTAGTCAAGTGGATCAAAAATCAGAAATAAAACCAAAAAATGCTTGTAAAACTGTGTTTAGAAATCACTATTATGATCTCAAGTATTTGTAGATAATAATAAAGCGTATTTAAGCTTAGTTTTGATTGAGGAAATGTTTCATTATGGATCTCAAATGAATGCATCTAGTCTACTTTCTTCATAAATACTAGGACGAAAATATTAATTATTTGTGCATCAATAACTGTGTTTATATGCGCTGTAATTATTATAAACCTTGTGTAAACAGTGGTCGGAAGTGAACAGTGTTTAGATAATTTCGAAACAATCCCGCTCTTACAGCTATTTGTGGCATTATAAAGTAAACCACCAAAGCAGTCATTATAGGCTTAACAACCCTGTACCGTTGCCAAAGAGTAATAAAAACTTTATGTAGATGAGTGATTTTGGCGCGAACTGAAAAACATATTTCATTTTGAGATATATTGTATTTGTGTGGTATGAATTTGGATTATTAATATTAAAATGGTTACGATGAATTCATCGGAAAAGGCGGCACAAAAAGCCTGTCAACAAGGTCCATCCAGGTAAACATTTAAATAGTAGTGCTTCATTTAATAAAAAGAATTTCTTTTGAAAATGGAACAGAATATTGAATTTTTTTTTAACTGTTTGGCTATATGAGTCAAATTGATTATTCGTGTAAATTTTTCCTATATCTTCTCTACTTCTATTTCAGAGTTTTATTCAGGGTTCCATACCCAAAGGGTCAAAACTGGACCCTAATACTAAGACTTCCCTGTCCGTGAACCATAATGGTTAGATAGTTGAAATCATCAGAGATGATGTATTTCTGTTGCCACTATAATAACAAGTACTAAAATACAGAATATAATAAGTATTTAAGGAGGCTCTCATACAAAAACTTGTATTTTTGCTTGATTTTGCTTAATATTGATAATGGCAACAGATAGCAGTCGAAATGTATAGGTAATGGTACAAAACCCGACTGTTATGGGACTAAAATATGACTAAAATGAGATCAAAATACATTTTAAATGATATCTCTCATTTCCTTTTATGTTTATTTGATAAAAACTGAAATAACAAATTACCTTCCTTAACTATTTTACTTCCTACTAACTGACCAATGCAGCAATCCTGTTTTTGTAATATTTTTCAATGAATATCAGTGCTGGACACAAATCTCTCTTAGAAAAGAGGTTTTGTCTTACTATACCATGTTTTTTTTATTTTTTGTTATTATTTATGGCATAGTGGGCAAACAAGCAGATGTATCACCTGATGGTAAATGCTTACCGCCGCCCGCACACCCGCAACACCAGAGGCATCACAAGTGCGTTCCTGGCCTTGGGGGATGGGGAGAAGGGTTGGTTTATGTGCCTCTGGTGTCCTCAATTATTTGGTGGAGCACAGCGCAGTCACTGTTTCACACCGGATATTTCTGTGAGGCCGTGGTATCACTCCTGTTGAGCCGGCCCATGCATACCGTAGCGTGACTCTCCCACGGTACTGACTCTCAAATGACTGGTCAGATGTGTTGGTGTAGGGACAGTTTGAGGTTTTCCTTTGGAGTGCCATTGTCTTGCATACTTTGCTCAAACCACAGGACTTGTACGAGAGTCCCCTATGGCCACGTTCCTGATTATTCCAACTTGATATTATTGAATCAAAATTATATCTCCTCAGGGTATATACTACTGGATGTATGTTTCCCAAAAGATTCTCCACAATACATAAGCAAATCTATTATATATAATAACATGTCATATTGTTACTCTTGATGAGCTATGAAACTATGCAATTTTCATGTTTTTTTAAAGGCATGTCTAAGATACGTTAGTTGACATCATGCTAGACCAAAAAGGGGTCAAATATGACTTAAAAGAGACAAATGAAGTTCCATGGGTCAGCTTAAAGTAATACTAGCCATCCTAACCATGTTTAAAGTAAAACACACAATTATCAAATGAAAAGCTCTTTATCAATACATTATTAATTTGTCCTATATAGAAAGACATGTCTGATTATATTATGAGTTATCTATTCAAAGTTCTATTTACAAATAATAGTTTAAAATCACAGACATCAAATGCGTATCAAATGTAACAACAAATCCAAATATGCCAATATTTAAAATTCACATAACTATGCCTCGGTACCATGTGTAGCTGTTTTTTTTTTATCTTAGGCTCTGCCAAAATGACTAATCTATCTATATATATATATCTGATGGAAAGATAAGCAGAATCCAAGAGCGGAGGTCACCATACTCATTGCGAATGCAGAGAAATTAAGCATGGTGACCCACACCATGGCTGCCGGGTCTCGCACTCACCAACGAAACATGACAGCACAAATGCTTTCATTTACCTAGATTTTCTATGCGAAGTTAGTACCACCCTGATTAAGCTGGCCCGTTCGTACTGAAATCAGCTGGTCTCTACCACCTTACGAATGTGTGATTACTATGAACATCAACAGCTATAGATATTGGAGAGTCAGTGCCGTTAAATATACTGACAACTAGTTCAACCCCCAAATCAGTTTACCCTCAGAGGGTCTCATGCGAGTCCCTAGAAATACTGTTATTCAGGTAAAGCAGGTATAGAGATCTCCCATTGCATCTT
Source organism: Hyphantria cunea (assembly GCA_003709505.1). Taxonomy (NCBI): domain Eukaryota; kingdom Metazoa; phylum Arthropoda; class Insecta; order Lepidoptera; family Erebidae; genus Hyphantria; species Hyphantria cunea. The sequence goes on along the minus strand of PKRV01000095.1, from coordinate 586,127 downwards.
TTCCACAAACAATCTGTTAAAGGCTTATGAAGCTGATTGCAAGATGAAAAAAATTTTTGTTAAATCTGGTTAAACTAGTAGCCGACCCCATATAATATTGGGAATACTAAATTGCCCCTATGCTGCAATTAGAAGTACTCAGTATTTGTACTAAAAATCACTTTTACAAAGTTTCAAGGTCTTCCAATAACAGTATTATAAAACAGTTACAATACCATGGTCTCACAGAAAACGGTGTGAAACAGTGCTTGCGCCGTTTTTCACCGAGTGAGTGAGGATACCGTAGGCCCATACCGCAACTCCTCCTCTCATCCTGTTCCTCATCCCCCAAGGCCGGCAACGCGCTTGTGACGCCTCTGGTGTTGCGGGTGTGGCGACTTCCACATACCGCAACAACATAAAATATATGACAGCGCTATCTACCGAAGAAACGTCGAACTAAGGGGCAACGAAGAAAACTAAGAAACTACCAATCCTAAATCGCGCAATAGAAGTTCTCGCGCCGATTAACATATATACAACTTCCCAACATCAACCGTTGGGCAGTTGCCCGCCAGGCATGATCACCTCGCCTGGTCGTAGGATCCTCCCTTTGAGTTGGAGGAACATGTGGCCCGTTCCTCCACACGGGTGTCCATGGGCGGTGGTAATCGCTTACCATCAGGGGTATCTGCTCGTTTGCCCCTATTCTATTAAAAAAAAACAGATAAATCAGTTCAACATTTTGAAACCATTACTTCTATTTCAGAGACAGCTCAAAATGTATAAAAGAAGAGAAAGAGAAAAAGGAGAATTCTGTCTCCACACTACCCATCGGGGTTCAAGCCTTGATGACCACTATACCGTCTCCAGAAGAGTCACCTAACTATCTGGTCTATAAAAAGGTTTGTGTGTATATGTAAGATGTTCTCCTAGTCGATTAAAGCCACGGTCAGTCTCAACGGAGACCAGCCAGTTACGTGGGACATGTAGTGCACAAGTGTGTCCGCAAACATAGATGCACTCTCTGTTCCCTCACTTTCATAATCCGATATGATAGTTATCCGACACCACAGGGGAGAGATCAAGAGTTTGGAAGCTGGGGTCTGAACCCCCGTGCCTCGGTGAGCACGTAAACCTGTCAATCCTGCGCCTTATATCTCCCCGGTATGTGAAAACTTAGCTCAGGGATGGCAAACCAGTGGCACGCATGCCTTTAGTGGTGGGATGTGTAAAGGGATTAAAATAACGAGTGACCCGATTGAACCCTATGTTCTTTCCTAATTAAAATTACTGACTACACGTTTGGCCTAGTGGTTGCAGTGGTCGCCACAACGCTTCCTGCTGTGCCAAGTGTTGTGGGTTCAAATCCTACTTAGAACAACACTTTGTGTGATCCATAAATTGTTGTTCTAAGTCTGGGTGTACTTTTTGTCCGTTTCATGTAGGTTTGTAAAGATCCCCGCGACACAAGAATGTAAATTATTAGCACGGGAGTTGTCATTAAAAAAAAAAATCCTAGAAAAAAATATTAAATATGTTTATTTCAAACTTTTTGATTGAAACACAAACAGACATAGGGCATTCGGTTCTTGAATTCAACAATGGTGTGCATTCGAACGTTGATAGAAATACGTAACTTGCTCACGAATAAACTCCCTCAATAGTTTAGTGGCTAATATTTTATTTTATTATTAACTAGATTAGTGAATAATATTGTCTATGAAGAACATTGTAGAGTTTCTTTTACATTATCTGTGTTTGACATGCACTTGTTCACTCAAAATGAAACCTAGTGCCCCATCCAGACTCGCGAGTGGAGGAGGCTAGAACCAGACTCGCTAAAGTGTCCGTATTCCGTCCTCACTCTCTCTCACTCGCGTTACCTTGTGTAGCCTCATGGAGAGTGTATAAGGGGTATGGCAAAAGCCTGTTATGTAATATTATTACATTTTCTATAATCTAAGAGACAAAATTATTTGATGGCACGTCTATGATATACTTATCAACTACTACACGGTGGGCCTAGCGGTTTCAATGGTCGCCACACCGCTTCCTACTGCGCCAAGTGTTATGGGTTCAAATCCTACATGTGACAACACTTTGTGTGATCCATAAATTGTTGTTCTAAGTCTGGGTGTACTTTTTGTCCGTTTCATGTACGTTTGTAAAGATCCCCGCGACACAAGAATTTATATTCCTAATGCGGGAGTTGTCTTTTAAAAAAAATAAAAAATAAAAGTATCTTAGATTCGCCATCCCTAACCTAGCTAGTAGTTTGAAGTTCTAAATTCTACAATTAAACCATTTAATACTACTAACATCCATACTTCCAATGCTAATGTTATAATTTTCAAAGTAACTCTGTAATCTGCTAGACCAATTTTAATGAAATTTGATTCTTGAGATTTGACTGTGATAGCGGCGGCTGTGGCGCAGCGGTAGCGTATATGCGACTGCTGTTTTCGAGGTCTTGGGTCGGTCCAAATATTTTTATGTTCTGCAATTATTTGTTTCGAAATTTGGGTGTTTTTTTATATATTTATTTTATTTATATCAGTTATCTAGTATCCATAACACAAGCTCTGCTTAGCTTGGGACTAGATGGCGTTATATACACTAGAAACATACACAAATAAATCAATTTGATGTATTTGAATAATATGCTTCACGACTTTTCACGGGCGGCTTAAAAACATCCAACGGTAAGATTACGTAGCCACAACGTTGTCTTGCCAGTCCCCAACCCGCACTTGGCCAGCGTGGGGACGTATGGCTTTAACCCTCTCCTGAGAGGAGACCCGAGCCCAGCAGTGAGACATTATGGGTTGTTGAATGATTGATTGAATAATTTGCATAACTTCGAATTACGTATTAAGAAAAAACCTGAAGAGAAAAAGAGACTATTAAAAACAATCTTAAAAAATAGTAGTCTTTAATAGGGTAGGTGACTGTATCGTAAATAAATACCGATGTCTCCTTCATTAAAACGAATATAACAAAACATCTCGGAAAAATATAATTCAAAAAGTTTGTCATATTACAAATTTAAAGTAAATAAACACTAAAATATATTGCTCAATTGAGTAGTCTAAAACAGTGACGTCACAATTTTGTATTTAGTACATTTTTCAAACAAATATAACGCTTTGACAGATGATAAAAAGTAAATAATTAGTCGCAGTCACCGAGGTCCTCAATTAATCACTGATATCACTCCGGTATTTCTCGTACTGCAGCACTGTGGGTATCTCAAATTAAACTAAACTGTAGCCCGCGAGATGCCTTTTTATATTACATGCCGTTATTACTATTACATTCGAGAAAGCTCATTGACCGGTTCCAAGAACGCGTCGCCGAACGTGATCAAACTATTGTGCGACAGTAGTTCCAACAACGCCATCTAGTCCCGAACTAAGCAGAGCTTGTACTATGTGGTACTAAACAACTAATATCAATACATATATACTTTTTTTGTAAATACCTACATATTATACATAGAAAACACCCAAACTCCCAAACAAATATTTGCAGATCATACAAATATTTGGTCCGACTCAGGAATCGAAATCGAGACCTCTAGCACAACAGTCGCATACGCTACCACTGCGCCACCGAGGCAGTCAACAGACGACGAGACAGTCAATCTATATTCGACGCTATGTATATCGATGTAAGGTTCATCGTTCTGTGCCTCAAGAAACCAACAAAATTTTCACGAATGTTTAGCCGTGTCTAATCAATCTAGTTCTGAAATGATCTTTCTTGATAACAACATCTTTACTTTTTTTACAGATGGAAGCAATTATTGAGAAAATGCAAGATGAGAACACTGGAGTGCCAGTGAGGACTGTGAAGAGCTTCATGACCAAAATACCGTCTGTAAGTATAGAAGTGCCACTGAATTACAAAGGCTCTTTACCGCGATAATCGACCTACAAGTAAGCGGTGGCGCGGGTAAAAAATAGTATTTTATATACTGATGGTTGTCTGGAAGAGATCGCCGTGAGCGATAAGACCGCCAATTGTTGTAATAATCCTTTTTATCACTCCTTTTATTTAGTATTTTGTAATATGTACGCAATGTAGATAAATAAATAAACAAATAAAAATGAAATTTATTTGAGGCTCTCATTGCCCTGTTGCACTCGGTGACTAGAAACAATCACCGAGGGTAAGCAATGACGGCACGGTCAGTACCTAGATGGGTGACCGCTGGTGGCATGTTATCATGAGCGTCTCCGTGATTCGGAGGTCACGTTAAGCAGTCGGTTCCTGTTGTTATCATACGATAACAGTCGTGAAGCTTAGTTGGAGGCCTTTGCGCGGCTTGAAAACATCCAACGACAAGATTACGTAGCTATAACGTAGTCTTGCCAGTCTCCAACCCGCACTTGGCCAGCGTGGAGACGTATGGGCCCTAATTAACCCTCTCCTGAGAGGAAACCAGAGCCCAGCAGTGAAACATTATGGCTCTGCTGGGCATGATTTGTGTATCATATAAAGTTTATAACGAAAGCATGATCAGTATCGAAGAGTTTTGGTCACCATGCTGCATTTTTGCATTGACCGCAATCGCAATGAGTATGATGACCACAACTCTTGGATACTGATCATTATTTCTTTCAAACAGAGAGGGGTCACTGTGATTGTAATTTTGTCTCCATTTCTAATTTCTTAGAACGTAACTAGTCAGGTAGGTGTTGGGGCTTAATCACAACCTCAATAGTTCCTTCATATGAATAAGTATGTATAATTTAATGTATGATTATCATTCCAGGTCTTCACGGGCTCAGATCTCGTTGCCTGGCTGACCCGTCACCTGCATCTCGAAGAAACCTGGGAGGCTCTACACCTGGCTCACCTTCTAGCTGCCCATGGGTACTTGTTCCCCATCGATGACCATTGCTTGACTGTGAAGAATGATAATACGTATTACAGGTGGGAATTTGTTACCGACTTCAAAAAAGGAGGAGGTTCTCAATTCAAATTCAATTGATTTATGTATTTTACCTCAGAACTTTCGATTAGGTGAACCGATTTTGATGCTTCTTTTTTTATTGTAAAGCTGGTGCTTACCATCTGGTTCCATTACAATTTGGTACAGTTCTTGCAGTAGGGTTTTTTTTTTATTGTTACCAAATGAGGGTAGTTGAAGAGTAATAGTCTTTAAAATATAACTTGATCTCTGCGACAGATGCCTACGAAACAGATGAAGTAGCTTTGAACAAGCGTCTTTATTTTGTACAACCAATATTTTCATTTTTTTCGTGCCAGTTTTATCACAAACAAAGTACAATATATTATAAATATGAATTTCACACGCCGTAATTAGAATGACACATGTGAGAGCTGTGGTAGTATATTCATTTATATGGAAGTCACTGACACGCACCCGCCCGCTCGTCTCTGACACGCACCCGCCCGCTCGTCTCTGAGACGCACCCGCCCGCTCGTCTCTGAGACGCACCCGCCCGCTCGTCTCTAACACGCACCCGCCCGCTCGTCTCTGACACGCACCCGCCCGCTCGTCTCCGCCACTCACAGTTGACTGAACTATGTCACGACCGCACGTACTAGAGATAACATTATACTTCCATCTCATTCATTCACAGATAGTACAATGAGTGAGTGAATAGAATGAATACGTTATAAGCGAATGAATAGACTCATAGACTACAGCTGGCACAGAGATCAAGCTGTATTTTAAAAATAAAATTTAATGCACATAAAATGTATACGATTTAGTACTTCTCTGCCTACCCCCTACTTTCGGTGATAAAAACGTTAGTGTATATAAGTTTTTTATTATATTACAGGTTCCAAACTCCATATTTTTGGCCATCCAACCAGTGGGAACCGGAAAATACTGATTATGGTACGTTCAAATAATATTCATTGATTTAAAACTTTTTGCGCTTGTTGTAAAGGCGGCCTTAATGCCTTGAGGCATTCTCTCCCAATCCTAGAAACATGATGCGATTGGACAAACTTGAAACATGACCCACTTTTCCTTGCCTAAATTGTTTGAAACCGTCAGAACAACAAAGATTTCCCTCCTTTACAGCGCAAACCGCACTTAGTACGTTTTAAATACTAAGCAAGCTAACGTCAATACTGATCGGAGATCTATGCAATTTCTACATTTATCATCACCGCAGTAGATAATATATTAGTTGAAACAGTAATGCTATGCTCGGCGTTTCTCTAAGGGATCGCATCAGAAACGAGGTGATCCGACAAAGAACCAGGGTCATTGATATAGCCCATAGGATTAGCAAGCTGAAGTGGCAGTGGGCTGGCCACATTTGCCGAAGAACCGATAACCGTTGGGGTAAACGAGTTCTTGAGTGGAGACCGCGTCTCGGCAAACGTAGTGTAGGACGTCCACAGGCCAGGTGGAGCGATGATTTGCGTAAGACGGCTGGCAGGAGCTGGATGCGAGAAGCCATAGATCGAACTAAGTGGTGTGAAATTGGAGAGGCCTATGTACAGCAGTGGACGCGATGATGATGATGAGTAATATTTTGAATCCTTGCTCCATCGAATTAACTATAACTCTAAACAAATGCTTTTATGGTGGTACAGATAACAAAGTTGCCATGGAAATGCATATTTACGCGAATGTCGAGCTGATTGTGTTCGAATATCTGTAAGAAAGTAAATTTGTCGATAGTACAGAACGATTTTGTTAATAAGAGAAATCGTACATATAAATAAATAAATAAATAAATAAATATTTTCAGACATTTTAACACACAACGCCATCTAGTCCCAAACTAAGCAGAGCTTGTAGTATGGGTACTAGACAACTGATATAAATACATATATATACTTTTTTTTGTAAACACATACATATTATACATAGCAGCATAGCGCAGTGGTAGCGAATGCGACTGCTGAGCAAGAGGTCTCGGGTTCGATTCCTGAGTCGGGTTAAATGTTTGTATGATCTGCAAATATTTGTTTCGGAGTTTGGGTGTTTTCTATGTGTAATATGTATGTATTTACAAAAAAAAGTATATAAGTATTAATATCAGTTGTCTAGTACCCATAGTACAAGTTCTGCTTAGTTTGGGACTGGATGGCGTTGTGTGTTAAAATGTCTGAACATATTTATTTATTTATTTATAGAAAACACCCAAACTCCGAAACAAATATTTGCAGATCATACAAACATTTGGTCCGACTCAGGAATCGAACCAGAGACCTCATGCGCAGCAGTCGCTCACGCTACCACTACGCCACCGAGGCAGTGTCGAATATAACTAATATACATAAATTTAGAATAGGGTAGATAACATCTTGTGACGTACTTGTGACGTCATTGTTTTAGACTACTCAATAAACATGATAACTAATTTTGAAAAACTGTTTTATGATGTTCAGAAGTATCTCCTATTGTCAATTACAGTTATATTTCTATGAAAAATAAAGTTTTAGTAGAAAAAAAATTCGTTTTAAATGTAGAACTTAAAATTCCGGAGAAAACGTTCGGTAGTGTCATGGCGTCTGTTTGTCTAAGACGCGACGTCACTATTTGTCAACCAGTGTCAATTATAGCTCTTAAAAACAGTAAAGTGATCGTCGATTATATCCGAACAAAGTGAGCTTTATACATAACTGCCTCGGTGGCGTAGTGGTAGCGTAAGCGACTGCTGCGCATGAGATCTCGGGTTCGATTCCTGAGTCGGACCAAATGTTTGTATGATCTGCAAATATTTGTTTCGGAGTTTGGGTGTTTTCTATGTGTAATATGTATGTATTTACAAAAAAAAGTATATAAGTATTAATATCAGTTGTCTAGTACCCATAGTACAAGTTCTGCTTAGTTTGGGACTGGATGGCGTTGTGTGTTAAAATGTCTGAACATATTTATTTATTTATTTATAGAAAACACCCAAACTCCGAAACAAATATTTGCAGATCATACAAACATTTGGTCCGACTCAGGAATCGAACCAGAGACCTCATGCGCAGCAGTCGCTCACGCTACCACTACGCCACCGAGGCAGTGTCGAATATAACTAATATACATAAATTTAGAATAGGGTAGATAACATCTTGTGACGTACTTGTGACGTCATTGTTTTAGACTACTCAATAAACATGATAACTAATTTTGAAAAACTGTTTTATGATGTTCAGAAGTATCTCCTATTGTCAATTACAGTTATATTTCTATGAAAAATAAAGTTTTAGTAGAAAAAAAATTCGTTTTAAATGTAGAACTTAAAATTCCGGAGAAAACGTTCGGTAGTGTCATGGCGTCTGTTTGTCTAAGATACGACGTCACCATTTGTCAACCTGTGTCAATTATAGCTCTTAAAAACAGTAAAGTGATCGTCGATTATATCCGAACAAAGTGAGCTTTATACATAACTGCCTCGGTGGCGTAGTGGTAGCGTAAGCGACTGCTGCGCATGAGATCTCGGGTTCGATTCCTGAGTCGGACCAAATGTTTGTATGATCTGCAAATATTTGTTTTGGAAAACAAACAACAACCCATAATGTCCCACTGCTGGGCTCGGGTCTCCTCTCAGGAGAGGGTTAAGGCCATACGTCCCCACGCTGGCCAAGTGCGGGTTGGGGACTGGCGAGAATACGTTGTGGCTACGTAAATCTTGCCGTTGGATGTTTTTAAGCCGCCCGAAGGCCTCCAACTAAGCTTCACGACTGTTATCGTATGATAACAACCGGGACCGACTGCTTAACGTGACCTCCGAATCACGGAGACGCTCATGGTAACATGCCACCAGCGGTCACCCATACAGGTACTGACCGCGCCATCGTTGCTTACCCTCGGTGATTGCTTCTAATCACCGAGTGCAACTGGGCTATGAGCGCCTCATCATTATTTGTTTTGGAGTTTGGGTGTTTTCCATGTATAATATGTATGTGTTTACAAAAAAAAAAGTATATATGTATTTATATCAGCTGTCTAGTACCCATTGTACAAGCTCTGCTTAGTTTGGGACTAGATGACGTTGTGTGTTAAAAAAAAAAAAAGTCTGAAAAAATATAAGTGACGTAATGCGCTCTGATTGGTGTTCAACTAAACATGGCGGATTGCTGTATATTGTGCTTTTATTTTTGTTAACTAACTAATATAAATAAATATGAAAATAAATATAAATTAAAACTCTATAAACAACAACCCATAATGTCCCACTGCTGGGCTCGGGTCTCCTCTCAGGAGAGGGTTAAGGCGATACGTCCCCACGCTGGCCAAGTGCGGGTTGGGGACTGGCAAGAATACGTTGTGGCTACGTAAATCTTGCCGTTGGATGTTTTTAAGCCGCCCTCAGGCCTCCAACTAAGCTTCACGACTGTTATCGTATGATAACAACCGGGACCGACTGCTTAACGTGACCTCCGAATCACTCTATAAATGATTATTTTATCAGATAAATACATAATTTTAGTGGTTCTTGGTTACATGGTGTATATGTTACAGCGGTGTACCTATGCAAACGTACGATGCAGAATAAAGCGCGCTTGGAACTGGCCGATTACGAAGCTGAGTCCTTGGCACGACTCCAGAAGATGTTCAGCAGAAAGTGGGAGTTTATCTTCATGCAGGCGGAGGCACAGAGTAAGGTATGTCACGCTCCCGTTAGAGGGTCCAGTCGATCCAGATCAACGGTTTGATGATAAAGGTAGTCTGTCTATGGAGATGTAACCACCAGTTTCTTGGTCCCTGAAGTTGGTTGTCCACTATATTCTATTTTTTTTCTTTTTTTTTAAAGGTAACCCCCCCCCATTAGTACCATACATTCCTGTGTTACGGGGATCTTTACAAATATACATGAAACGGACACAAAGTACATGCAGACTTAGAACAACAATTTATGGATCACACAAAGTGTTGTCCCATGTAGGATTTGAACCCACAACACTTGGCGCAGTAGGAAGTTGTGTGGCGACCACTGAAACCACTAGGCTAACCGTGTAGTCGATGTATTTTTAATACGTATATATAAAAATTTAACTAGACTGCCTCGTTGGTCTATTGGTTAGCGTAAGCCGGACCTGTCTGCTGTTGGGTTTTTCTTATAAGAAACCTTAATAGCAGCCCGGAGTATGGAATATGGCGGAGTTTCTTGCCCGTACCTCAAAGAGCACGTTAACCCGTAGGTCCCGGTTGTCATGAGCATCTATGATAATCGCTATTAGGAAGTCGGTACCCTCAAATATATAATAATATATAAATAGTACTTCAACCTTCATATAAATAGGCTTGAAAATAGATAAACCAATTTTCGAAGTGAAATTTAAAACACTGACTAAATTTGAGCTATTCAATCGCCGCGATTTTGCGAGCGATTTTGACATAACCAATGACGTCATTGTCTTTTCGTGTCCATTACTATTCAGTGTTTCAATTACTCTATACTTGTTTACGGTTTTAAAAACCACTGGCTCAGCAGTTAGCATCACTAATTACTGTACCAACTCGGCCACTAGTTATATAATATATGCATACTAAAAGGGAATATGCATGTATTTTTTTTATTTCTTAATCTGATAATATACGTCTCTATAGCATAGAAAAAAATATAAATAGTATTGAAAATAGTTAAACTAATTTTCAAAGTGAAATTCAAAACACTAACTAAATTTGAGCTATTCGAACGCCGCCATTTTGCGCGCCATTTTATTTACTATTCATTTATATTAATAAATGAATTTTAAATTCAAACTTACAAAACGCGTCACTAGTGCTCGAAACTTAATGTGACGTCGATGGTCAGGCATCGAAATTATCGGAGTCGAAATACAAACTGTGTTAGTGGAGTTTGTGAGGAAAATTAATATTAATTGTATTAAGTTACTAAAATACTGGTTACAGTTACTTAATACTTATTTACAGTTTTAATTGCTATAAAAATCATGGAAGAAGGTAATTTTCCTCACAAACTCTACTAACACTGTTTGTATTTCGACTCCGATAATTTCGATGACCTGACCATCGACGTCACATTTAGTTTCGACTAATAGTGACGCGTTTTGTGAGTTTGAATTTCCCTCCCTTAATGTTCACTTGTCATTTAATATTTTCTGAGTTTAAATAATCACTTAATTGAAAATATACCCTTTAAGTATATTGTAAAGACAATAAAGGATCTAGAAAAAAATATTTAAGACAAATAAAAACTTTATGCATATTCCTTATTATAAATCAACAACCCATAATGTCCCACTGCTGGGCTCGGGTCTCCTCTCAGGAGAGGGTTAAGGCCATACGTCCCCACGCTGGCCAAGTGCGGGTTGGGGACTGGCGAGAATACGTTGTGGCTACGTAATCTTACCGTTGGATGTTTTTAAGCCGCCCGAAGGCCTCCAACTAAACTTCACGATTGTTATCCTATGATAACAACCGGGACCGACTGCTTAACGTGACCTCCGAATCACGGAGACGCTCATGGTAACATGCCACCAGCGGTCACCCATCCAGGTACTGACCGCGCCGTCGTTGCTTGCCCTCGCTGATTGTTTCTAATCACCGAGTGCAACTGGGCTATGAGCGCCTCCTTATTATAAATACGCCTTCCTTATTATACAGAACATTTTTGTTTATAGGTGGACAAAAAGCGTGACAAACTTGAGAGGAAAGTGTTGGATAGTCAAGAGCGAGCGTTCTGGGATGTCCATCGACCCATGGTGAGTGTAACCTTCAAGTAGACCATTAAAAAGGTGGTCCAGATATGTTACTAACAGCAGTTCCCGGATCCCTCCCGTCTCAGGCGCAGAGTGGCACCCCACTGCACCCCGGGTGAAGTGACGACCCGTGGGGGTTTCCATACTTTAAAAATCAAAGACCTTTAAAAAGGTATCGTCCTTTAGGTCTTTTTAAAGGTCTACCCAATCTATCCCTGAGTTTTTTCGTCCCTTTTAAAGGTCTACCCGGTCTATCCCTGAGCCAGTTTCGTCCTTTCCTCTTAGAGCTAGCCTTAGGCTTTTCAAAATAGTTTAAAGTACAAAAGTTTTCTTGTAACCTAATTACTTCATTTCAAAGTTTGATGTGGAACATCCGTTCCACATCAAACTTCCGGATAGACGCGTGGCCACGTGTTACGAACACGTAGCCACGCGATGTGACTTTATTATGTATCGTGTGGTAGTAATACAATGTGGCGACGACATAATAAACATATTAAGTTGTCTTTTATAGAAATTATTTTTTAAATAAAAAAATACTTAGATTTTTCCTTCGACCCAAATTTTTTTTGTATAATTTAATAAGTTTTAGTACCTCTTATTTCCACTTTGATTTTTAGTCACTCTTTAGCCGTGCATTTGTATAAGATTTCATACAGAGTATAAGAGGAAATGAATTTTTGCGTAATTAATTAAATAATTAATTGTTCTCCGATTTCCTAGCATGTGCAAATGTTGTGCTTGAGGTCTCGGATTCGGATCCCTGGTCGGACCAAAGCTGCAAATATTTGTTTTGGAGTTTGGGTGTGTTCTATGTAAAATATTTTAATAAATCTATGTAACTACAAAAAATCTAAACAAACTTACAAGTCTCGTGTTGCGGTGTTTGTAGTTAAACTTCTCCGAAACGGCTTGACCGATTCTCATGAAATTTCGTGTGCATATCGGATAGGTCTGAGAATCGGATAACATCTTTTTATCCCACTAAATGTTAAGTGTAGTCCGCCACTACATTTTATTTTTTACTCTAAGATCAATTCCTAAATATATTTTTTTATGGCAAAAAACGTTTGCCCGGTCAGCTAGTAATATAAATTCATCAGCTGTCTAGTTCCCATAACACAATCTCTGCTTAATTTGGAACTAGATGGCGTTAAGTTAGATTTCCGTAAAAAAATACTATTCTGATATATTCCAGCCGGGCTGTGTAAACACCACCGAAATGGACCCAAAGAAGCTGTCCCGCATCAACGCTTTGAAAGCCAAACGACTGAAACAGTGTCAAGAGTTGATACTCCAGCATAACTTGAAGGTAAGCAGTCATAGCCCAGTTGCACTCGGTGATTAGAAACAATCAGCGAGGGCAAGCAACGACGGCGCGGTCAGTACCTGATGGGTGACCGCTGGTGGCATGTTACCATGAGCGTCTCCGTGATTCGGAGGTCACGTTAAGCAGTCGGTCCCGGTTGTTATCATAGGATAACAGTCGTGAAGCTTAGTTGGAGGCCTTCGGGCGGCTTAAAAACGTCCAACGGTAAGATTACGTAGCCACAACGTTGTCTTGCCAGTCCCCAACCCGCACTTGGCCAGCGTGGGGTCACCCCGTGGGTGTCACTGAGGGAGCGAACTACCAGGACAATAGCACTGCGAAGAGATGGAACACTTGATACAAACCTTATACCAACCAGTTTGGTCAGCGTGGTACAGTAGGACAATACCTCCTTTAATGAGAGGCCTGTGTCTTGCTGTGGCCTTTTAAAGGCTGTTAATGATAACCCCAGATGTAGCTCATCATCATTGTAGATGGTCCAGTTGGACTTAATAAAGCCAGTGGACTGTATTTAACAAGCATTTCCTAGCTCAATTGAATTCCTGACCGTCCACGGTGGTGAATCAAGTATGAGTGTGGAAGGTTCTCATCCTATTTTAATCTGGTGGCGGTTTTTTATGGAATATAAGTAATGCCTGATGGTAAGTGATTACCGTCGCCCACGGACACCCGCAATACCAGAGGCGTCACAAGTGCGTTGCTGACCTTGGGGGATGGGAAGGGGGATGAGGGGAAGGGTAGGATTATGGGCCTCCGGTGTCCTCACTCACTCGGTGAAACATAGCGCAGGCGCTGTTTCACACCGGTTTTCTGTGAGGCCGTGGTATCACTCCGGTCGAGCCGGCACATGCATGCCGAAGCGTGGCTCTCCCACGGTATATTATTACTACAGAATTATATAAATATTTTTTTACTTTTGCAGACAAACCCAATAGTGACCATCACAAACCCACAGGAGAGCGAAGAAGAAATACAAAAGAACTCCGAGAAAGCTATCAAAGAAAACGGTGAGAGAATATGTACTAACGCTGGCTGATCTATGCTATTTCGTTTGCGTCTCAATCGTGCTCGGCTCTTGTCGGTCGCAGCGTGATGTTAACTATTCTGACTAGTGACTGCCTCGGTGGCCCAGCGGTAGCGTATGCGACTGCTGTTTTTGAGGTCTCGGGTTCGATTCCCGGGTCGGATCAAATGTTTGTATGATATAAAAATATTTGTTTCGGAGTTTGGGTGTTTTCTATGTATGATATGTATTTACAAGGTATGTAAGTATTTATATCCGTTATCTAGTACCCATAATACAAGCTCTGATTAGTTTGGGACTAGATGGCATTGTGTGTTAGATTTCAGAAATATTTATTTATTTTTTCTATCTTAGGAACGTTAGCAATCACATTACAAGAAACGTGAAGTCGGTTATATTGTTTTGAAGTTCATTGCGAGTTCATTGAGAGATAAAAAAGTAGCCTACTCATATCCTTATGTCATCAGCTACATATCAGTGTGAGTCCCGTTAAAATCGGTCTAGTCGTTACACACACAAAAAAAATAAAAAATAGATTTTTTGATGTAAATACTGTATGTATATACTTCCATTTGCGTATAGTGAAAAGCAGTTAGTTTTAAATAACAATTAGATACTTCAATTTTATTTATTTGTGTGTCTATGTATTGTGTGTATTTCATTTGTGTGTGTGTGTGTGTGTGTGTGTACTCGACTACGGCGAAGAAAAAAGTAAGGGTAATAAATAAATATGTTCAGACATTTTAACACACAACGCCATCTAGTCCCAAACTAAGCAGAGCTTATACTTATGGGTACTAGACAACTGATATTAATACATTAATACTTTTTTTTTGTAAATATGTAGGTAACATATTATACATAGAAAACACCCAAACTCCGAAACAAATATTTGCAGATAATACAAACATTTGGTCCGACTCAGGAATCGAACCCAAGACCTCTTGCACAGCAGTCGCATTCGCTACCACTGCGCCACAGAGGCAGTCAAATAGGTTTGGCAGTCTGTATTGCGACGTTATTGCGGCGGTAAGACCCGTTATGGAGGATTGGCTCGATAGGGACCCTGTCATACTGGCTGACCTTAGTGATCACTGGAAAAGGATGCTTCGGAGATCACCTGTGTCTGATCCGCAAGGAGCCAACTCCTGAGTGCCACCACTACGATGGCCAGACCGTGGACACGGCACTCCATACACTGGCAGTATGTCCGGAGTGGGAGTTCTCTTGCTTGGTAACATGATTGCGGCCATGCTGAGAAGCGAGAGCGCGTGGAACTCCGCCGTTTCTTTCTGCGAACAAGTCATGCTTACCAAGGAGACGGTGGAACGAGACCGGGAGAGGTATAGAACTCTTCCGGTCCCCCAGGCCCGGGAACGGGTCAGGTACCGCAAACGATTCGGGCGTTGGAGATCGCGAAATGATCTCCGTCCTCCATAAGCGAAGCCTGGGGGTGACAGATGTGGGCATTTGTCGCCCTGGCAGAAGCAGGCTCGGGTGGGGGGAGCGCGAGCTTTGCAGTTCTCGCGCGCTCCCTATTGGGGCATTAACGGAAACATCGGGGTTTCCACACAGGAGGGGGGCATCTAGAAACTGTAGGTGGCCCGAGGTACGTCGGGGTTCCAGGGTGAACCTGGTTCCCGGACTCCTAGTACCAGAGATGGCGTGCGGTTTTAGTCGGTTCGAGTCCGACATGCTACCGGGAGCTGGTATCCGAGGTGATTTCCGCCCGGGAAGAAAAAGGGTAATAGGTTTGGCAGTCTGTATGTTTGTAACTCACACTGTAATGTGTAAATTACTGAACCGATTTTATTAATTGCGGTATCAATTGATTCATAATAAAGACAACAGGCTACCTAATTAGATGATATGTTTATTTTTGTTTTGTCATCTCTGAGGTTTAACTGATTTTGGTGATATTTGAAAGCAGGTGTTTCCGATGTGGTCCTCTTTGAATTTTGATGGGTTTTTGGTCATAAAGAAAACTAATTATTAGTATAATCCGAGATGTATTTTGATAACAAGTGGAGACAACTTTCGACACACACAGAACAGCGTACAAGAGCAGTGTTGCCACACATCACAGATGAAAAACAACCAATATGACATTAACATTAGAATGACATATATTGTGTTTATAAAATATACACTAACAAATTTCATCTTTTTTTTTTTTATTTTATATTTAAGGTGCCAAAATGACTCTGCCCTGCCTGATGGTAAGCATGAGCAGAATCCAAGAGTGGTGGTCACCATCCTCAATGCGAAAAAGAAAAATGCAGCATGGTGACCCACACTATAGCGGCCTGGGGGGAAAGGGGATGGTGAGGGGGATAGGGGGCGTTGGATTGGGGTATGGGCCTCCGGTATCACTCGCTCGATGAAACACAGCGTAAGCGCTGTTTCGTACCGGTTTTCTGTGCGGTTGTTTCACTCCGTACGAGCCGGCCCATTCATGCCGAAGCGTGGCTCTCCCACGGTTTATTAAATAATATTGATTTAAATTTTTTTTGTCTTCATCAGGAGAACCATCGCATTCAGATATGGGAGCCAGGCAGGGGGAGGCGAGGGTGGCCAGCACCGAGCAGCAGCTGGTTACGGCTCGTCGCCAGCTGTTGCTGCTGCGTGCTGGTCTGGAGCGTCGCAACGTACGCGTCAGCAAGGTCGCGCAGATGTAAGTTCCCTGCTCTTATACACTCTTGTTTCATTAACTTTTGACTGCCTCTGTGGCCGCAGTGGTACGCGACTGCTGTGCTTGAGGTCTCGGGTTCGATTCCTGTGTCGGCCCAAATGTTTGTGTGATCTGCAAATATTTGTTTCGGAGTTTGGGTGTTTTCTATGTATGATATGTATGTATTTATAAAAAAAAAGTATATTAGTTTGGGACTAGATGGCGTTGTTTGTTAAATGTCGGTAACATTGTGTTGAACCCACAACACTTGGCGCAGTAGAAAGCGGCGTGGCGACCGCTTAAACTACTTGATCAACAACGGTGCTATCAAACACATATACAAATATATATAGTACATAATGGATTGGTGTTTATTCCAGGTTCATAGCGTACTGCGAGCAGTACTCAGAGTACGACGCGTTCCTCACCCCCCCGGAGTGGCCCAACCCTTGGATCAGCGACACCACCGAGATGTGGGACCAGGAGAAACAGTGGTATAGGTTCTTCATCATATATAATAACCACGAAACGCCACGAGACAAAATTTAGTCTAAAAAGTTTTCTTAGTTACTCCTTATATCATAAGCTATCTTCTTGTGAAAGTTCTGTCAAAATCGGCTCAGCTGTTCCGAAAAACAGAAAACCGGTGTGAAACAGCGCTTACGCTGTGTTTCATCGAGTGAGTGAGGATACCGGAGGCCCATACCCCGATCCAACGCCCCCTATCCCCCTCACCATCCCCCTTTCCCCCCAGGCCGCCATAGTGTGGGTCACCATGCTGCATTGTTCGTTTTCGCATTGAGGATGGTGACCACCACTCTTGGATTCTGCTCATGCTTTCCATCAGGCAGGGCAGAGTCATTTTGACAGCTTAAATATAAAAAAAAAAAAAAAGAAATAAACAGACAAACAGATAGATAATTTGTTGCTTTATATGGTAACAACGACCAGCTTCGCCTTTGCAAGTGTGATTGCTCGTTCTGCCCCCGCTTTTTAGGGAAGGTGGAGGAGGACGGAGAAGGAGGTATGTGGTGGAGGACGGAGGAGAAGGAATGGAGAGCAGGTCGGAGGAGGAGGAAGATAATATGCTATAAGATATTCATTATAATGATATACTGTATTTATTGTCATGTAAATAATTACCATTTACTTTTTTACAGTAAGGAGCCGTTACCCTTACGTCGGGTGCGTAGATGGTCTTTCGGTCTTAGGGAACTTCTCCAAGACAACGCTGGGAAGGAACATTTCGCCAAGTTTCTATCCAAAGAATTTAGCGGAGAGAATCTCAAGTAAGTTCTTGACTGACATCCCGATTGTTGAGTTTAAAGGTCGCGGGTTGGGTTCTGAATGTTTATTATATAGGGTACAAAACAAACAGATGGTTCAACTCATGGTAAAAGCCTCCCGCTACCCATGGACTCTTCGAATCTCGAAATTGAGAGATAGTGTGAACAATGCTATCTCCCAAATTAAGCAGAGCTTGTACTATGAGTACTAGATAACTGATATAAATACATATTTAATTTTTGTGTGAAGGCGCTCATAGCCTAATTGCACTCGGTGATTAGAAACAATCATCGAGGGTAAGCAACGATGGCGCGGTCAGTACCTGGATGGGTGACCGCTGGTGGCATGTTACCATGAGCGTCTCCGTGATTCGGAGGTCACGTTAAGCAGTCGGTCCCGGTTGTTATCATACGATAACAGTCGTGAAGCTTAGTTGGAGGCCTTCGGGCGGCTTAAAAACATCCAACGGCAAGATTTACGTAGCCACAACGTATTCTCGCCAGTCCCCAACCCGCACTTGGCCAGCGTGGGGACGTATGGCCTTAACCCTCTCCTGAGAGGAGACCCGAGCCCAGCAGTGGGACATTATGGGTTGTTGTTTTTTTTTGTGAATAAATTTATATTATACATAGAAAACATCCAAACTCCGAAACAAATATTTGCAGATCATACATACACTTGGTCCGACCCGGAATTCTAAAGCGCAGAAGTCGCAAGCAATTAGCTTCTTGCTCTTCCACCTCTTCATAGTTTTCCTCTTCCCTCCATCCCCTGTCTATCTCCCTTCACCCTCTTCCACTGATCTCAAAGTTCTGTCTTCCAATCCTTTCTCCCCTTCTTACTACTCCACTAAAAACCATAAAACCATTTAACAATTATCTTACTCAATCAGTTAAATCAATCGATCTATAATTTCAACTTTCCAGCCGTAGTGGGTTCGATTATCATTTACAAAAAAAAATGTATTTATATCAATTGTCTAATACCCATAATACAAGCTCTGCTTAGTTTGGGGCTAGATGGCGTTGTGTGTTAGATGTCTGAAATATTTATATAAAAAAATCTCTTACTGAAATAAAGACTTTTCTCCTTCTCTCTCTGTCTGTCTCTTTCTCTCTCTCTACTATATTTTAATATCTAAAATTCAAATCAAAAACATCAATGTCAATAGATTCTGGTTAGCTGTTCAAGAGTTGAAGGCGCTTCCGATACGTAGAGTATCAGCTCGCGCCAAGGAGATATGGAAGGAGTACCTCGCGTCAGATGCTCCATCTCCAATCAATATCGACGCTACCAGCAGGTATGTCACATCAACAGCTGGTAACAGCTCAGAGAGACTGCACCAATGGCTTAGTGGTTAAGTTGTCGCCACACCGCTTCTTACTTCACCAAGTGTTCAAATCCTACATGAGACAACACTTAGTGTGATCCACAAAATGTTATTGTAAGTCTGAGTGTTCTTTGTGCCCGTTTTATGTATCGTTGTATGTATACTTTCGGTGATTGGAAACAATCACCGAGGGTAAGCAAAGACCCCGCGGTCAGTACCTGTATGGGTGACCGCTGGTGGCATGTTACCATGAGCGTCTCCGTGATTCGGAGCTCACGTTAAGTAGACGGTCCCGGTTGTTATCTTAGGATAACAGTCGTGAAGCTTAGTTGGAGGCCTTTGGGTTAAAAACATCCAACGACAAGATACGTAGCCACAACGTAGTGTTGCCAGTCCCCAACCCGCACTTGGCCAGCGTGGGGACGTGTGGCCTTGACCCTCTCCCGAGAGGAGACCCGAGCCCAGCAGCACCGAGTGCAACTGGGCTATAACCGCATATTTGCTGTGAAATTCTAAATAGTTCTGACTAAAAATCAAAAAGAATTTATGGTCGTATTTCGACCTATAGGCGACCACTAGTTTCTTTTAAAGGCAACACCCTCATTAGGAATATATACCATGTATCGCGGGGGACTTTACAGACATACACGAAATGCTCACAAAAACCATCCAGACTCAGTACAACAATTTTTAGAACACACAAAGTGCTGTCCCATTTGGGCAAAGAACAACAAATTATTTAAATATTTTTGTTAATCTTTTCAGGGAATTGACGCGTGTCAAAGTGGAATCAGGAACAGCTGACAGATATTGTTTCGACCAAGCTCAGGTTAGTAAAACATGATTTTTAAAACCCATGTAGCGGAAACGACTGCTGTATAGAGGTCTCGGGTTCGATTCCGGGGTCGGACTTAATGTTTGTATGATCTGCAAATATTAGTTTTGGAGTTTGGGTGTTTTCTATATATAATATGTTTGTATTTACAAAAAAAAAGTATATATGTATTTATATCATTTGTCTAGTACTTATAACCCAAGCTCTGATTAGTTTTGGACTAGATGGATGCTTAGCTTATCTCCGCATACTTTAAAGCTAGATGGCGTTGTGTGTAATAATCCGAATTATTATTATTTTTATTTAAGTGCCTACCAAAGTGACGCTACTTTGCGTCTGATGGAAAGCATAAACAGAATCCAAGAATGGTGGTCACCATACTCATTGCCAAAAAAATAATGCAGCATGTGCATGGTGGGTCACCATGGCGGCCTATTATTAATAATAATAATATTTCGGACATCTAACACACAACGCCATCTAGTCCCAAACTAAGCAGAGCTTGTACTATGTGTACTAAACAACTGATATGAATACAAATATACTGTTCTGTTGTAAATATATTCACATTATACATACACCCAAACTGCGAAACAAATATTCGCAGATCATACAAACATTTGGTCTGAAGAATCGAACCTGAGACCTCAAGCAGTCGCATTCACTACCACTACGCCACCGGTAGTTGATGATTTATTTATTTAAATGCTTAATATCATCTCTTATAGGCTCACGTGTACCATCTGATGAAGTCTGACAGCTACTCAAGATACTTGAGGTCCGAAATGTATAAGGACTATCTTAATGGGTCTAAGAAAAAGGTATGTTTTAGCTTCATTGCCAGTTTCACCACTGCTGTAGATAGTCCTCCCGTTGGTCTAGCGGTCGAAGTATGCGACTGCCAATCAAGAGGTCTCGGGTTCAAACCCCGAGTCGGGCCAAAAGTGTTATTGAGTTTTTCTGATTGTATTAATATTTAACAGCAGCTCGGAGTTTGAAAGTTCGGGTATTAGCCTCGGGGAGTACGTTAAAGTGTCGGTCCAGTGCCTGATCCCTCCATGATCGTGTCGGTTAACCGTCCCATCGGATTATGCGAGAGAGGGAACAGAGAGTGCACCTGCGTTTTCACACACACTTCTACACTATAATATCTTTTGCGTAGTTGGCTGGTCTCCGTTGAGACTGTAATCGCCTAGGAGAACATCATCGCATAGGCCTCTACTTAGAAAGATTTAAGACTACTGACCACCCCTGTTCACCCCGCGGGTGTCGTAAGAGCTTCCTGAGGGGGCGAACTACCAGGACAACAGCACTGCGAAGAGAAGGAACACTTGACACAAATCCAATCCGTCTTGTACCTGGTATAGTAGGTCTAAACCTCCTCGCTAAGGACAGGCGTGAATTTCGCAGTAGATTTTGAGCCTGCATAAATCTTTAAGAGTTGATAGTGAGGATAAGGTTCGGTCTGGTCAGCGTGGTATGCGAGGGGCGACGTTACGCGTGTACCGTACGTCGCCTAAATTGAGAGTTTTCCATCAGACGGTGCCTGCTTCAGTGCGGGCAGGCGCTGGGAGGGGTCCGGATGGCGTAAGAAAGCGGTTCCCGGATCTCTCCCGTCTCAGGCGCTGAGTGGCACACCGTGTGGTTTTAGTCGGTTCGATTCCAACACACCGCACCGTCGCAAACCCCGCTGGGGTGAAGACCCGAGGGGGTTTCCATACGTAAAAAAAAAATGTACAGTGTGGTATAGTTTCTACTACACGAAGTGTTGTGGGTTCAAACCCCACCCGGGACGACACTGTGTGATCACAAATTGTTGTTCCGAGTCTGGGTGTTCCTTTGTGTCCGTTTTATGTGTTTTTTTAAAGTCCCATGTGACATAGGATTTATATTATAAATACGGTTAGGCTTATAAAAAAAATATGACAATACCTTTCCTTTAGATGCTTAAGTCCAACTTGTAATGATGATATTTGATGAAGATATTTAATTTAATTGTGTTTTTCTTACAGACTTCAGTGAAAGGCATTCGTTCTATTGTGTCGTTCACAGCTCGCAAAGAAACCTCAGCGAATTGAACGAACACGGCTAAGACATACTTAATTATATATAGGAGTTTCTCTTAAATAAATATCTGTTCGAAAATCTGTAAGAATAGGATACAAATGATATGGAAGATTGTTGCTATCTCTGTTTGTTTGAGAAAATAATTATATATATATATATATATCTATATATATAAATCTTAGAACAAAAATACAATAATAAAAATAAATCTGAAGATTTTCTGTTAATTTCTAGTATCAAAGCTTTATAAGGACTAATTTTAGCTATGGTTATCGCTTACCATGAGGTCTGCTAAGGCCAATTGGTCCAGGTTTCTTGTGCCATTTTTGTTATTCTTAAAACTTGTTATATTTTTACTGATAGTGTTTGTACAGAGGTCGTTCGCGTTAAGAAAATAATGACGTGTCCTGGTCTGGTTCTTGATTTGTCAAGTATAGAGCTATATAGGTAGAAGAGCCACGCTGATATAAGCACCGTAGCTCCGGTACTACCCTCGGATAGAAGACCCTGAAGTAACAGCATTCGCGCTGTCGTGTTTCGTTGGTGAGTGCGAGACCGGAGGCCTAATGATGCAGAAGCATATCAATATTGTGGGTCACCATGCTGCGTTGTCTGCATTTGCAATGAGAATGGTGACCACCGCTCTTGAATTCTGCTCATGCTTTCCATCAGGCAGATAGAGTCACTTTGATTGTAAAAAAATTCCATTCTTAATTTCCTAGAACCTTCCTGGTCAGCTGTTGGAGCTAAATAGCAACGTCAGTATTTTCTTAACGCGAATGAACTTTGAAATATGTTATGCTCATTACTGCATATATATTATATACTAGTTACGCACCACGGTGTTACCCGCGGTACAACAACCAGGGTTAACGCCGGGGCGCAAAGTAAAATTTAAAAAAAAACATGTGTCATATGTCCGTCTCCCGGTTCTAAGCCACCCACCAATTTTCAGCCAAATCTGTTCAGCCGTTCTTTGAGTTTTTAATAGTGAAACTAAGATGATTTTCTTTTATATATATATGTATAATATAACTAAATATATATGAGTATCTATTAACTATCTTCTATTTAAGTATTATACAATATAAAAGGTGTATTTCCAGAAAAGACAATTAGCGAAACCATGGCTTTAGACCATCGCTTCGGACTGGGTTCAAAAAAGAAAAGAATTTTCTGAATTAATTTTAAAATTTAATGCTCAGTGTTTGTATGTAAAGTTGGATTTTCAAGTTCATCTGTTCGATTACCTCAGTGGCGCAGTGGTAGCGTATGCGACTGCTGTGCTTGAGATTAGATTTCGGGTTCGATTCTCGGAACCAAATGTTTGTATGATCTTCAAATATTTGTTTTGTTGTTTAGTTGTTTTATATATATAATATGTATGCATTTTCAAAAAAGTATACATGTATTTATATCCGTTGTCTAGTACCCATAACACAAGCTGTACTTAGTTTGGGACTAGATGGCGTTGTGTGTTAGATGTCCGAAATATTTGTTTGTCTGAAAACGTACTTTCTGAAGGAAAGTTATAAATTCTAGAGCCTAAGTCATTGTTTTGATAATTGTCTTAATGTTATGATTAAAATATATATGTTCTATATATATAGAAAAATTAGAATGTGCTGTTTAGAAAACTCAAATGTTAATAATGTTAAAATTTAAGTATTTTTTTATAGTACAACTTATGTTTTCTTAATTATTGGATGGATGACATGGATAAGAGATGCCAAGGGCTTAAAGTTATACATATATTAAATGTGAATTCTCTGACCCCTGAACAAGGGTAAACTGTATCTTAGCGACTCTCTTCGCTCTACACTTCATGGGTTCTTGTATGTCAATTACAAAAAGCAGTGGTAATGTCCCTCCAACACAAATGGAGGGTCCTCCGACCAGGCGAGGTGACCATGCCCGGAGGGCCACTACCCAACGGTAATATATGCTAAACGGCGCGAGAACTCCTATTGTGCGATGCAGGATTGGTAGTTCCCTCGTATACTACGTTACTTTGTAGTTCAGTGTATCTTCGGTAGATGGCGCTGTAGTATATTTCTGTTGCGCTGTATGTGGATGTATGTGGCCACAACATAAACGAGAAAATGACGATAAAAGAAAAAGACAGAAGTAGTACAGAAACCCCACACATGGCTGTTGTATATATTTCTGTGTGCGTGTGATGTGCGTCTGTATATAAGCGCTTGAGTACACCAATTACCCGACTACTTATGCGGTTAATCCTTTTTGAACATAATGTTCTCAATATTATCGTAGTTGTGTAGTCTTTCAGCCATTTTACTAAAATTAATTTAAACTTGAAGCTATTGTATTTTGTCACATTCTTTAAAATATATCTTGATCTCTGTTACAGCTATCATTTGGGTCATTTTAAAACTTACGAGGTACATTTAAGGTGGGAATTTTATATTATTGACTGCCTCTGTGGCGTAGTGGTAGCGAATGCGACTGCTGTGCAAGAGGTCTCGGGTTCGATTCCTGAGTCGGACCAAATGTTTGTATGATCTGCAAATGTTTGTTTCGGAGTTTGGGTGTTTTCTATGTATAATATGTATGTATTTACAAAAAAAAAAAAAAAGTATATAAGTATTAATATCAGTTGTCTAGTACCCATAGTACAAGCTCTGCTTAGTTTGGGACTAGATGGCGTTGTGTGTTAAAATGTCTGAACATATTTATTATTATTATTATTATTATTAATAACTAGCTGACCCGGCGAACTTCGTACCGCATTTATTTACGTGAATATTTCCTGAGTTAACGAAATAGGAGGGTAAAAATTTAGGACTAAATGTATTTTTTTTCATTCCACACTATAGAAAAATACCCAAAAAAAAATTTACAAGAAAATAAATATATTTTTTTGGGGTGAACCACCCTTAACACTTAGGGGTGTAGAAATTAGTTGTAAACCTATTCTCATATCTACTGAATAAACACATAAAAAAATTACATCAAATTCGATTAAGCCGTTTCAGAGGAGTACAAACACTTAAACTGTGACACAAGAATTTTATATATTTGTGATAAAACTGGCGCGTGAAGGATAAAGATATAGGTGATAGAAAATAAAGCCCGACTTCAAGAACTGGACCAAATTATAATCGGACTACACTGAAAGCACCAGCTTTCAAATAAATAAAAGTATCATCAAAATAAGTCGTCACCCAGTCGAAAGTTCTGAGGTAGCAAACTTAAAAAAAATACAGTCGAATTGAGAATCCCCTCCTTTTTGAAGTTGGTTAAAAGTTAAGTCGCTTTTTCGAAAGTTACTTCGTCGGCTTCTTTGCTTATTGTCACAGAGACCTATGTTTTAAGTACTTTAATAATCTTTATGTTCAGAGAGTGATTAGTTTTAACAAACCACCCCCTCCCCTCCGTAATTCTGAGAGGATCAGAGAAAAGGGTAAGAAAATACTTGTCTTAAGTCATGGTGTATATACGCGTGGCACGCATCGACAACCCTTCACAAACGCAAGCGTGTTAACGGGCTGTTTGGCTTGGCTTGCGTGAGGTTGTGATAGCTTGTTGCCGGCCCGAGTCGGTGTCGTTTGGAGTTTGTGAGCGACTGCCAAGTCCTCACAGGCGTGTAAACATAGCATAATATCTTAAGTATCCGTGGGAGGCGAATTTAGTTAAAAAAAAAACGCTTTCAATAGTCGTTTACAAACAAAGAAACATAAAAACTTATTTGCCTTTCAATTATTTGGTGGTTAAATCTATCTAATCCACTATCCAATCGAAACTATAAGTTGTACTATAAAATAGTTTTCATTGTTCTATTATGAGATTGAATGTTAGAAAAATAATTTAAATATGATATTAAAATTAGACAATTTCGATTGTAACGCAATAATATTGTAAAATTAGGTTTAAATATTTCTTATAATTTATGTTTTGTCTTTGGCCACTGTCCATAGATAACGTGACTTATTGTTTATGGTTACTGATCAGAGACAATGCGAATAACTAAAATACTAAATGATTGTCTATTGTCGCTGACTACAGATATTGTCACTGATTGTTTATGGTCACTTTAAATATACACAATGTGATCATTTGACTATGGTCAATGAATAGATAAATCTGACTGACATCCGACTCATTATTTGTGGTCACTGACCATAGACAATGCTTAGACATGTCTATAGTCACTGGTTACAGACAATGTGTTTGACATTTGGTCAATTGCCTATGGTCACTCCATACACAATGTGACTGATTGTCGATGGTCAAAACATTATTCCTAGTGTAAAAATGCCTTTTCAAGGCTCGCCTATTGCTTTTATGCGATAATTTATAAAACTATCAGTGAAGTTACAATTAAATGGAGTAAATATATATGTAATACATAAAATAGTTTGTGTACCTTCAGAAGGTCAATGCTTATTATGAAAATTCTTTTAAAATATAATTCCGATCTCTAAAAAAAATTACACAGAAACATTCTAACCAAAACAAACGCTAAATATTTAATCACTTAAATGTTTGATTTGAATGGACATCGAACCTGTGACATTTGACCCTTACGTAAACTATTACGACAGAAAACCGGATCGGAACTGAATTTCAAAAGAGTTTTTATTACGAGAATTGTATTTTCAGATATCCGCTGATTCGGATATAAATATCCGAAACATCACTATGTTAAACTAATTAAGTCTATGTCTGTTTTAAGTACTTGGTCATACATCTCAATTAACCCATAGAGTCTCACAAAACCAAAGTTTATTTTTTTTTTATTAATTTGACAAAAAGACTGTTTAAAAGATACTGCCTAGTTCTTTTTTTCTTTTATTTAGCTCATAAATAATAAACTGTACATATAATTATGATAATTTTGTTTATAAGTTGGTACTTATTTGAAAGATCATTTAAGATATGATTCGCAATAAGAATATAGTGACGCATTTATGAAGCCCCACCCCTTGGTCAAACATCAGCCCTTAAAAGTGCTTAGAAAGGTTGGTTTTACTATGCCACGCTGGCGAGACTGGTAGGTATAGGAGTTGAACCAAGTGTTCCTTCTCTTCGCAGTGATGTTGTCCTGGTAGTTTGCTCGGCTCTTACGACACCCACGGGGTGAATAGGTAACACTTCGTACTCAATCCGTCAAAACATTGACAACTTGATTATACGTCACTATTTTTTTAACGCGAATGGAATAAAGTAATGAGTTAATAACAAACAATATGTCTATTCAGTTTCTTTTATGTAATTTTATTATTATATTTAAGTGCATTGTAATGTATTAGTTGTTAAATTATTAAATACCTTAAATTTAATATCATATCAGAAATGCAATAATATTACTTTTAAATTTATGCTCTCCATGACAAATAATTATTTTCATATTCGCAAACTATAGTCCTTATAATATAGCTTGATAAAGATCAAGATCTAAAATGATTCTAAACTGACATTAGTGACATCTGTCATCTGTGATCGATGTCATCAGTGTCATTTTAGAACTTACGAGGTAAATTTTAACTGTGAGTTTTTAAACGACTTAAAAAAAAGGAGGTTATCAATTCGACTGTATTTTTTTAAATGTTTTATACCTCATAACTTTCGACTGGGTATACCGATTTTGATGACCGACTATTCTATTTTTATTTGAAAGCTGGTGCTTCCCGTGTGGTCCCATTTCGATTTAGTCTAGTTCTTGAAGAACTTTTTTTTGGTAAAATTTGCGATTATTATATTTAGAATGATCACTAAGTAATAAATATAGAGGTTCGTTCGTCGTTGGTTTTGTAGCCTGTCGTAGAGATTTAGCTATATTTTAAGGATTATACTCGTACGTTCGTATAAGCACCGGCACGTAACTTGGCCAGATTTCGGCTTAGTGGGAGTAAGTTCGAGCAAAGTACACTTATTATAACAAATCAAAACAAACAAAATGGGAGTGAAATCGACTGACGCTCCAATCGCTTGCTCGGAACGGTGCTACTACAATCCCCGCGTCCCTTTTTTTACTTTTGGAAACCCCCTAGGGCCTCCACCCCACCGGGGTTTACGGCGGGGCGGTGTGTCGTAATCGAACCGACTAATACCACATGGTGTGCCATTCTGCGCCTGAGACGGGAGGGATTCGGGCAGCGCTTTATTATGACATCCAGATCACAATCCCTGCGTCCCTCTATCAATCGAAGGGACCTATAAAACAATTTCTGCGCTTATTAAGAATCTGGCCAAGCTACGTGCCTATCTCTATACCATTCAATCGATATTTGTTAGTAATTCGTCCAAACTTTTACTAATAATACCTAGTACTTGGATGACAGGTATTCTTTTGGTAAATTTTCTTCAAATAAATCATAGCTAGATCGATTTATAGCACGGAAAACCTTCCGCATACTAAATTTCATGAAAATCATTAGTAATTTCCTAGTTTCAGAATAAATATGAACAAGAATGACTCGTTTAGAGATTTTAGATGTACATATTATGGTTTTATTAGAAGCTTGTTAGACCAAATCCGCTTGCGTCAATAATCGTACAGTAAAATCCGTTTTTGTTAGGAACCTGTAGGACCAAATCCGTTTCTATTAGTTTACTCTTAGTAATGAAACTGTTATTTTTGGTTCTCTTACCAAATTCAATTAAAATTAAAACAATTCCCTTTATATAATTAATATTCGTGATTGTCGGCACTTGATGGAACTTATACGAATATATTCTAGAATAAAACTCACTTGTACTTATTCCACTGGGACTAGAGACGCGACGTGTTCAGCCCTGGTGTTAAAATTTCAAAATATTTGCATAGGAATTCGACTCGTAAAGTATGACAAATAAGGAGCAAAATCGTATACATAAATAAAAGAAATTGTGTGGTTTTATGAAACCACGGTAAAAGTGAAACTTTTTTTCACATGCAAATAAATAAATCTAATAAAGCAAATAAATAGCAACGTTTACATTAAACATTGACAAAAACAAACAAATTAGCGTGGAGCACTGGCACACCGTCCGACTGGCCACTGGCCGACCGTCACGCGTCACGTGACATGCGATACACAGACCAAAAAATTTGAGACAAAATAATAAAAGTTTCCCTTTAAAAAATACCTTGAAGTTCAAAGTATTTTTTATTGAAAAATCCGATTATGTTTTTTATTCCTATTATGATATGAATCGTTTTCCTATGCAGTAGTTCAAGTTTTTTAGCATCCGACTTCAGCACATATACTTTCATATACTTGCAAGTATCTTTTGCTCGTACCAGGGCGCCGTACTTCGAAGTAAAAACCTGGTTTTAAAACCTGGTAGCGTAAATATGTATCATCTTTAACTACGACCGGTTTCGCCCCATGGCATTAATAATGCCATAACCGGTCAGGATTTAAGTTAATAATGCCATAGGGTGAAACCGGTCATATTGGAATTAGTACAAGCGGGTTTTATTTTAAAAATCCTTTATTTGTCTATAATTAATGGTAAAAAAAGTTAATGTTTATCGTATAATTAAAAATAAAGTTTAAAAAAACTGAAAAGTCACGCTTACAATAGCCGGTTACAAACAAACATAGGTACATATGGAGCTAATCAAAGCCTGTTATATATAGTATTTTTCTTATTAACTGCATTATTATTTAGACTGAAAATCCCTTCCAATAAGTTAATTAAATCATTTAATAGATTTTAAGTGAATTGAAATTATATATTTAGACTATTGTATTTGAACTTACACATACAGAAAACAAAGCTTACTTGGAAATGTTTGTATCAAAAAACATTCGTGATGTGTAACTTCCGTCCCGCACTGTCAAAGGGACGGAAGTGGGTAACAGGAAATCGGGCCAGTTTCACCACTTGCTGTTAAACTCCCTATAGACTATTCTGAACTTATCTCCCAGACAAACTACAACGGTTACGATAGTCTTGAACACAGACATATGTATTTCGTATTCGCACAAACTTTTGCCTTCGACTCCGTCTGCGCATGCGTCAGTTAATGCGTTAAATAGTACCCTAAGTGTTATTTGAATGTTCAGAAGTTTTGCCTTAAAGAGTAACAAACATCCTCTGACTGCCTCTGTGGCGTAGTGGTAGCGAATGCGACTGCTGTGCAAGAGGTCTCAGGTTCGATTCCTGAGTCGGACCAAATGTTTGTATGATCTGCAAATATTTGTTTCCGAGTTTGGGTGTTTTCTATGTATAATATGTATGTATTTACAAAAAAAAAAGTATATAAGTATTAATATCAGTTGTCTAGTACCCACAGTACAAGCTATGCTTAGTTTGGGACTAGATGGCGTAGTGTGTTAAAATGTCTGAACATATTTATTATTTATTTATTTATCCGCAAATCCTTAAAAACTTTTGTATTTATTTTTATTGAAATTCTCGTGTTTCTTTTACTTTAACTATGCCTTTCTCTTGAATCATTCATAAATTATAAAAAGAAAACCCGGCTACGTATAACTTTTTTTGTGTTTTTTTTGTTTAATTTTGATGTGCCCAGTGTCACTCTCACGACTATGACGAATCTATTGACACCACTCACAATAAAAATACGACAAGCCGTTTAAGTTCTAGGGTGTGTCAAAGAAATACACATACAAAACATAACCCGCCTTCTTTCGCAGTCGTGTAAAAACAGTATTGAAATCGTTTGGGTAGTTTAAAAGATCTAAGCTAATAGACACCGTAAGCCACTTTATTATATACTAAAAAGAATTTATTATATACTAAAGATAGCAGTAATCTCAAAGTTTATCAGTGATTCGTGAAACTGGTCTATGATTTTTATATGTTTCTTTAAAAAAATGTAGTTTTTATGTAATAAAGTTAATTATAGCGTCATATCTTTTGATCATTACTTATATTAAGTAGGATATAAGTATTGCCTGTCATTTATTGATTGATAGAGTAAGGGAATATGCATATTTCTTTTTATTTTTTGTAATCTGATCATTTGCGTCTCTATAACATAGAAAAAAAATAGGCTTGAAAATAGTCAAACTAATTTTTAAAGTGAAATTTAAAACATTGATTAAATTTGAGCTATTCAAACGCAGCCATTTTGCGCGCGCTTTTGATACTTACAATAACGTCATTGTCATTGTGTGTTTGTT
The DNA here is from genome assembly GCA_003709505.1 of Hyphantria cunea. NCBI lineage: Eukaryota > Metazoa > Arthropoda > Insecta > Lepidoptera > Erebidae > Hyphantria > Hyphantria cunea. Next base: position 554,842 of record PKRV01000095.1, on the reverse strand, counting down.
TACTATTCAGTGTTTCAGTTAGTTTATACTTATTTACAGTTTTAATCGCTATAAAAATCATGGAAGAGGGTAATTTTTCTCACACCTAAATCAGTTTGTATTTCGACTCCGATAACTTCAATGAAGTGACCAATGACGTCACATTTCGTTTAGAGTTTCGTAAATTTGAATTTCCCGCCCTTAATTTTCACTTTTAATTTGATAATGTCTAGGTTAAAATAATAACTAAATAAAAAAATACCCTTTAAGTATATTGTAAAGACAATAAAGGATCTAGAAAAAATATTTGAGACAAATAAAATTTTTATGCATATTCCCTATTGAAGTTATAACCATTGTCAACAGTCCACAGCTAGACCTCTCATTAAAGGAGGTATTGCCCTACTGTACCACGCTGACCAGGCTGGTTGGTATTTGGTTTGTATCAAGTGTTCTTTGTTCATAGTACAGTTTATCCAAATGCATCATATTAATTTTACCAAGGGAGAGCCACGCTTCGGCACGAATGGGCCGGCTTGACCGGATTGATAACACCTCACAGAAAGCCGGTGTGAAACAGCGCCAATAACCCATCCCCTCCCATTCCTCCAAAAGTCAGCAACGCACTTGTGACGCCTCTGGTGTTGCGCTCTTTTGCACCCAAGTTTGTTGTTGCAAGATTGTTTCCAATAAAAAAAAATCACATTTAAGTTCCAGGATGACCGAGCTAAGCTCGGTTTATTTTCCTGTATTTAAAAAAAAATGAATCCTAGCCAGATTGATTTATCGCCCCCGAAATCCCTTGCATACTAAATTTAAATAAAATCGTTGGAGCTGTGTCCGAAATTCAAATTGTTAAAACACAAGAAATGCTATTTTAAAAGTATTCAAAAAATATTTTTAGCTGTGGTAACATTTTAACTTCAATTTTCTCTTAAAGTCGTTAATGTTGCAATGTATGACAATTAATAAGTATATAATCAAAGATTTTAATTTTAAATATATATGTATCTATAGGATTGTACCAAAGCGTATTTAAGAAATAAATTATTTTAAAAATGTATACGCATTTTTATTTTTTATGTTAAGTCTAGCCGAAGTGACTATTCTGCCTGATGGAAAGCAATAGAATCCAAGAGAAGAGGTCACCATACTCACTTAGAACGCAAACAACGCAGTATGGTGACCCACACTGTGTCAGCGTTTTAAGATTTTTTAATATTTCGGACATCTAACACGCAACGCCACCTAGTCCCAAGCTAAGCAGAGCTTGTGTTATGGGTACTAGACAACTGATATAAAAACGTATATACTTTTTTTGTAAATACTTATTATACATATAAAACTCCGAAACAAATATTTCCGACCCGGGCATAGCAGTCGCATACGCTACCAATACACCACCGAGGCAGAGCTTTTGCGTCATTGGGCCTCCGGTCTTACACTCGCCAACAAAACACGACAGGTTACCACGCTGTCCAAACAGGTTGATATAGGGTTTGTATCAAGTAGGCGCTGGGAGGGGTCCGGATGGCGTAAGAAAGCGGTTCCCGGATCTCTCCCGTCTCAGGCGCAGAGTGGCACACCGTGTGGTTTTAGTCAGTTCGATTCCGACACCGCCCACCGCAAACACCGGTGGGGTGAAGGCCCGAGGGGGTTTCCACACGTAAAAAAAAAGGGTTTGCATCAAGTGGTCCTTCTCTTCGCAGTGCTGTTGTCCTGCTAGTTTGCTCCCTCAGTCTCAGTCTTAGGCCTCAATCCTCATGGGTCTCTTACGACACCCATGGGATAATAGATAACACAAAATATTCTTAATCCGTCACCACACATAATTTTCTTTGAAAAATACAGTTAAAAGTTTAACCAAGTTGAACAATTGGTTTTTGAGAATTTCAAAATAATAATTTTCCTTTACGCAAATTATTGCAACTGTTTAAACAATAGTCGCGTCGGAAAATTATGTTTAACGCTAGCGGTAAAATAAATACAATGCAAAGTGTATAAAAAAAAATTTGAATATTAAATAAGCATTGGTTTTTGACAGCAAATTGAATTAAGAATTCCTTTCATTAAAAAAAAAAGTTATGTAAATCTCATTCAATAAATTTAATATCTGTGACAGTTTTTTTTTCATAGTGTTAAGGTAAAAGTGCATACATATAAAACGCCAAGTCATTCTATAAAAAATAATCAAAATGACGGCTGTAAAGTTACAAATTACTACAAAGCCTTTCACTCGCCTCAGACTACGTTTTTAAAACAATACCTTGACGTAAAATGTTAATTTAATACAAACATGGCTCTGACAATATTTTATTTATTGTATTTACTCTTACGACGGTAATTCGCTTAAACAAATGGGGAGGTATATTAAATATTGGTTATTTTGAAACGTAAAAGTGCTGCCTTCAAAATAATAAGTTGTCAACTGCTAACATTGTTCTCTTCTACGCTGACTGCTATGCTGGGAAACGTGGCTTCGATGTCCACCGGGCAATCATTTGCTTATAACAGTCAGCGTACCACCATCATGTTCGCTCCCTCAGCAAGTCTCAGCTAGCCAGCAACCTCGGCCTCGACAGGGAAACACTACACGCAGGATGCGACAGCTCCTGCCTGTTTACCCCTACGACCTCATCAGTGTCTAGGCACAGCACACTGCACTTACGATCCATGTAAGCAGAGCGTCTCCCTCCCGTCTAAGTAGCAGCTAGCCACTACTCAGCAACCACCCCGACTCACTGGGGACCTCACCGCAGCACCGCGCACCGCATGTCATCCCCACTCACTTGGACCTGCGGACTTCAGCCTCGACTCGCTGGGACTAGCGGCATTCAGTTCCGACTCACTGGAACTTGCGGCACTCAGGTCCGACTCACTGGAACTACTCACTCCTGGCACTGGCAAGCTCCGCAACAGAGTACAGACAGCTGACTCATCAATCGACCTCCGGTCTCGGAGGGGAGTGATGTGGCGACTTCCACATACAGCGCCATAAACATATGAATGATAACGCCATCTACCGAAGATAAACTGTACTACGGAGTAACGTAGTGCATAAAGAAGCTACCAATTCTGCATCGCGCAATAGATGTTCTCGCGCTGATTAACATATATACAACTTCCCAACATCAACCGTTGGGCAGTGGCCCGCCAGGCATGATCACATCGCCTGGTTGGAGGATCCTCCCTTTGAGTTAGAAGGACATGTGACCCGTCCCTCCATATGGGTCACCATGCATACGTGGGTCAATATAAAAATAAATTAAATACACGATTTTTTAGCAAATCAAGTCACCTTCATTTTAATAAAAAAACATTGATTCTATTGAACAATAAAAAAGTACTATCATATTATAGAGTAATGTGTACGTTTTTTTTTAATCAAGCCAACAGTAGATGATTCAAGAACAAATCATAAAAGTATTTGATTATTTCCACTCATATTTGAAACCTTTATATACAAGATTAGTTTGTTAATTAAACACTTTACGAGAGAGACTAAATTACGCCACAATCATCGCCCGAAAACCTGTACACACATCGCGTCACAAATCTATATATTTTACCAATTATTTCAATTCAAACACATATTTGCCCAGCTGCACAATATTTGAACGCAAATTTATATAAATCTTGTATAACTAAAATTTTAAGCAAGTGGTTTATAACAGATTAAATAATCTGTCCACTAATACGAGTTTATTACGACTATGCGATTTAAAATAGGATTATTTCTGGCACTAATTTATGTAAGTATCTCTGATAATATTTAAAGATGGATGATAAAATATTGGCGGGAAAAAGTGTTTTTTTTCATGAACAAGTGCAAATGTAATGACAAGTGTTTAAAAAATTCATAAATATATTTAAAAAAAAGAAGATTGTTCGAAATGAAAAGTGTGTTATGAAATAAAACTGTGCACAAGTATTTAAATTTTTTTGAAGAATAAAATAGAAAAAAGGAAAATCGAGGAAGGTTGAAAATAATTAGATGAATTTTTGTACATTTGAATGAGGATTTTAAGTGAAATTGCCAAAAAAGTGAAAACTTGTTTTTTTAAGCCTGTGTAAAATAAAATAATGGATTTTTCAACAAGGAAATTACAAATTACTGATATTGGTAAGCAGTTGGCTGTGAGGAGGGCGTAGTGATTCTTGATACGCTTAATGTTATCAGTTTTATCCCCTTAAGGGACAACGCTGTGTGTGAACCATAAATTGTTATTTGAGTGTTCTTTGTATCAATTTCGTGTAAGTTTGTAAAGTCACCCGCGACACAGGATGTATATTAATAATGATGGTGTCTTTAAAAAAAAGTTAATCTAAGTCCTCTTTCTGTCCATTTCATATATTATGTCCTTCGCGTCATAGGATATACTCATGATACGAGTTTTTTTTTTTTTAAAGACAACTCCCGTATTAGTAATATACATCCTGTGTCACGGGAGACTTTACAAACATACATAAAACGGACACAAAGTACACCCAGACTTAGAACAACAATTTATGGATCACACAAAGTGTTGTCCCATGTAGGATTTGAACCCACAACACTTGGCGCAGTAGGAAGCGGCGTGGCGACCACTTAAACCACTAGGAAAGATAACAAAATATCTGATATTTTCAATTCAAAGCTCCGAATTCAGCTTCAGCAGTATACAAAAAAAAAATATTTTTCAAATTCAAAAGCCTGAAATGGACTTTTTCAAAACAGGTAAGCGTTTTTGTAGTGAGTGCAAAGAAAACGAATTAAATAAGTGTGTTTAGTGTATGTCCAAAAATACTGAAGAAGTTACGTGGCGAACTGTAAGCTGTGTATTTTTTTTAAGATGGCGGCTGTTCAAATGACGGAAGAGAAAAAATGCGCGTTACAACTAGCTGATGTTAGGAAATGATGTTTTATAATTATTTATTTTATTTTATATTAAGAATACGATACTCTAGAATTAAATTTTTTAAAGAAAAGTCTTTAGAAACTTTGAGGAGCATTTTTTTTCTGATTCTTTATTCTTTAAATATATTACGCAATAAAAGATGGCTGCTTAATCATTTAAAATGGCTCCGATGTAACACCTATCAAAAAGAAGTATAAGAAAATCGATTGCGCGTTTGGCCTGACGGCTTAGCGGTCGCCAGGCCGATTTCTATCGCATTGAGTGTTATGGTTTCAAACCACACATTAGGCAACACTTTGTGTGATCCACAAATTGTATTTCTGAGTTTGGATGTTCTTTGTGTCCGTTTTAAATATGTTCTCAAAGTTCCCGCGACGTAAAATATTTTCTTGATGAATAGATTGTCTTTTTTAAGCAAAAAAAGAATCAAATTATAAAACCTCCAGTTAACTTCGCACGAGCTAAGATTGGGTCCACCTTCTCAGGGTTTGGGTTTGATTGGGTCCCTTCATGAACAACCCATAATGTCCCACTGTTGGGCCTCCTCTCTTGGGGTCGCTTCTCAGGAGAGGGTTAACGCCTTACGTTCATGGGGTCCTTTAGAGCGCCACAATGTGAGTCATCATGCTGTATAGTCCACGTGTGCAATGACTATGGTAGCCCCCACTCTTATTTCAATCGGGCGGAGTAGAGTAATTTTGGCAGAAACAATAAAACAACCTCGGTACAGTAGAGTCGGACTTAAAATCGCAGCTTTTGCATCGCAAGTCCATTGACTTAGATAAACAGCAAACAGCAACCCATAATGTCCCACTGTTGGGCTCGGGTCTCCTCTCAGGAGAGGGTTAAGGCCATACGTCCCCACGCTGGCCAAGTGCGGGTTGGGGACTTAGATATAATATTATTATTTTTAGCTAATAGGGGGTAAACGAGCAGACGTATCGCCCGATGGTACGCAATTACCGTCTTCCATGGACACCCGCTACACCAGAGGCGTCACAAGTGCGTTGCCGGGTTTTGGGGGATGTGGAAGGGGATAGGGGGAAGATTGGGATATGGGAATCCGGTATCCTCAATCACTCGGTAAAACACAGCGCAAGCGCTGTTTCACATCGGTTTTCTGTGAGGCCGTGGTTTCACTCCATTCGAGCCGGGTGAAGCGTGGCTCTCCCACGGAATTTCCTCACAATTATCTGTCGTTGTCATCTGATTTCGGACTAGGTAGACACTTTAAGACGGTTGATAAATCGGCAGAGCTGCCTATTTGTGCCAAAATAGGTGCCTATAGTTCTCTTAATCTATATTTTAGTATGTGTATCAGCAGTCCGGTCGGCACGCTGCTTTCTACTACAACAAGTGTTGTGTGTCCAAACCCCACACGGAACAGTACTTTGTGTGATCTACAAATTGTCTGGGTCTCCTTGTATCCGTTTCATGTATGTTTATATCCCCCGCAGCACTTGATGTATATTCCAAATGCAGGAATTGTTTTTAATAAAAAAATAGTACAGGTTCTGTCTTGTTTTGAATTAGAGAACCCCGTGTGGCATATATTAAATCATTTTACATATTGTAAAGCTATGTAGCGAAAGGAAATTATGTACGCATAGAAAAAAAAATACATACTACCATCGCCATCTAACGAAGATCCACCGAACTATGGAGTAACTGCTAAACCTGTGCTGCGATATGAAAAGCTCTCACGGCGATTAATATACCTAAAAATATATATAAACTCGTCTGGATGTTCCTCCGTTACTAAACAACTCTGTTATATTAAGTTTTTACACTCCTCTTTCTTATTTCAGGTTTCTGTAACTCTTGCGGTTGCCGAACATTCAGGTATGACTTTGGATGTCAATAGACATACATCATGACGAATAACTTTATCGAAACCGCAAAAAATATTTAATAATTTGTTTATTGAAGGGACAATTTCTTTCGGCGCGTTGAGCTCTTTCTGTGTGAACAAAAATCATGGAACTCGCGTCATCGTCACCAAACGCTTTCCATGAGTTATATATTTTTAACTTTTTTTATCACGCATTTTAATCAAAGAGTAAAGAGGTTCATGTCAGATTCCCGATGATCCCGATTTTAATTAGTAAAATTTGAACCACTTCCCGATTTCCGATTGACCTGAAATTTGAAATACGCCTTTAGTTCTGATGACAATGTAATTAAATATAATCTGTATTATTATTAATAAAAAATGGCCGCCGTAACAAAATGGCGGCATACAAACATATTTTTGAACAACCCACCCATTATAGGTATCAAATGAAAGGACTTAAAAGTTTTTTTATCAACTTGCTTGCTTTAAAATAAACTTTTTAAATTAAACACTTCTTTATAGCTTCTTCTTCTTATCTTCTTCTTCTTCACTTCTATATACAGTCCTCATGACTCTTGTATTTTTTTTGTAAAAAATATTAAATGTGTTTCGCAGTATATAGATAAGTATGTTCATCAATAGTCTGGTTACTGTGGTACAGGCTTTAGTTAGGGATCAGTCGGCCGCGTGGGGATATGATCCGAAAAGTTTCCAACTTTAACGTAAAGATGGCAGCACTCGTTAATAAAAATAATTTATTGTAGCCACTCATACCTGTGTTTGCATTGTGCATCGCTGGGAGAAGTGTGAAGAATGTAAAATTATACATTAATTGCCAAGGACGCATTATAGTGTCATTAAAGACGTCTTAAAACCAACACACTTCACTCTTTAATGAAGAATAAAAGTTCGGTACTACTGATATGCGTTTAGAATCGGCGATATTTATAATAGTTCATTATCATTTGGACTACCTACTAAAATTAAGCATTTAAACTGTAAGATTTACTAAGGATTACTGTAAGTCTAGGTTTTCAAAAGTCTATTTTTTATTTTTATAGAAAAGGGGGCAAACGAGCAGACGTATCGCTTGATGGAAAGCGATTACTACCGCCCATGGACGAACGCAACACCAGAGGCGTCAGAAGTGCGTTGCCGGCCTTTGGGGGATGGGGAGGGGATGGGGGAGGGGTCGTTGTATGGGCCTCCCGTATCTTCACTCACTCGGTGAAACACAACGCAAGCGCTATTTCACACTGGTTTTCCGTGAGGTCGTGGTATCACTCCGGTCGAGCCGGTCCATTTATGCCGAAGCATAGCTCTAATACGGTAAGTCTGGCGGTCGTCAGTCGTACCCTCATACAGAAATCCAACCTGAAATGACAGCATACGTGCTGTTTCGTTGGTGAGTGCAAGACCGGAGGCCCAATAATGCAGAAAAATCTTTATAGAGCGCCATAGTATGGTCAATATGCTGCATTGTTGCATTGTCTGCATTCACAATGAATATGGTGTCCACTACTCCTGGATTCTGTTAATGATTTTCATCAGGGAGAACAGAGTCACTATTGCAGGCTCGCATATAATAATAATAAACTTTTATTTCTCTCACAGGAAAGGTACAATTTAAGTTTCATGAGGTCTAGGTACATATATAACAGTTTTTCAAAATTCCCTATTGAGAGCTGGAGTCCATTCTAGGCTCGAAGCCTGTGTGACAGATCTCCAGGCCCACCCCACGGCCGACTTAATATTTTTATTTTATTTTATGAAATATGCTCAACAAAATAATATAGAAACATAAAATAATAAACGGAAACTGCGACTCTAAAAAAAAACAAGAAAATAAAGACTAAGCTAGAAACCTAATTCTATACAAACTTATCATTAATTTACAAAATGAGATCAAATCTATCTAAGCCATGTAGGTTGTGCGTAGTAGTGCAGTGCGCGTGCGCGTGCACGTGTGCGTGTGCGTGTGCATGTGCGTGTGCGTGTGCGCACGCGTGTGTGTGTGTGTGTGTGAGTGTGTGTGTGTGTGTGAGAGAGAGAGAGTGTGATTTATAAAAAAATCTCGTATCATCGTTAGCTCGAAAACTTTTAAGACGTAAATGTATAGAAGCCTGTTTGGCCATCACATTCTTTTCTTGTTTACTAGCCACCCGTCAAGAGTCCAGGCACCACTACCATCATAAGCATGAAACTCACGAAAATATAAAAGAGTCGTCAGAAGAGTCATCAGAATGGCATGGAAGACGACATCACAGGAAAGGAGGTAACCAAATGTTCATGTTCTCAACTTCTGTCATTTTTTTTTTATTTATTTTAACTTAAATTACATATGTTACAGTCTTAAGTCTGCCAAACTTTAGTAACTGTTGACTGCACAGAAACGTAATGCTTTCGCCGTCGCCATAATATTTATCTAAGTTTTATGGGTTCAAACACCACTTGGGACAACACTTTGTGAGATCCACAATTTTTTTTTTATGTAATGGCTGGCAAACCAGCAGACGTATCGCCTGATGATAAGCGATTACCGCCACCTATGGACTACTAACTAAAATTCACTAAAATTTGTTTTTGGGTTACATACTTTATTCTTATTTGTTTGAAATCCATTTTTCAATATCTCAAATCGCAGCTTTCAATATATTTAGTTCAGTACCGACTAAAACTTGATCAGAGAAACTCGCTGGTTTGTTAGTAAATAAAAACTAAACTAAACCATAAATGTAAAAATTTTAAGCACAGTGAAAGCTGAGATGTGAGATATCTAAAAATGGACTGTAAGTGGATGATATTAGAGTATTCTAAAAACTAAATTTAGTGAATTTTAGTTTAGTGATGACAACAAGATATTCAAAAAGCACCAATATCAGATTTGTCATTGATTCAAAAGTTATAATGGTTAATAGGTGACTGATCTGGAGTTAGTTCTTGCCACGCTTATATCTCAACAATTTCATCCAAATACTAAAACAGCAAAATTATATCTGATTTGGTGTTCAGGGTTCGATTTCCTTCGAGGATAAATGTTTGCGTGATATGCACGATTGTGTATTCTGTGTTTGAGTGTAATTTAGTTGACCCGACGAACTTCGCACCGCCATACTTTTAGTCATGAAAATTTTCTGAAAATCCGAAAAAAAAAATTGTTTGCTCCTTAATTTTATCCATTTTTTTACGTTTCAGAGCTGGAACACCACATATCCGATGATTTAAAAGGCATATTAGGCACTAAAAGTAAGTGTTGGACAGTATCAATTCATTCACTTTTACAACCTCATCATCCTCTGTATCATCATCATCATGATCATGTGTTTTTAGGGTTCCGCACCTCAAAAGGAAAAAATGGTACCCTATTCCATCTAGACTCTAGGTCTATCTAGACCCTTTTTATCAGGAACGCGTGGAGGTATCAAGCTGAATTTCGTATCAAATACTCAGATTTACTGTCTCTAAGAGTTGTGAAAAAATTAAACTTCTAAGCCAGCCGTTTATGCTGCAAAATTTCGACATCCGCAAGGGTATAAAAACCTACAGGGTACTTCCCGTCAACTTAGAATCTTGAAATTTGATACGAAGCAACGTCTTATAGCACAGATAAAGGAAATATTGTAAAATGCATTTTAGTTATACAAACAGGTTTGTGCGAAATCTAACTTTGCCGGTTTATTGTGTTTGGCGTCTAAAATTATTAAAAATGTTGTTGACCAACGGAAAAAAATCCAACGTATAACATTACCTTATTTTTCGAGGAGATTTGTTTTTGCGAAACACGGTCCCCATTTCATGTCGTTCACATTTTTTATATTTTATATCATTAATTCCTTCACGACGAAGGCTTGAAGACTCGAAGACTTAGAATTGAAGACTTTAAATGCTCGACATTGGCAGAAATAGGTGATCCGGCTGGTTGCCATCTCATCAAAAGAAAAAGAAGAAACTCACTTTTTCTGCGATAACCGACGGACAAATGGACGAAGCCGCAGCTAGTAATAGTGAATAAATATATATTTTCCTTACGGAATAAGTTACCATATTTTATTAAATTTCAGGTCACCACGAATGCAGTGAACTGCTTCATAAGTTGACTGGACACCGAGGTACGTTCCTTACCTTTTTGAACTGACTTATTTAAATCCTTATTATGTATTATAATTTTGAGTATTTTCTACGCATACTATGTATTTATTTCCACAAGCTAAAATTAAAAATTTCAAAAGCCCCTACGCAATCTATTAATCGAGTCAGAGAGTTGCAAAATATCGCAGTCAGTCAGTCCCCAACCCGCATAACATTATGGGTTGTTAATGTAGAAAAAAAATACGCCAAAAATGCTGCTATTACTCTTACACTGTTGGACCGATATTAACCCAACATAGCTAAGAACCACCAAGGAAACGCAAGGAAACTGGATTTTTTTCTGGAAAATATTTAAAATTAATAACATTTCCGAACGCTTCAAATTGGCTATTCAATTTAAAGTATAATGATAATTAATAGAATAATTGTTAATAAATTACATTGTTTGAACATGTGTCGACGAGGACGTGTACCTTTACAGTTGAATAAACAGTTTTAAAAGAAAATACAATTTCATACGTATGACGTGGAACTAGGGAAATAACGTTAAGGTAGTTTTATTACCTCGGGGAATTCCCACAACACCCGAGACCGGGATAGTTACCGCAAACGATTCAGGCGTCGGATATCGCAAAATGATCTCCGTCCTGCATAAACGCAAGGATGAGGGTGACAGGTCAGGCCGTGATGGCAGTGCTCCAAAGTGCACTCGCCTGTTTCTCAATAGGAAAGGAATATCGGGGTTCCTACACAGAGTAGCCCACAAACCGTAGGTGGCCAGGGATTTCCTTTCGAGGGTGCACCTGGTACCCGGCTCCTAGTACCCAAGACCGCCTGCGGTTTTAGTAGATTTGAGTCCGACATAACCAGTCGGTGGTATTGGGGGAAAATACCGCACAACAAAAAGAATATAGAATACCTAGAGTTTGTGTCCGTTTTACCATTTTAGAAATGCATTGTAAGTGTGTGGGTATATTAAAGTAATTTCTATGATTTTTTAGCGAAGGATATTTGTGAACATTGGTTTATTTTTTTATGGAATAGGGGTCAAATGAGCAGATGTATCGCCTGATGGTAGACGATACCGCCGCCCATGGACACCTTTTTAATTTTTTTATGGAATAGGGGCAAACGAGCAGGCCAGAGGCGTCACAAGTGCGTTGCCTGCCTTTGGGGGATAGCGAGGCTCGATTTTTCACCTAGTTCATCTTTCAAACAAAAAACAAAAAAATAAAAATCGATTTATCCGTTTGGGAAGTACAATGCCACAGACAGATACACACACACACACACGTAGACACAGGCACTACAAACTATAAAGCCAGCGTTTCTTGACGGAGGTTAAGAAACGAATTTCTCGAATCGAATCGATTCATTAATACATTTTATAGCAAGTAATATTACTAATCTTTGCTCGGTATTTTTTAAAGTACCTATATTTATTTGGCACGCCCTTAAAACCTAAACGGCTTATCGTATTTGTAATATGACTGGTGTCAATAGATTCGTCTTAGTCGTAAGAGTGACACTGGGAACAACAAAATAAAAACACCGGAATTAAATAAAGATGGCAGGTACTAAGGCAGCCGGGTTTTTCTTTTTTAATAATTGTTACTTGCTTCGGTAAATTTTTCAATAATTAAACTTAGCTAGATCAATTTATTGCCTCCGAAACCCACTGCATGCTACATTTCATGACATATTCAGATCACGTAAACATGTGTACAACGAAATGGCAGAAACTACTAACCGATAATTGGTATATATTCAAGTTTTATTAGTGTACTAATATAGTTGTGTGTATGTATATTTGTGTTTGTATTTAAGACATAGGTATCTTATATGTGTTTATATATGTTTAAGTATTTCTTTCATTCTTTTGTGTACTGTTTGCAGTTAGTTTCATACGGAAACCTCTGTGCACCACCTGCCTTACAAGATTTTTACGCCACCCTAAGGTTGACTGGAACAGAATGCCTTGGGCATTAAGTCCGCCATTGTACAAAAGTGCATAAAGTTTTAAATAAATAAATAAATATATTAAAAAGTAATTGATATTTTACAGCGTTCTTATTTTTTCGACTGCCTCGGTGACGCAGTGGTAGCGTATATGACTGCTGTGCTTGAGGTCTCGGGCTCGATGCCCGGGTTTAACCAAATGTTTGTATGACCTGCAATTATTTGTTTTTTTTTCTTTTTTTATATTTAAGCCGCCAAAATGACTCTGCACTGCCTGATGGAAAGCATGAGCAGAATCCAAGAGTGGTGGTCACCATCCTCAATGCGAAAAAGAACAATGCAGCATGGTGACCCACACTATGGCGGCCTGGGGGGAAGGGGGATNATGGTGACCCACACTATGGCGGCCTGGGGGGAAGGGGGGTGGTGAGGGGGATAGGGGGCGTTGGATTGGGGTATGGGCCTCCGGTATCCTCACTCACTCGATGAAACACAGCGTAAGCGCTGTTTCACACCGGTTTTCTGTGAGGCCGTGGTATCACTCCGGTCGAGCCGGCCCATTCATGCCGAAGCGTGGCTCTCCCACAATGATTTGTTTCGGAGTTTGGGTGTTTTCTATGTGTAATATGTATGTATTTACAAAAAAAAAGTATAATATGTACTTATATCTGTTGTGTAGTACCTATAACACAAGCTCTGCTTAGCTTGAGACTAGATGGCGTTGTGTTCTTTGTTTTTTTAATTATTCTTGCACCTCCTATGTTCATTGGAGCCTATTCCTAGCTTATTCCTTTCATACCAGTTCTTGCTCTTGCTACTGCTCGTACTTTCATTCTTCATACTGATTATTTCTTTTATACATCCTTTCACACTCCCCAAGCGGGATTCCTGGCTGCTCTCTACATTTTGTCTGTTTTCTTGTTTACCCCAATAAAGTTTTGATACTATATTTGTTTTTAATAATCTATGTCCTTATTTCCTATATTGTATGTACATACTATATATAACATCCGAATTATATGTCTTGAATTAATAACTAACACTGTACAGTACTACTTACAAACTACTTTATTACGCTACCTGTATCATGATTTACAAAAACAATTTATATTAACTTGAAATCATAATCTTACTTTTCTTTATTGACTTACTGGTGTTATGTGTTAGATGTCCGAAATATTTATTATTTATTTTGTTACAGACGAAACTTCTGCAGTGAAATATATAGAAAACCACACAGGATTGAGTGGTAAGAGATGCTAGTTTTTAAATCTTCTAATTTCTACGTATACGCCTCGGTCAGTGGTAGCGTAAGCGACTGCTGTGCTTGAGATCTTGGGTTCGATTAACGGGTCGGACCAAATGTTTGTACTAATATATATTTTTTATGGAATAATGGATAAACGAGCAGACACATCGCCTGATAGTACGCGATTACCGCCGCCCATGGACACCCGCAACACCAGAGGCGTCACAAGTGCATTGCCGGCCTTTGGTGGATGGGGAGGGGGGTATGGGGAAGCGTTTGAGGTATGGGCCTTTGGCATCCTCACTCACTCGGTGAAACATAGCGCAAGCGCTGTTTTAAACCGGTTTTCTGTGAGGCCATGGTATCACTTCGGTCGAGCTGGTCCATTCGTGCCGAAGCGTGGCTCTCCTACTGTAGAATATTTCGAAGTAATGTTATATACATATTTTCAACATTAAAATATTTTGTAACTCATTGAATATTATTTTACATTAAATTTTATGTTTGTTTGTTTGGGTGTTTTCTATGTAGCTGTTATATGTATCTATTAAAAAAACAGTATATATGTGTTTATATCAGTTGTCTAGTACTCATAATAAAAACTCTACTCAGTTTAGAACTAGATGGCGCTGTGTTAGATGTCCGAAATATTTGTTTATTTATATTGTTTTATTTCAGATAAACACAAAGTTTATGAGTTTTTAATAAAAACTCGAGGATCAAGGACTTGGAAGTTTATTGTGGAGTTTTTGAAGTTGTTGGACGAAGCGCCCCGTATGTATTTTTACTAATACTACCTGACCCGATAAACGTTGTTCTGCCATAAAATAAAAAAAAAATTGGGGAGGGTTACCATTAAGGGTTATGAAAAATAGATGTTGACTGATTCTCATATCTACCCGATACACACACAAAATTTGATAAAAATCAGCCCAGCCACTTCGAAGGAGTTTGGTTACAAATGGTGACACGAGAATATTATATATTAAATTTTGCCTAAAGCTGAAGAGTTTGTTTAACTGACCGTCGTAATCTTAGGTACAACTGGTTCGAATTGAATAGTTCTTTAACTATTTAATAGCTTTTTTTTTTTATTTAAGCTGCCAAAATGACTCTGCCCTGCCTGATGGAAAGCATGAGCAGAATCCAAGAGTGGTGGTCACCATCCTCAATGCGAAAAAGAACAATGCAGCATGGTGGCCCACACTATGGCGGCCTGGGGGGAAAGGGGATGGTGAGGGGGATAGGGGGCGTTGGATTGGGGTATGGGCCTCCGGTATCCTCACTCACTCGATGAAACACAGCGCAAGCGCTGTTTCACACCGGTTTTCTGTGAGGCCGTGGTATCACTCCGGTCGAGTCGGCCCATTCATGCCGAAGCGTGGCTCTCCCACGGTATATTTATCAAGAAAATCTAGTAGGTATTATATATAACAACAAGCTATGGCTAAAAGAACTCCAGCATCAATGAAAAATGTTGTTTTAAGAGACGCAGACGAAATTTCAGCAAAGCTGTACCCAATTTAATATTAATCAAATAAGTAACCAATGTTCTATTTATTAATTTGGATATTTGTTTTTTTTTTATCTTATAGGGGGCAAACGAGCAGACGTATCGCCTGATAGTAAACGATTACCGCCACCCATGGACACCCGCAACACCAGGGGCGTCACAAGTGCGTTGCCGCCCTTGGGGGATGGGAAGGGGTATTAGGGGCAGGGTTGGATTATGGGCCTCCGGTATCCTCACTCACTCAGTAAAATACGGCGCAGGCGCTGTTTCACACCGGTTTTCTGTGAGGCCATGCTATCACTCCGTCGTGCCGGCCCATGCATGTCGAAGCGTGGCTATCCCACTAACGACTTATATACTTCGGGGCCAATTATTTTATCTGTACTTTATCTATGGTGTATTTTTTTCAGTCATTAACATTGTGGTGGAGCTCTTGAGACAAATCACGAACGAGATTGGTAAGTTAATTCATCTAGCGGACAGACTCCCTTCTAAAGAAAACTTTACAACAAGCTGAAATTAACAAATTTAAAAACCCCCTACACAAATACTTAATCGAGTAATTATACGCCAAAACTGCCTTACATCATTTTGGAAAAGAAACTTTACTATTCTTCTAAAGAAAATCTTCAACATTAAACAAGCGGAACTTAACATATTTAAAAACCTCCTACACAAGCACTTAATCGAGTAATCATACGCCAAAAATGCCTCACATCATTTTGGAAAAGAAACTTTACTACCAATATTTAGCAAACATAGCAAAGAACCACCGCAAGGAAACTGGCTTTCAAATGAAAAAAATCTCATCGAAATCGGTTCATCCGTTTGAAATGCCACAGACGGACGTCAAACTTATAGCAACCCTCATTTGCGTCGGGGCTTAAAAAACAACAAGCTTCACAGTAGTTAAGTATGTGTAATGTGACCACGGGCTTGCTAGGCGGGCCTTTTGAGGTTCAGCCTCCCGAAACGTTTAAACACTTGCGAATTTTTCCACCTCTCATTTCTTTAGTAATATTACAGTTAAAGGCACATGGTCATTTTATAATCTTGAAACACCCCCCCGAAACTAAAACGTAGGCGCGTCCGGGAATGTGACACAATAGTGATAATTCTGTTATATTCATCACTTAACTAAAACTCACTAAAATTTATTTTAGTATTGCTAACGGACAATTCTGGCATCGCGCGCTCATTGGTTAAATCAACAAGTGCACTGTGACGTACAGCTCTAGCATCGTACACTCATTGGTTTAATCGAACAGTGCGCCTTTAAATACAGCTCTAGAATCTCGCGCTCATTGGTTAAATCTAAAAGCGCACCCTGAAGGACAACTCTAACATTACACACTTATTGGTTAAATCGATTTGCGCCCTTAAATACAACTCTAGAATCACGTGCTCATTAGTTTAATCAAAAAGCACACGCTGACAGACAACTCTAGCATCGCGTGCTCATTGGTTAAATCAAAAAATGAATAGTGACATACAGCTCTAGCATTGCACACTCATTGGTTAAATCAAAAAGCGCACGCTGATGGACAATTCTAGGATCGCGCGCTCATTGGTTAAATCAAATAGTGCGCCCTTAAATGCAACTCTAGAATCACGTGCTCATTGGTTAAATCAAAAAGCGCATGCTGATGGACAACTCTAAGATCGCGCGCTGATTGGTTAAATCAAATAGTGCGCCCTTAAGTGCAACTCTAGAATCACGAGCTCATTGTTAAATCAAAAAGCACACGCTGACGGACAACTCTAGCATCGCGCGCTCATTGGTTAAATCAAACTGCGTTCGCTTTAACGGTTTCACCTTTCTCCATTACATTTTCTGTGCCTCGGAGCGCACGTAAATATGTCGGTCCTGCGCCCGAGCAACCGTCCCCTCGAATTATGAAGGAACAGAGAGTGTACCTGTGTTTGCGCACACACTTGTGCACTAAAATGTCTCCTGTGTAGTTGGATGGTCTCCGTTGAGACCAAAATAGGCTAGGAGAACATCATGCTCATTAAATTTTTACTTACATGATTTTCTCTTTCAGATGTTTTAGACGCTTACAAAGCTCTGAAGCCATTAATAGGTCATGATGACTTTGATGGTGTTTACGAGACTTTGCAGAAGATATCCGGGGAGAAAGGTAAATAAATTAAAAAGGAGAAGAATTGTTTGTTGATGTTTCATTAATTATTTGATTAAATATTTAATTGTTCTAGATGCCTACGAAGTTGCGGATTACTTCAAGCACATCGCACACACTAGTGGTAAGTTATTTTATACAAGAAAGTCTTTTCATAATAATATTTTTTTCCAATTCATCACAGAGCAACACGGTACGGAATAGACATACGCAGGTGTACCTCTCTGACATTGTTTTGTTCTTCTTTTTGTTCTTGTTTTTGTTATGGAATAGAGGGCAAACGAGCAGACGTAACACCTGATAGTAAGCGATTACCCCCGCACATGAACATCCGCAACACCAGAGGCATCACAAATGCGAGGGGGATGGGGGAGTGGTTGGAGTATGGGCCTCCTGTATCCTCACTGTACCTGCGCTATTTCACACTGGTTTTTTATGAGGACGTGGTATACACCGGTCGAGCCGGCCCAAATGTGTAAGCACAAATGGGCCTATGCGTTACGTTAAAATATTTCCAACAGTAAAATCCAGCGTTAAATAAAGTGAGGCGTTACGCCCTAACTCTTTGTCATCAGTTATGTCGTCGAATAGCCAGAGGAGTAGCCATAGTATTTACCCGATGCAAAACAGTCAGTCATTAGATGTGGGGCAATATATACTCTTACACATTTTAGACTCTCATGCAAAAACAACACCCTGTGATTACGGACTCACTCATAGCTAATAATCAAACTGTTCTATGGCGGTAGTGTATGCGGTTGCTGTGCTTGGGATCTCGGTTCGATTCCCGGATCGGAAATATGTTTGTATGATTTGCAAATATTTGTTTCGTATTGGGTGTTTTCTATGTATTTACCAAAAAAAGTGTCATAAAGTCTGCTTAGCTTGGGACTAGATGGCGTTGTGTGTAAGATGTCAGAAATATATTAATTAAATTTTATCAGAATTTCACACACATATGAATACGCTCTGTGTTATAATAGTGTAACGGATAGGCGCATATGGGCTTATACTTAAACAGAGAGGAACGCCTGAACATGGCTCCCTATTGAGTTGTTCTATCACTATAGAATATAAGATAAACCATAACGTAAGAAATGAAACTATAACCGTTCTGATGTAGCTTTTTTCAGGTATATTTATAAATCGCGCTAAGTTATTTTATACTACACCAGGTAACAAAACGATAGTGCGATTCAGGTGAACGGTACAACGCCATCTATCGATACATGTTGAAATATATTTGACCTTAATACACAGAAATTGTCTTGATTGTGAACAATTATAATTAAATTATATTTCAGGTGTTGAAGGTTTCAAGCTAGAAGTTTTGAAGCTAACAGGTGGAGTGGGCCCTGCAGATTTTCCTCGACTCCTTAAAGTTCTTCTGCCTGAAATCGGTAAGTTTTTGAGACAGACTATTTTTGTAAATTTTCTTTTAAATTATCAACTGCGCCTGAACACTATTTCAGTCGGAATATGCTTTGTTAATAAAACAACTAGTATCAAGTTGAAGTTGTTGTATTCACTCTAAGATTAACTTTTTAACTCCAAATGAGAACGCTGCTCACTATATATATATCGCTTTGGTAATAAAATGGTTGCGCGATTCAGATAGCTGAGACAGCGCCATCTTTCAATTGGCAGATTAATCTTTGTAACCTTAGACAGCGCCCCATAGATTGTTATCCACGGTTTTTTTGTAGCGAATCGGGTATTTTTCCCAATGTTATTGCTTTTAGTTTTGTTCTTAAATAAAAATAGCCTAAATTACTCTTAATAACAACTGCTCTCTAGTTGGATAACTAACCAGTAAAGTCCTGTCAAAATTGGTGCAGCCGTTACATATAAGTCTGTCAGTCGATAAAATATAAAAAAAATGCTTTTTATGTAAGATACGGTACGGACGGTAAAATCAGAATCAAATAAGTTTTTACAAGCTTTTCTTGTCTTGTCCCGATGTTTGTCTGTAATCAAATCGTACAAGTTAAAGTTGATTCACTTTCCGATTTCCGATTGAGCTGAAATTTGAAATATCCCTTTAGTTGTGATGACAATGTAATTATATATAATCGGTATTACTATTAATACGAAATGGCGGCCGTAACAAAATGGCGGCGTATATATTTCTGAACAACCCACCCAATATGAGTATCAAATGAAAGGGCATGTTAACATGGTTAAAAAGTACATAAACCGAGGTAGTAGCAATAAAATTAAAATGTATTAAATAAAATAAAAATATATTATATAATATAAAATAAAATAAAAATAAAAAATTAATGGAGTTACGATTGATCCTATCACTAGATGCCTGCGTGTATCTTGTACCAAAATTCCCTGAAATCGGTGCATCGGTTTAGCCATGAAAGCGTTACATACAGACAGATTTTTCGAAATAATAATAACAGTATGGATGTGTGTTAATATTTTTTCTCATTTCAGATATGAAGGGTGCCTTTAACCTCATTGTTTTGGGAACTAGGACCACTGGTAAGATTATAGAATAGGATTTAATCAAGGTAGTAGAGCCACGCTGATGTCAAGACGGTACTACCCTTCCACAGAAGATAAACGGTAAAGTGACAGCGTTCGTGCTGTCGTGTTTCGTTGGTGAGAGCGAGACCGGAGGCCCAAAGATGCAGAAGCATCACTAGGCTGCCATGTTGTGGGTCACCATGCTACATTGTTGCACTGTGCCTGTCAAAATGACTCTTCTCTGTCTGATGGAAATCACAAGAGTGGTTTGTCACTGTGGAGGAAGAGCTGTCAATATCCTCCAACACAAAGAGAGGATCCTTCAACTAGGCGAAGTAATCATGTCTGGTGGGCCACGACCTAACGTTTGATATTGGGAAGTTGTATATATGCTAATCGGCGCGAGAACTTCTATTGCGCGATTCAGGATTGGTACTTTCTTTGTTTCCTTCAATAATACGTAGTTCGACGTTTCTTGGGTAGATGGCGCTGTAGTGTGTTTCCGTTGTTGCGCGGTATGTGGAAGTCGCCACAGCCACCATACTCTTTGCAAATGCAGACAATGCAATGTTCTTCTGTGCGAGGGTATTTACGCCTTGGTCGAGCCGGGCCAACCATGTTCACATCAGCCTGGCTCTACTACCTTGAAAAAGAAACCTAACTTCATGAGTCTCTTTGGACATGGAATTATATTTTATCGAATGTACTTTGATTTTTTTTTTCTTTTTCAGACATCGGCGTCGCTATAAAGAGCCTGAACAAATTATTGAAAACGAAGTCTTTTACAGACAGCATTAATATCCTCAAAACAGTTACTGGACAGAAGCGTACGTATTGATTTTATAGTTATCTATCTTAGTATATAAAATTTTCTGTACGAGTGTTTGTCACCTTGTTTTTCACGTGTGGGAACCCCCTCGGGCCTACACCCCACCGGGGTTTGCGTTTGGGGCGGTGTGACTGTATCGAACCGACTAAAACCATACGGTGTGTCACTCTGCGCCTGAGACGGGTGGGATCCGGGAACCGCTTTCTTACGAAATCCGGACCCCTACCAGGACTGTATGTCACCTAATTTATCCCAAACAGTTGGACCGCTTTGGACAAATTTTTGTGTATATTTAAATGGGGTCCTGGATGTTTTGAAACCGTATTAGGACCCGGTATGTGGCCCAGCTGTGTAGTTACGAATGCGTGTTTCGTGTGTATGAGCTAGTTTCCGAAACTATCTAACCGATTTATACGATTCTTTTGATTGAAATGTGTATTTTGGTGTCGTGTCTAACATAGGATAGTTAACATCACGTTTAGACCAATAGCCGAGTGAGATTGAGAAAGACACAGACGAAGTTGCGTGCGTCAACTAGTGGTCTATCTAATACATTTTAACGTGCAATTCTTGTTGTATATAATCTTAACCTCGAAAACGGCTCCAACGATTTTCATTAAAATTTAGTATGCAGAGGATTTCGGGGCCGATTTGTTTTTTCGAAGGACAGTCCCCATTTTATGACATCCTTATTTTTAATTATTAAATAATATTTTTCATCAATTATTTGTGCGTTTTTACAGAATTAAAATATGCTGTTGAAGAGCTCACACAAGCTTTGAACCGTGGCAGTGAGTATTTTCTGGTATTTCATATCTATTGTATTGTATTGTCGAATTAATTATAATATACCTATAAATAAATGTAAAGTGTTTATTTGTAATATCAAATTAACAGCTCTACACTAAATAATATGAAAATCTAAACGATATTTTAAAAATAAATAACTAATAATTATTCCTTTTTTTTAAATTTATTATTCTGTCGAGTGTATATAAATTTATAAATTATTTCGGGTTATTTAAATAATTATTTGCACAAATATTTTAGTGTTATGTAACTAAATGGACTGTTATAAATAATAACAATCCCTTTTTGTACTAATATCAAGTATTGGTCACTGGTATTAGTTATAGGTATAAAATTTAGTATTTTTGCATAAATAATAAATATTTAATGCATAATATTAAAATATCATTTAATAACAGTTCCTTCTTTATATCTAGTTACTAACTGTATTATGTATGCAACTGTAACGTATCAAATCATTTTATAAAAAAAATCAAGTTAAGTACATGTACAATATTTTTTTTTACGGAATAAGGGGCAAACGAACAGATGTGTTACCTGATGGTAAGCGATAACCGCCGCCCATTGACACCCGTAACACTAGGGGCGTCACAAGGGCGTCGCTGGCCTTAGGGAAACGGGGAGAGAGAATAGAAGGGAGGGGTTGGGGTATGGGTATCCGGTATCTTAACTCACTCGCTGAAATACATATTAGTTGTATATGATGAATATTAGTTGTATATATTTAATTATTAGCTGATGGCACTCAAAGAAACTACTCTTGTGTCTCGCTGCCAAAAAATTAACAATATGCGATGGGGAAATTAGACGCGTACAGGCGACATTTTCACAAATAATAATACTTAAGAGTTAAATTGGGCTCAAAATATTTTAATATATGAAGGAATGGGTCACATGTCCCACACAAAGGGAGGATTCTCCAACCAGGCGAGGTGATCATGGCTGGCGGACCACCGCCCAACGATCGATGTTCGGAAGTTGTATATATATTAATCGGCGCGAGAACTTCTATTGCGCGATGCAGGATTGACAACTGGTTCGTACACTATGTTACTCCGCAGTTCAGTGTATCTGCGGTAGATGGCGAATTCATACGTTTTTGTTGTGCTGTATGTGGAAGTCGTCACAAATAAGATAAAAAAATATATTTTCTCAAAACAAAGTACAAAGTTTTTGCGTTAGCACCCCTTTTTACGGGTAAAAGGGTTGTAGAGTATTTAATTTTGCAAAGTACAAGTTTATATGGAGGAAAAGTGCGGAAACCCAAAAAAATGATTTATGGTAGAATATGGGCGACCATAAGTTAAATTAAAACAACAATATATTCATCATCAAATGTAGACTTTAACACGTCTTCCCATATCTCCCTAGGAATGTAAATGCGACTGTATAATGGCTTAGAAATTCTAAAATATCTTGCCTGATCATATGTCCATTTCTTTTGTCAGGTTTGAGTCTGATTGTGGAGAATTTATACAAAATAGCCGGCGTCGAAGACTTGCTAAAGGTTCAAGAGATGTTCAAAGATGTTTTTGACACTGACAGTAAGTATTAGAGGTGCCTAATATTGTGCTAGGCTCTAGTGTTGTCAATAAATACTCTGTTCTGTTCTACTTGAAATATTTATGTTTATTAGGTCTCTAATTAACTTTGACATGATTGGTGATATATTGATCTAGCTAGGAATCATTTTTAGAAAAAAAAAACGAGTAAAGATTGGTCATCCAGGTACAATTTTAACCAGGGATGAAGTCGTTTTTTTTTCAACGAGTCGTTAAGATAACTAACATTAGTCTTGGTTAGTCTATTTAACAAAAATGCTTTTAACATCAAGCCACAATCAATGTTAGCCGAGCATCAATGAAATATTATAACATTTGAAACACACACCGTCGCACCGGATATCTCGTTAACTACTGAACAATTTGAATTTATATAATTTCCTTTGCTTTTATAATTGGCAAACGAGCAGGCGTATTGCCTGATGGTAAGCGATTACCGTCGCCCATGGACACCCGTAACACCAGAGGTGTCGCAAGTGCTTTGCCGGCCTTTGGTGGATGGGGAGGAGGAGGGAGAGGGGGAAGGGGAAAGGGGGGGTTGGTTTGGGTTATGGGCCTCCGGTATCCTCACTCACTCGATGAAACACAGCGTAAGCGTCGTTTCACACCGGTTTTCTGTGAGGCCGTGGTGTCACTCCGGTCGAACCGGCCCATTCATGCTGAAGCGTGGCTCTCCCACGGTAAATGACGTACGGTAAATTTGCTCCAGCAAATTAAGTATTATATATATAAATCTTTACCAATAAATGAAATTGAAGTGTCTGTTTCAAATTCAATTTCAAACTAACAGCTTTTCACTAAATGCAAATGAAATTATATACGGTACTTAAATCAAAAAGGTAAATTAAATTTTTTTGTCTGTCTATTGGTTTGTTCCGTCTAATCTCTACTCACTTATAGGCTATATTTTTAAGTCTTACTTCGCCCGTGGCGTTACACGTTATTGGTGTTCTTAAGGTATAACAACAACCGCTAGTAACACAGCGAGCCTCAGCTAGTGTGTATATATATGTGTGTTTTTTGTATTTCAGGTATTGTGACTATAATACACAAAGTGAATAAGGTGACGAAGAGACCAGACGCGCTGTATATCCTCAACTCTCTACTTGATGTTACTCTCGCTAGGAACATTAAAGACGCTGCGACAGTCATACAGACACTCACCATTAAGCATAGTAAGTATTATCCAGTTTTCAGAGGTGTTTGTAACCGTAGTGCGGTGCACACGGATTCAGCAGTATTAGGGACACCGGCCGCGACACTTTCAATTAAGGGCACTACGCTTACTAAAAGGCATAGACTAATGATTGCACACGGCCACTTAGTGGGCTAGAGACGTCTCTGCCATGATTTTGCGGAAAAAAGTTATTGAGATAGTATGAGTGACACCCGTACAAATTTATTTAATGTCAACAAGTATGAAACATCATACCATTCCTTTTTAAATCATATGAACTTAAGATATGTTATGTAGGTGTAAATAGTATAGTGAGAGGGTAGTATTATTATACTACGTATAATAGCACTATCCTCTCACAGAAGAACGAACTATAGTAACAGCATTCGTGCTGTCGTCTTTCGTTGGTGAGTGCAAGACTAGAGGCCCAATGAAGCAGAAACAGCTCAACAGGTCACCGTACTGGGTTGCTCTAGTTATGATTTCCATCAGGTAGACGAGAGTCGCCTTAGACGGAACATATATAAGAGAAAACACGTGGGACGTAAATAAACATGACGAAAAGTATTCTTTGTATGTGCTGTGGGTGTGTGAGTGTGTGTGTCTATTTGTAAGTGTGTGTACCTACTTTATGATATAAATGGCGACGTAGGTAGTGGTACATATAAGTTTATGGCACTTGTTGTTTTCATGTCTCCTCATATAGCCTTTTTTTTATTTTCAGTGTCATTGCTAGATATTTTGGAAAATATTCGCTTGAAATCTGGTCACGAAAATATTATAGATTTTTTCAAAGCAATGATATCTATGACCGGCGCCAAATGTGAGTATTAGTATCAGTATTACCATATTATTAAATATCTGTATTAGTCACCATACTTCTGAGAGCACGATTAGCCATCGGTACCGATTGTCATGAACATTTATGACAATCGTTATTGGGAAGTCAGTGTCCTCAAACATACTGAAAAATGGTTCAATTTACGAATACAATTCACCATTAGGGTTGCGAAGGTCCAATCTCTCCATAAAAACCCGATATTCAGGTAAAACCAGTTGAACTAGTCAACCCCAAATAATATTGGGATTAATAAAGGCTAGGAAGAAGACCAGTAATAGTCACTATTATCATATTCCTTCCCATTCCCAGACGGTCAAGAAATAATGATACTGCCTGCTTAAGAGTTGCCTGCTTTGATTCCCACCTAGGACACATATTTGTGTGATAAGCACTGACTGACATAGCAAATAAGTAAATATAAGTACATATTTGTATTTATTTATTTGGTCTCGGGTTCCAATCCCGGGTCGGGCTAAAAGTGTTATTCAGTTTTTCTGATTATTGAAATACTCAAAAACAGCGAAGTTTGGAAGGTGGGATTTAAACCCCCGTGCCTAGGAGAGTACGTAAAGCTGTCAATCCTGCGCCTGGTCTCTCCCCGATCGTGTCGGTCAACGGTCCTATCGGATTAGGAGAGAGAGGGAGCAGAAAGTGCCCCTGTATTTACACACATACTTGTGCTCTGTAATATCTCCTGCGTAACTACGCCAACTGAACTGAATTGCTAGGAGAACATCGTCATCATATATATTTAGTAATACACAATTATGTTTATCAGCAGTCTTCTTGAGTCTGTCAATCGTCAATCGTCAATCGTCAATGGAATGGACTGCCGTGTCTGCATATCAGAGGTTGTTTCTAGATTCCAAAACTGTCATTACTATTTATACCAAATATTCACCTAATTTTTATATTCCAGCTATCCAAGAAGCCTGGCAAGTTATGATCAACGTGACAACAATAAGAGGTAATTAGTTTGTAATAAACTCGTATTAGATAATATCCATTTACCTAGTATTGTTATGACGTATTGCTCAAGGGCACAAGACTTACGGCTCTCGACACTCGACTACACGGTTGGCCTAGAGGTTTCAGTGGTCGCCACACCGCTTCCTACTGCGCCAAGTGTTGTGGGTTCAAATCCTACATGGGACAGCACTTTGTGTGATCCATAAATTGTTGTTCTAAGTCTGGGTGTACTTTGTGTCCGTTTCATGTATGTTTGTAAAGATCCCCGCGACACAGGAATTTATATTCCTAAAGCGGGAGTTGTAAAAAAAAACAAAAAACAAAACAAAACTTAAATTTATCAAATAATAATAATATATAATAATAATAGTCTTTATTGTTATAAATTACCTTTTACAATTGCCTTAGAACTAAAGGTTTAAGTTAAAGGTCACACAATTGGACTAACCCTAACTCCCAAACTAGGTATTCCTGTGACTCGGGAGTTAGTGTTCTGCTGTTACAGAGATAGATTTTAGGTTAAAAGGTAGTAATAAAATTGAATANATAATCTTTATTGTTATAAATTACCTTTTACAATTGCCTTAGAACTAAAGGTTTAAGTTAAAGGTCACACAATTGGACTAACCCTAACTCCCAAACTAGGTATTCCTGTGACTCGGGAGTTAGTGTTCTGCTGTTACAGAGATAGATTTTAGGTTAAAAGGTAGTAATAAAATTGAATAAGATGCGTGGACACAGACACGTATGTGTGTATGTGTGTGTGAGTGTTTGCGTGTGAGTGTATACATATATGTGTGTTTATGTAAGTACAAATTGATGTGTGTATATATGTGTAGATATGGGTATATATTTATTTTTCGGGGTGAAGTAACCCTTCAGTTTGTTCATAGTCTAGGGTTTTTAAAAATGCTATAGTTTTAGACTTCATCTCGTTCAGAGTTAGCCCTCTTAAAGGAACTTCTTTACTTATTTTTTTGTAAATAACGGTACTTTTTACGTAAAACTGGCGACCAATAAATTCAGTTCTTTGGCTTTCTACATTACAGAAAAATCTAATTGAACGCTTTGTATAATTTGGTGGGGGAAGTTCACGATGTTTATTAATAGTAGCTTGAAGCATAAATAGTTTTCTGACGGAAAGAATTTTGGTGTTGGCATAAAGTAAATGAGTTGGATATCGGAATGGCTTACCTGGCATTACCTTAAGTACCGCTCTTTGTGCTCTTTCTATTTCAATGACTACACGGTTGGCCTAGTGGTTTCGGCGGTCGCCACACCGCTTCCTACTGCGCCAAGTGTTGTGGGTTCAAATCCTACATGGGACAACACTTTGTGTGATCCATAAATTGTTGTCCTAAGTCTGGGTGTACTTTGTGTCCGTTTCATGTATGTTTGTAAAGATCCCCGTGACACAGGAATTCATATTCCTAATGCGGGAGTTGTCATTTTAAAAAAAAAAATTTAAAAAAAAGAAAGTTTTGGCGACTCCACCCCACACCGGTATGCAGTAAGTGATAACGGATTGACACAGCGCTAGGTATATCATCTGCAAGGTGTCTGTATCTGCGCAATATCTAAGCGATTTGAGGATGTAAATAACTCTCCTAATTTTTGCACCGATGCTGTCAATGTGTTTGTACCATTTTAATCCACTATCAATCACTACACCCAGATACTTTATTTGATTGACACAAGTAAGTGCCTCACACGAGCACCGAACAGGATCAAAGCATGTGTGTACCCTTATCACAAAATCTGTACCAACTTTGTTCCTACTACTAATATGAAAAGGTATAAAGTTCGTTTTATTCACATTAAGGGTTAGCATATTCAGGCGTAGCCAGTGTGCAACGTTTTGCAAAGACTCCTCAGCAGTATCCCTTACTTCCGTCCATGTACTTCCATGAACAACAATTGCGGTATCATCCGCATAGGTGATGATCTTAGAATTCCGCAAAGGTAAAATACACAGGTCATTAATATAAATTTAAAATAGCGTGGGCCCAATCACGCTACCTTGCGGTACTCCATACGTGACAGTTTCTTCATAACTCAACAATGAACCTATCCTAACGACTAATTTTCTATTTTGAAGGTAATCTCTAAATAGTTCCAGGGATTTTCCACGGATACCTATGGACTATCAGTGTTTTGGTGATGGATTAAAAATACGGCGTGTTGCTACTCGTATTCATCCAGTGGGTGTCGTAAGAGCCGATTGAGGGACCAAACTCCCAGGACAACGGCACTACGAGGAGATAGAAAACTTGAATAAAACCCAAACCAAAACTACATTATTAAGGAGAGCCATATCCCCAGTAGATACATGTCGACCGATAAAATAATTATGTTGACCGGAACGATAAGTTAAATATATTGACCGGTATATTAAATAATTTAACCGATTTAATAAATAATGGTAGCCAGTATTCTAAATATGGGTACCTATATCAGTTATACATAAATGTTGTTAATAAAGTGTTTTTTTTTCTTTTTAGATATATTTGTGTTCTTCGACAAGGTTAACAAGTATACCAAAGTGGAGATCATAGTCTTCTTGCAGACGCTACTGCGAGTTACCAACACGACAAACATTAGATTAGCAGCGGCCATCTTAAACAAAATATGTGATATGGATGGTAAGATTCTTTAAATAAACGTTATCTTTAAATATTCTTTCAATAACCGATAACCGGTTTATCGGTAACGCTCTATAAAATAATCGGTTGAGTAATTAAATAATTATTGATAAAAAATATTATTATCATGCCCTTAATCTAAATTATCCTGGGGTTCACATTGGTGCCAGTTTTGGTCCATTTCTTTTGACTACCCTCAGGAATTTATTGATTTATCTTTGTACATAGATAGCAAATATTTTAATGATAAACCCTAAACACTATCCTTAATGATACTCTTTTTCTCTGGGTCACAGTAGCACAAGTGAACGGCTGATCCAATTTCGCTTATACCTTTAATATTGGATAGCCCATTAATCGAGGAAAGCTATAAAACGTCACAATTAGACCAATTGGAAACGAACATCAATTAAATTGATTTACTTACTTAATGATGATTACGTCGTTGAGCACGTAATCATCATTTTCAGATTGAAGAAAAAACGTAAGTCATGGTGAAAATGTAAGGGATGTCTGGGAAGGGGTCGCATGAAACTGCAGCAACTTTCCGGACCGTCCTGAGGTTTTGAAAACCATTTATAACAAGGGATATTATTTGACAATTCAATATCTATTTAATTTAAATGGCCAACAGTTTATTACCCGACTTCAGCAGAGACCAAATAGTTTTGGCAGTCTATGCGTGTATTCCACCGTAGCATTTAAACTACTGAACCGATTTCAACGAATGAGGTGTCAACAGATTTGACTATCTATCTGTCCTATCCACACAGTATCGGTGATAGTGACTCCCTCCTGTTCAGCCTAGGTTCTACCCGAGTTAAGGTATAAGGGTACGAGATCTTGGGTCTGGTTTTGCACTTATGACGTGTTGTGTTAAGATCCTTCACACGGGCAGTTTTGAACCTCGCGACACCTGTGGCGACTGTCCTTCAATACTCGGGTCTGAAACCAACACGCTGCTCCCAGAAATTGGTGTTGGTAATAATTTCTATTTAATCGTCTTGTCTGCGTTTTCCGCAAATTAACTTAGAATAGGTTTCTTTTAGCAACCTGTTATCGTCCATGCATGGCCAAAATATGAGGCATATGATGTGTCAACAGATTCGTAATCAGGACGTGGTATAGGCTGTATAATTTTTTTCAAAGTGTTTAAACCTTTCCTAGTTAAATATTAAGATTTAATATTTACTTCTTGTTTTCTTGTTTAGATTTGTTTGAAGTCATCCACAAAATATTTGAATTCACTAAAATGGGTAAGCAATTTTTGTTATATTGGATATTTTTTTGCTGTAATATCAGATCTCTAAACTTACATAAATTTGCGTGGACTGTGCGGTATACTCAAAAACATATACGGATTTATGAGGGTATTTTACTATGTTATAGTTTGATATATAACAAATTAAAATTATAATAATAACTAGTGGTCGAATTCAGACTATTTTGTATGGTTACTGCACTCGTCGTCCATGGGGACGTCAACTGTTACAAATTTCATACTCCTCTGTTCGCATAATTGTCGTAAAAAGGGGACAAAATTTTTGCTTCACGTTTTAATGTATAGATTCAATTAATATATTCTTTATAAAAATATTCTTTTTCGCAGATTTCGTGGAGCTTTTCGAGAACATCACTACATTGAGTAAATCTTTTTGTGAGTACAATTCTTTTGTTATGTTTTTTTTTGGTATCTACGTATAGATGTATGTGAGTGACTGGATGATAAATGCAGTCTATATTAATGTATATTGGTGAAAATCATAAAACAGCGAACCTCTAGCTCAGTAGTCGTATACGCAACCACTGCGCTGCCATTACACATAAATATTAATCTCAAGTCATAAGACTTGATTTGAATTCGGAGATTGTTAGTGCAGGTATCCCATTATCAATTCCATTCATCAATATTAATAATGTTAATGAACAAGATTACGAATTAATGTTCACATTAACTTTGTGTGGTGACGGAATACAGAGTATCACTATCTCTATTCACCCCGTGAGTGTCGTAAGACCCGACTGAGGGAGCGAACTATCAGGACTACAGCGCTGCGAAGAGAAGGAACACTTGGTACAAACCTTATACCAACCTGTCAGACCAGCGTGGACAGGACCTCCTTTCTTAGCGAAGGCCTACATCTAACGGTGGTGTCTATATTCACTGATCATGTTTTTTTCTCTTTTTTATAGATTTACAAGAAGCAGTAATGATACTTGAAGACTTTACTGAAACTGAAAGTAAGTGTTTCATATTCTTATATGTTTGTTTGTAATTGACTGTTTTGAATTCGATTTGACCTACTTGGTCAGGTCAGAAATTTTTGAAGAGAAAACTTCCTTGAGCACTTTTAGGTACGATAGGGAAAAACCTGATGTGCTCGCGTCACCCCGTCACCGACATGAGCTGCCTGATATATATAAACTTAGAATGTTTGAAGTCGAAAAATCCTTTTGAAAGTAACGAAAATTGTCGTCTGCTGCAAAAAACACAAGTTTTTTTTAAATAAATGTTTTTTGTAAAGTCCCTTCTCTTTATCTATAGGATGTACAAACATCAGAATATTTTCTGTAATCAAATTATAATGTTTAAACTTTTTCTTTTGTTTGTTTTTTACTTCTTCTTCGTCTTCGTTTCGACGGCAAACATCTCGTGTTCGTGTAATGAAATTTTAGCAGACCAAATCACGGCCTTTCACTGTATTGTCGGTTGCAACCATCGGGTCCTCTATCACGCAGGGGGCACGTTTTTTTACGAGACATTTACTTTTTTTAATTATAAATGACATAACATTAATTCTTGGGTTAACTATAAGCTGGTTTGACCGGACTGATACCACGATAATCTCACAGCAAACCGGTAATTAAGTATGGCTGTTTTTTATTGAATGAGTGAGATCATCGGTGAATTAAAAAGCAACAACGTTCCCGATATGGGCGACGGTAATCGGTTACCATCTGATGGTTTGTCAGCTCATTTGTCCCTCATTTTATTTATAACTCATCACTTGCATATTTGTATAGACACGATTTTCTATCAGTCGATTCCTTGCTTCTCTTCTTAATTTTAAACCGAGAATTATTCATACTATTCAATTTGTTCATGCATTGAAAAAAAATGCGTTGGTAGATAGTTGTAGATACTAAATTATATACACATATTACCTACACTTTTATTTTTAACTCATATTTGTATTTAACTTTCAGATTTGGTCGAGGCCTTACGTTTCTTGCCGAGAGCTACTGGCCAACCAGGTAAGTTGATATCCATAAAAGTGAAAGGACATCATTGACAAAGACCCAAATTATATAATCCTTTTAATCCATTTTGATGATAAAATCAAAGGATAAACTTAAATTAATGGTCATAAACCATGATGCAGGTCTACAGATACATCGGTTAGATAGAATTAATTCGGTTAGCCGAAATTAAAAATCCACAAAACAGTCTGATAAACATACTGTCAGTTTTTTGTACTTTTCACGTGTCATTTCAGGAGGTCGTGGACTAAATAAAGACTAAATAATGAAAACACTTTACAATATACATAAATATTGAAAACATTTAAAATATGTATTTCTTTATATAAAATCGTACGTATTTCCTTTACAGATATACCATCGGCCCTAGAATACATAAAACAAAATAGGCCTCATACAATTAAATCGACTACCACAACAACGACCACATCAACTACAACTCAACCGACCACTACAGAAGATTATGACTCCTATGAAGAGGAAGATTACGACTCAGAAGAAATTTCTAAAGAAGATACTACTGTGAAAGTAACTCCGTCAAAGATTAGTGAAGCTAGAAGTACTACTGGTCCATCAACAGCTGTTACTACAGATTCAACGATTATTACGAGCAAGTCAGGAATTGCAATAAATTCTTCAACAATGGAAACAATTACTTCTACAGAACCAACGACTGTTTTCAACATAGCCACAGACGCGACTGCAGCATTCGATCAGCCAAGAACTACAATAAACGATACCTCCATAGCAACGACTACAACATCTGAACCTTCAATTATGACTACTGAATCAATAACTAGCACAACAACAATTAAAGCACTCGCAGCAGCAACTACTGAATCAGAAACATCGACTCTTGAATTAGCTACTGTTTCTACAGAACCTACAACTAGTGAAGCTACTGAAACAATAAATATTACTGAATCAGTAACTGAAAATATTGAGAATGAAAATACAAATAGAGAATTAGTAAACGCTACTGATGTTGTTTCTGAAAACGAAAAGATAAGGACTGAAAATACATTAATAGAAGTAACTGAAAAAGTTGTTAGTGAAGAAAATTTAGCAACTGAACGATCATCACAATTAGGTTTTGGTGGTGATTCATCGGTGTTAGAATCAAAAGGTACTACTCATGCCCCTGAGTATAGTGACAAGGAAATAATTCAGAAAAAACCATACGCACAAAGTGCTAGCGCTTCTGAAAGTATAGAATTTGAACTTTCCACAAAAACAGATTTAGTAGTAGAAGAACAACTTGCAACAACTCAACAGTCAACTTTCAATATTGAAGAAACAAATATTAATTATACAACAACAGCAAATTATAAATCCACTAGCAAAACGCATGATGTTCCACATGGCAGCTCTACTCAAGGTACAGATAAATATGAAGATACCTCATGTTCATCAGAAAATCTTGAGTCAGGTGAAGAATGTTATAATAATTCCAATGCCTCCGATTATTCAGAAGAAGAGAGTGTAGAATCATCATCAACCATGCAAGTATCCAATGTAACAGCTATTGAACCTTCAACAAAAATATCAATAGAAGCAACAGCTGAAGTATCACTCACATCAACAAATGAGTCAACAACGACAGATGAATCAAATTCAACACAGAAACCACTTACAATTACAACACCTTTAATACTAACTATAACAACTAAAAATGGAACTATAATATCTAAACAACCTATGAGTGCTCCTAAAATCGTACCATTATTTTCACCAATAGAATTATCAACATCCCCATATATATCAACTGACAGCACAGTTATGACAACACAGTATACTACTACTGAACTACCAGAATATTACGACTCTTATGAAGATTCTTCCACAGAAGCGAATGAACCAGTATCTTGTCCGCCAGGTGATTCGGATCAAGATAATTCAGATGAATCATTGACAGTTACCAATAAACCAGCAGCTGAAAATGGAAATATTACATATGTTCTAGAAGATTTTAAAGGTAAAACAACATTAAACACTCCTGATAGAGGAGCACAGACTACTACAGAAGCATCGACTATTGTTCCTGCACAAAAACTTGCCGCTTTCAACGAATCAGCTGCATCTGTCACTGAAGAGCCATCTATTACGCCCAAAATCAAAAAAGATGAACTACATTCAACATCATCTGCATTTGGTACAGAAACAGAGACTGAAAGCCAATCTAATGAATTAGAGTCACGATATTCTACAACAACTAAACCCACAACATTACAAGAATCAGCTATTTGGACAATAGTTGATAAAGAATCAAATGATGGAACATTAGGAGAAACTACCACCAGTCTCTTTACTCCAACTACCATTGTTAAAGAAGAGTCAGCAACATCTACTACACCTGTTGAATTAGTCGCCGCAACATTAGAATCTCTTACAAGTTTTACTGAAAACCTGTCAAATTCTAAAGCTACAGAAGTAAATTTCACAACGGACAAATCAAAGATAACAAGACAAGAGCAAACATTCAATACTAATACAGACCAAACAACTTCAACTGAAACTACCAGTGCTGAAGAACCAGTTACAACCACTGAGGAATCTACAGCTATAGGAGAATTAATAACTCCTTCGGAAGAAGGAATATTGATCACTAAATTACAAGAACGTCAAGCAATAATGTCTACTACAAAAGAGCCTACAACATCAAAAGGTATGGAAGAAGCGGAAACTACCGCTCAAACAGAAGTTATCACTCAAGAATCAGAGGAAGAAAGAACAATAACTACAGAAGGATTAACTGCTGAAGAACCATCAAGCACTACAACAGAGAACTTAGCAATTTCCTATACAGAAGGGTCGAAGACTACAGAAAAGTTTACTTCAGATAGTTCGAAGTCTTCATCAAGTGCAAAAGATTTCGGATTTTCTGCAACTGACACTGAACCTATAGTTTCTTTAAGTACAGAAGAATTCGCAACTTCTGCTACAGAAGAACGGACAACCTTCAGTACCACGAAACGATTAGCAAGCTCGACAACAGAAGGACTGATAACTCAATCAACTACAGAGAAATTAACAACTTCCATTGGTGATGAACAGATCACCACTACAATAACAGAAGAATTAGTAAGTTCCATAACCGGTGGACCGACAACAGCTATAAATACAGAGCGGTCAACAATTTTCTATACAGATGAACCGACATCTTCATTAGGTACAACTATCACAACTACAGGAGATTTAGTAAGTTCGACAACAGGAGGATTGATAAGTCCATCAACTACAGAAGAACGGACAACTACCACATCTAGAGAACAATTTGTTACTGCAGCAATAGACGGATCAGCAACAGTTACTGTAGAAGATCGGACATTTGCTAAAACTACAGAAGAACCATCAATATCTACAACAGAAGGACTGACAACTATCGCAAATATAGAAGAATCAATAACTACTTCTGCCGACGTCCAGGTATCCACTACAACCAAAAATGAATTAACAAGAATTACAAGTAAAGGAACGACACCAACAGACGGATTAAGAACTTCTATTGCAGGTGAACCGACATATTCATCAAGTACAGAAGAATGGACAACTACCATAACTAATGAGGGGACAACAGCTTCTACTGCAGATGAACAAATGCCTACAACAACCACAAAAGAAACTGTATCATCTGCAGAAGAAGAACAAACAACTGGACAAGAATTAGCAACAGTAGAAACTAGTACAATTGCAGAGGGATCAACAGCTTCTATTACAAATAAGCAGTTACCTACAGAACCTACAGAAGAATTATCAAGCACTACATTGAAGGAGCCAACACTTACAGAGGGATTAAGAACTTCCACTGCAAATGAACTGTCATCTTCAACAACTACAGAAGAATTTGTAACTTCTACAATGAAAGAATATACAACTATTACAACTACAAAAGAATTAGCAAGTTCTACAACAGAATCAACGACAACCCCAACAATTACAGAAGAATCAAGAATTTTATACGACCAGACACCTTCTACTACCACTGAAGAATTCAAAGCTTTTGCAACTGAAGAATGGAAGACTATTAGAACTACAGATGAATTAGCGACTTCCGCTTCGGAAGGGCTGGCAACTAGTACAATTACAGACGGTTTGACAGCTTCTATTACGGGTAAACAGACGCCTGTAACAACTGTAGAAGAATTAGAAAGTACTACAACAGAAGGACCCTCAATTACTACAAACTCAGAGGGAACAACAACTTCTAATACTGATGAACAAACGTTTATAACATCTACAGAAGAATCATCAAACTCTACATTAGAGGGACTAACAGCTACAGAGGGATTAAGAACTTCTGTTGCGGATGAACCAACATCGTCATCAAGTACAGACGAATTGTCAGGTTCTGCAATAGAAGAACAGACAACTAGCACAATTAACGAGGGAACTTCTGCTTCAGACAAACAGACATTTACTATGACGACAGAAGTATCTGCAACTTCTTCAATAGAAGAAAAAATATCAACTGCAGGAAAAATAGCGACTACCACAACAGAAAGGCCGGCAACTACTATAATTTCTGAGGAATCAACAGCTTCTAATGTGGATGAACTGAAGCCTACAATAACTACAGAAAAATTATCGAGCTCTACATTAGGAGAACCGACAACTACAGAAGGATTAAGCACTTCTACTGCAGATGCAATATCATCTTCAAAATCTGAAGAAGAATTCGCAGATTCTACAACACAAGGATCGACAACAAGAACCATTAGAGAGCAATCCACATTTTCTTCGGTCGATGACCAGACTCTTACCACAACCACAGAAGAATTATCAAGTACTGACGTACCTTTTGCAACAAAAGAACTGATAACTACTCCAAGTACACAGGAATTAGCAACGGTGGAAACTAATAAAATTATGGAGGGATCAACAGGGAAACAGTCACCTACAGCAACCATAGAAGACTTATCAAGCTCTATATTAGAAGGACTGAGAACTACAGAGGGATCAACAATTTCTTCTGTCGATAACAAGACACCTACTATGGGCGCAGAAGAATTAGCAAGAAAAGAATCGATAACTACAGAGGGATTAGATATTTCTATTGTAGATGAACAAACAACTTCATCCAGTACAGACGAATTTCCAGATTCTTTAACAGAAGAAAGGACAACTATCACAACTAACGAGGGGACATTAACTTCTACTGCAGATACACAGAAGCCTAATCCGATCACAGAAAAATCTGCTTCTGCAACAGAAGAACGG
This sequence comes from Hyphantria cunea, assembly GCA_003709505.1. NCBI lineage: Eukaryota > Metazoa > Arthropoda > Insecta > Lepidoptera > Erebidae > Hyphantria > Hyphantria cunea. The sequence continues at coordinate 517,394 of PKRV01000095.1, read as the reverse complement.
ACAACTACTACAACTATAAATGAATTATCGACTATTGAAACGAAAACACCGACTACTATTATAATTACAGAAGGATCTACAGCTTCTGTTACAGAAGAAGAGACGGCTACAACAAGTACAGAAGAATTATCAAGGTCTACATTAGAAGGATCGACAAATACTAAGGGATCAGAAACATCCATTACAGGTAAAGCGACATCTTCTTCGAGCACAGACGAATTCACAGCTTCTACAACAGAACGTTGGACACCTACCATAAATGAAGAGGGGACAAGAACTGCTGCTACAGAAGAAGAGACGCCTACGACAACTGTAGAAGATTTATCAAGCTCTACATTAGAAGGACCGACAACTACTGTGGGATCAAGAACTTCTATTGCAGATGAAGGATCCACAGAAGAATTTGCGCCTTCTGCAATAGGAGCATGGATAGCCACCAAAACTACAAGAGGATTAGTAGCTTCTACAACAGAAAGACCTACATCTAGAATAGTAACAAAGGAATTAACAGTTTCTTATGCAGATGAACATTCACCTACAGGCGCCGCAGAAGAATTATCAAGTACCGAATTAGAAGGACCAACTACAGAGCGATTAAGAGCATTTATTACAGATGAACTATCACTTTCAAAAGAATCCGAAACTTCTGCAGTAGAATTACCTACAACTATAGAGGGATTAATAATTTCTCCTGCAGAAGACTTGCCTACTACTCCGACCACTACAATTACCGAAGAATCAAGAACTTCTGCTGTAGGTGAACAGATGTCTATTATAACTACAGAAGAATTAGCAAGTTCTACAACAGAAGGGCTCATAACTACAGAAAAATATACAAAGGTATCGTTAAGTCCTATCACAGAAAAATCTATAAGTGATACTACTAGAGAAGAATTTGAACCTTTTAACTTAACTTCTTCAACTACAGAAGAATTATCAACCTCTGCAATAAAAGAAATGATAACTACCACATCTCCTAAGGAAACAACAACAATTGCAGAACAAGAGACATCTACTACAAACACAGAAGCATTGGCAAGTTCTACACCAGATGAGCTGGTAACTACTATGATTACACAAGGATCGAACACTAGAGATGAACCGACATTTTCACCAAGAACAGAAGATTTTACAACTTCTGCAACAGAAAAACTGACAACTACCACTACTACCGAAGAAACGACAACATTAACTGTAGAAGAACCTGCAACTACTATTTACTCTGAACAAACACCAAGTACGATATTAAAAGTACAAACAACTGCAGAAGTATCAACAGGTACCGCGATTACAATAGACACACAAACGATGAGCGCGAATCTGGAAAATACAGAACAAGAAGAAACAAGTACAGACATCACTCCTAATTTACGACAAAATTCTCACAGTCTAATAAATATAGAGGAAGGAATATCCGAAGCACCAAGCACTGCCACCATAGCAGAAGAAGCAGTGACTATCAAAGAAGAAGGACAAATAAAATATGCAGAGAAAAAAGAAGCTACTGCAACAAAAAGTACAGAAGAACCAACGCACCAAAGCACAGAAGAATCGTTAATTACAACAACTGCGGAGGAACTAACTTCTACAAAGTCAACTGAAGAACAAGCAACTATTACTACAACTGAAAAAACAACGGGTATTGCAGAAGAATTTGCTACTTCAAAGACAACGACAGAAAAATCCACGAGTGAATCAAGAGCATTCGAACCTTTCGCTACCACTAAAACAGACCATCAAAGAACTTTAGTCACTGCAGAAGAAGAAACGTCTACAAAAAGTATAGAAAAACCAAATTCTTCAATAAATGCAGCGGAAGGAACATTTACAACAAGTTCAGAAGAGAGAGAGAGAAGTAGTTCAAAAGATTCAACATCTATAACAAGTACAGAACAAGCAGCAACTACAAAAGGTACAGAAGAAACAATAATTACAGCAGAATTAATTACTACAGAACTAACAACGAGTTCAACAACTACAGAAGTACCAACTACTATAACAATAACAAATGAACCAAATGTTGTATCTGTGCAATCTATACCCAGAGATCATTCGACTATAAGAGCTGAACCAACAGCAATTTATGAAGAGTCAGAAGAATCAACTGTTACAGAAGAACAAAAATCTGCAACAATTAAAGATATAGGTACATTTATAACAACTTCAGAAGTACCAACGTATATAGAAGAACGAACAGATGTTATGGATTCAAAAGAACCAACGTCTACAATTAGTACAGAAATACCAACGTCAACAATAAGTACATCAGCACTAAAATCCACAATAAGTACAAAAGAAGGATTTGTAGCAAGTTCAGAAGAAACAATAACTACAGAAGAAAGAACATTTAGAAGAAGTACTGAGGAACTCGCATATATAACTAGTACAGAAGAACCAGTATCTACGACAATCACAAAAGAACGCAAGCATATAATAAATGCAGAAGACGAAACTTTTCTAGCAAGTGCAGAAGTCCCAAAAACTACAACCACTACAGAAGAACTCACATCTACAACAAACAAAGAAGAACTAACGACGGTAATAATTACAGAAGAATCAATAACTACAGAAGGAACGACTTTAAAAACTACAGAAAAACCAACTACAACAAGAACCAGTGAACTAAATATTGTATCTGAGGAAAAAACTACAGATCAATCAAATACTGAACCAACACCAATTTATAAAGAGTCTGAAGAATCAGAATTTATAGCAAGCACAGAAAAACTAACGTCAGCAATAGGTACAGAAACACCAACGTCGATATTGAGTACAGAGGAAGGAATATTTATAACAAGTTCAGATGAACCAACCACTACAGAAGAAAGAATATTTACAAGACGTACTGAGAATCCAACATATGTAACTAGTACAGACGAACACACACGTACAGCAAATCCGGAAGAAATAAACACTTCATTGAGTAAAATAGAACAAAAGCCTATAATAAATACAGAAGACGAAACGTTTTTAACAATTTCAGACTTACCAACCACCACAACTACAACAGAAGAATCAACATCTAGTACTAGTATAGAAGAACTTATATTTACATCAAACAAAGAAGAACCAACGACGATAACAATTAGAGAAGAATCAATGGCTTCAACAACTACAGAAGGACCAAATACTATAACTGATGAACCAATTATTGTATCTGTGCAAGCTACAAATTCATATCAGCCGACAATAAGTGCTGATCAAATTACAACTTATGAGGAAACTGCCACCATCAAGCAAATAACTACGACTGCGGAACAACAGGCGACAACTAGGTTCCAAGCGACAATGAGTACTCAAGAACCTATCACATTACCACAACAATCAACCACCGAGCAAGACACAACCAAGGAAAAAAAATCAACTACCACAACAGAACAGTTTAATATTGAAAAACGAACAACAATCATAGAACAAGGGATAGGTACTGAACCATCGACCGAACAATGGTTAACAGAGCAGCCAGCAAACATAGAACAAGAAATAACGAATTATGAACAACCAACCACAATAAAGAAGCATTTAACTACAGAAGAACAGAGAACAATAACAGAACAAGGAACAATTAGTTATGAAAAAGTGACTTCAACAACGGAGCAAGTGACTACCGACCAGCTGATATCAGACATAGAATACGGGACAAGAAGTAATGAACAATCGATTACGGAACAAGAAGCAATAACCACAGAACTAGGAACAATAAGTAATGCATATTCGAGCACAACAACGGAACAATCGTCTACCGAACAGCAGACAATAACCAAAGAACAAGAAACAATAAGTAATGAACGGTTAAACCAACCTAAAACAACCACAGAAAAACAACAATCGAGCACAACAAATGTACAATTATCTACCGAACAGTCGATTACAAATATAGAACAAGGGACAATAAATAATGAACAATTGTCTACTGAACCAGAAGAAACTACCACAGAACAAGGAACAACAAGTAATGTACAACTAACAACCACAACCGATGAAGAAGTCATATTTACAGAACAAGTATCAACAACTAATGATCAACAAACCACAACAACGGAACCATCTAGCACTGACTCATCCAAAACCATAACAGAACAATCGGTAACAGATAATGAACAACCTAACACATTAATAGAAGAAACTTCTCAAAAAGAAACAACCACAGAACATGTAACAGTAAATAACGAACAACTGACTATAACAACAGAACAATCAACTACTGAACAAGATACTACAATCATAGAACAAAAAACAGCAATTGATAAACAACCAACCACAACAACGCAACAAACGACCGCTGAACAAAGTATAAAACTACAACAGGAGATAACAAGTAATGAACAACACAGTGCTACACTGGACCAATGGACTACTGAACAGCCTATAAGAACCACAGAACAAGGGACAAGTACTAATGGTGAACCGAGTACAACAAAGGAACAACTGTCTACCGATGAACCGATAAGGAACATAGAACGAGAGAAATCAAATACTGAACACGTGACAGTCGAAGAAAAAGCCCCAACTTCAGCACTAGGAACAACAAGTGATGAACAACCATACACAATAACAAAACAGTCGACTAATGAACAACAGGCAACACCAGAACAAGAGTCAACCGGTTATGTACAACAAATATCAACTATGGAAAAATCGAGTATCGAAAAACAGACAACAACAGAACAATCGACTACCAAGCAGCAGATAACAGAACAAGAGTCAAGTGGTAGTGAACAACCAACGTCCACAACTGAAGAATCATCTGTCGAACAACAGGCAACAACAGAACAATCGACTTCCGAGCAGCAGATAATAGAAGAAGAGTCAAGTAGTAATGAACAACCAACGTCAACAACAGAACAATCGACTATCGAACAACACAAAACAACAGAAAATTCGACTACCAAGCAGCAGACAACAGAACAAGAGTCAAGTGGTGATGAACAACCAACGTCAACAACAGAACAATCGACTAACAACCAGAAGATAACAGAAAAAGAGTCAAGTGGCAATGAACAACTAACGTCAACCACAGAACAATCGACTAGCAAACAACAGACAATAATAGAACAATTGACTACCAAGCAGCAGATAACAGAACAAGAGTCAANGAGCAACAGACGATAAAAGAACAAGAGTCAAGTGGTAGTGAACAACCAACGTCAACAACTGAAGAATCAACTGTCAAACAACAGGCAACAACAGAACAGTGGACTACCGAGCAACAGACAACACCAGAACTAGATACAACCGCCTATGTACAACCAACAACAACTACGGAAAAATCGACTACCAAACAACAGACAACAACCGAACAATCAACTACCGAGCAACAGACGACAAAAGAACAAGAGTCAAGTGGTAGTGAACAACCAACGCCAACAACTGAAGAATCAACTCTCGAGCAGTTGGCAACAATAACAGAACTAGAATCATCCAGTAATGACAAATCAACCAGAACAACGGAACAATCGACTACCAAGCAACAGACAGAAGAGTTAACCACTGACCAACAATCAACCTCAACAACCGAACATTCCACTACGGAAAAACAGATGAAAACTACAAAGCAAGAAACGAGTGATGAACAACCATTCACAACGACAGAACAATCGTCTAACGAACAACAGACAAAAATAAGAACAAAAGAACACACCAGTAATGACCAACCAGCCAAACCAACGGAGCAATCTACAATCGAGCAAGAGAGTATTGAACAATTAATTTCAACAACTGAAGTATCTGCAATAGGACCAGAAACCACGACCACAGAAAGAGAAATGAAAATTTATGAACAACCAATTTTAACAACGGAACAATCAACTGCCGAGCAGACAACAATAGAACAAAGATGGATAGATAATGAACAACTGAGCATATCAACGGAACAATCGACTAAAAAGCAAGAATCTAACTTAGTATATGAAACCATAAGTAATAAGCAACCAAAACTAACAACTGTACAGATGACTGCCGAGCAAAGAACAACTACAGAACAAGAAACAACAAGTACTGAACAACAATCAATTTTGGAACAGGAAACGAGTTATCAACCACAAACTACTGCAACTGAACAATCAACTACAGCCGAAGCCTTTCTGACAACCGAAGAAAAAATAGTAACAAAAGAACAGCAGGCTACTGTAAAAGAAATAAATACTGGCATCGAGTCTGAAATAGAAACGAATACAGCGTCTGATCAAAAACCTTCTTCAGAGGTTACGATAAGTATATCATCTAATGGTTCTTCTGAAAGTAAATCATCTGATACATTAGAACAGTCGTTTACGAAAGAACAAAATTCACCAACATTAGAACAACTGCCGACATCATTTACACATGCACAAGCGACAGAACAACAATCTTCTGAGACTGATGATACTGTACAACAATATTCATCTTCGAAAGAACAAGAATCGTCAACATTAGAACAAAATTCAACAACGATGACGGATTCAGAAGAGACTGTGTTACAACAATCTTCTGAAGTTTTAACAAAAGAACCCAAACCACCAGGGTTCCCAATAGAACAGCCGGATACGGATGTAGATTTTCCAAATGTTGGAGGTAAATTGGGACTCAATCATGGAAAGAAAAGTAAGTCATCACCATCATCTATAGGTTTTAAAACTTCAGGACATAGACCTCTCCTCATAAAGGTTTTCATCTGTTATACCACGATAAATGAGTTGATTCAGACTCTGTTTCAAGGTGTTTTTTTTATGGTATTGGAGGCAAACGAGCAGACGTATAACCTGATGGCTAGCTTTCCCCCGCCCGCAACACTAGAGGCGTCACAAGTGCGTTGCCGGCCTTTTAAGGAGCACGCTCTTTTCTTGAATATTTGAAGGGCGTATTGGTCCGGGAATACCGCAGGCGACCATTAATTCCAGTTTTGTTGTGCGAGGCAGAAAGTTCCTTGAAAAGCGCACAGTTGTGGACTGCCAACCATCAAGATGATGGGGATGAAATTTCTGTCGCGAAGGACGATGTCGGAAAGGGGCGCTAGGAATCAGCCCGAACTATTCCTCGGAGCAATCCCCATGGTAAATGCGGTAGAAGATGCACAGATGATCCTATTCTGACCAACCGTAAGCCGCAAACTCCAGTAGGTGTAGACCTACGGGGCTTCTACACGTAAAAATGGATCTATCTCAAGTTTTCCGACTCTTCGCATTGCCTGCATAGTTTGTTCCTTAATCAGCTCTTACGAGACCCACGAGATAAATAAAGCGCCAACACTCCGTAGTCTTATTCCGTCACCACACGGACGATTATTTCTATTTAATTAAATTCTTTTCTTTTTCAGAAATATTAAACGCTTTAGAAACCAATATGAACTTGAAATTGCTTCTGTTGCCAAATGGGCCGAAAGGCAAAAACTGTTTCTGCACCTGTGACCCCACTAGCAGCCCACAGATAATACCAATAGAAGAACTGCCTAAAGAATCGAATTCTTAGTCGATTATTTACTAAATAAGACCATGATTTTCGTTTTAATCTAAATGTATATTTATAAATAAACTTTTATATGTATTTTTTTCATATTTGTTTCCATGGTTTTTATATCTTATTAATAAGAAGACAGAAGATAAATCTCGGTCGATGAGATTAAATAAGATACAAAACTTCTTTCATAACCAATTATCAACCTTTCTGATTCTCACGGATATCCAACATATCACTATTGCTGATTTCAGCACGAACAGGCAGGCTCACCGATGTGGTACTACGCTCTCGCAGAAGACCAGCCTAAAGTGACAGCATTCGTGCTAACGTGTTTTGCCAATGATGCAGAAGCATCTAAATAGGCCACCATAGTGAGTCATCATGCTGTATTGTTGCATTGTCTGCTTTCGCAATGAATATGGTGACCTGTACTCCTGGATTCTGCTCCTCCTTCAGGCAGGGTAGTCACATTGGGTCCGGATGACATAAGAAAGCGGGTCCCGGATCCCTCCCGTATCAGGCGCAGAGTGACACACCGTGTGGTTTTAGTCGGTTCGATTCCGACACACCGCCCTGCCGCAAACCCCGGTGGGGTGAAGGCCACCCTCGGGCCTCCACACGTAAAAAAGGGGTAGTCACCCTGGCAGATTCTTACATAAATAAGAAAATATATGTATTTTTAACGAGAACCCCGCAATAGGCACATCCCTATGACGTGGATGACTTAAGAAACATACATAAAACGAACACCAATAACACCCTGATTCTGGATTGTGGTTCACAGGTAAGCACAAGTATTTTCCCATGTGGGGTTTGAACCCACAACTCTCAATCATCATCAGCCCNTCGCCCCCACACACCCCACTCAAACAACTCAAACAACTCTCAGTGAAGTACGAAAACGGTTAGAACCACAACGCGCTACTTATTTTATTTTTATATTGCTGAAACTGTGCACGCGTCTGTGTGGCGTTATATTGGCTACAGCTGAAAATCAGCACTGTGGTCACTTTCAGGACCGAAGCACAGGCTGAGCTGGGGCCTTTTAGCCACACAGCCAGACATTTCACTGTTTTTATTTTGTTTGTTTCGTATATTGTTTATCACTTAATCTTAGTTAAATGTCTTTTTTGAACAAGTATTTTTTATTTTGTATCAACCATAATACTCTTTACGTGCCAGTTTCATCACGAAATTCACAAATAAAGTGCAATATTTCTAAAAAAATTAATAAAATTGAAGTGTCTGGCTAGTTTCAAATTAACAGCGTTTCAAACGGAGGCAAACGAGCAGACGTACCGCCTGATGGTAAGCGATTACCGCCGCCCATGGAAAAATAAAATGAAAGTTACAAACTTACATCAAACAATCAATTCCTAAATTTATTTTTTGTCTGTCTGTTGGTTCCGGATTACTGATAAGCATATGACATAACGAGTGATTAAGGCTACTTGTTTTAGATTAACTTCACCCTGCGGCGCTCCCCGCGGTTGATGTCGCACCACAGGTAACTTCTACCTAAAATATACCTCCTAAAGCTTATAATGACACTAGAGACAACTGTCACAGAGGTCAAGCTATGTGGACCGTTGACACATAAATATCTTCGTTCTTTTGATGAGATGGCAGCCGCATCAGCTATTTCTGCCAATATCAAGTATTTAAAGTCTTCAAATTCAAGTCTTCGAGTCTTCAAGTCTTTGTTTTGACAGAATTAATGATAAAAAATATAAAAAATGTGGATCACATGAAATGGGGACCGTCTTTCGTAAAAAAAAAAACAAAAAACAATAAATATGTAATTTTGTTGCCATTTCATCAAAAGAAGATAAATGTCTAGTATCATGATTTTTAATATCATTTACATGTTTAAATATTAATTTATTCCTGTTTATTTATAAATTGATGTCTGTAAAAGTCAACAAATTAATATTTTTTTAATTTCACTTTCCAAAACTAAATTATTTTTCTGGCTCTGCAATAACGTCCTTTGACAGTTTGTCTTTCAAAAATTTGACATTGGCAAAATTGTGGCCACACTATAAATCCCTTATTAACTTGAAGCTAGGAGATCGTTTTTTGTTTTTGCGAAAGACGGTCGTCATTTCATGTCATCCACTTTTTTTTTTATATTTTTTTATCATTAATTCCATCACGACGAAGACTTGAAAACTCGAAGACTTAGAATTGAAGACTTTTAAAACTTGACATTGACAGAAACAGCTGATCCGGCTGGGTGCCACATCATCAAAAGAAGAAGAACTTGAAGCTACATAAATATCTATAGATGACAGATACTTGAGTCTCATTTTTAACAGACTTCAAAAAAGGAGTTTCTGAATTGGACCGTAAATGTCAACTGGGTGAACCAATTTTGTTTAATCTTTTTATATTTACACCGACTTCGAAACTTTCGATTTCAATTGAAATAATTGGTATTTAATAAAACAAATATTTAGTTATAAAAATTAATTCATTTAAAATTTCATTGTAAAACGATTTCTCGTGGAAATGATCCTTATCAAGATTTCTGAACAGCACTCGCAGTACCAAGTCAACAACACGCCTGGTCATCCATTCCAGACCTGTAGACAAAACAACATTTCAAATCAAATAAAAACCCATAATGCCCTACTGCTGGGCTCGGGTCTCCTCCGCCTAGGCTATGAACAACAATTAAGGAACCATTAAAGAAAAATCTGATCATCTACAGGGAAACACAGAGTAAAAAATGCGGGGCAGTCTTTGGCTCTGCTGATAGAAGTGAAAACTAAGTATCTTTGTATATATTAATATACATTGTGTACGAATAACGCACTGAGATATATCTATGTACATATATATACAGTATACCAATAGCTCATCGGAAGCGTTCGGTGACGATGACGCGATTTCCATGATTTTTGTTGCCGACTGCCTCATTGGTCTCGCAGTTGACGTATGCGACTGCCAATCGAGAGGTCTCGGGTTCGGCAAAAGCTGTCGGTTCTGCGCCTGATCTTTCCCCGGTCGTGTCCCTTAACCGCCGGATTCGGATATCGGATTATTAGAGGGATCAGAAAGTGCACCTGTGTTTGCGCATACACTCGTGCACTATAATATGACCTGCGTAGTTGGCTAGTCTCCATTGACACTGGCCGCCGTGGTCGTAATCAGCTACGAGAACGCCGCTCAACGCGCATAAAGAACAGTTCGCTTCAATACAATATTTTAATAATAAGTTAAAGATGTTTATTTGTAGTTTATCCTTCGAATTCAGTTCACCCTCAGGGTTGCGGAAGTCAGATGCCAGTCGCTCCGAGTATAAACTGTTGTTCAGGTAAAATCGTTTCTTTTTTATGGAATAGGTTAGGCAAACGAGCAGACGTATCGCCTGATGGTAAGCGATTATAAGCGCCGCCCATGGACACCCGCAACACCAGAGGCATCACAAGTGCGTTGCCAACCTTAGGGAATGGGAAGGGGATAAGGGGAAGGGATAGATTATGGGCCTCCGGTATCCTCACTCGTGGCTCTCACATGGTTTTTTTACTTTGTTTTAAATATAAAAATTAAAATTAAGTTACAAAGAATATACATCTTGTAATAAACTAAAAGAGTTTCATAATTCATTGGTTTCATAATTTATTGAGATTGTGTGAGTTACGCCTAAGCAAAATTTCCGTATTGAAAAGTATGAAACATTACAGATTGGATTTTAAAAAATTATTTACAAATCTTTGACGCGTGGCTGTCACAAATAACAAAATTCAAATTAAGAATGTATACTTGTAAACCATCAACAATTAGTGCACATTATCATCCTACTTACAGTTCCAACAAGGCCACAGATAATATTATCATTAATAACGCTTGTCAACAACCACAGACAACATCGATAATAATTTAATCACGACGCGATAATTAAGACAAGTAGGCTTTATCGGCCACAACTAATTAGTATTATTACTTATTCAATGTTTTTGTAATTTGTTTTTGATTATCAAGTTGAAAGATGAGATGATTCTGTTTTTTTTTTCAAAATTTTATGGAGTCGGCTACTCGTTCAAACAGATTTAGTTTTTACACGGAGCGACTGGCATCAGACCTCCGCAACTCTGAAGGCATACTGAATTCGAATTTTAAGGCGGTTTCCAATTAGACTGATTTTTTTATGTTTGTTACCTCAGAACTTTCGACTGGGCGAACCGATTTTGATGACTTTCTTTTATTTGAAGGCTTGCACTTCCCCTGTAGCCCATTTCAATTTGGTCCAGTTCTTAAAGTCAGTTTATTTTTTGTGAAAATTTTACTCGTTTAAATTTTCGTCTGTCTGTTTGTTCTGGCTAATCTTAGGAGTGAGTAATGCTACTTTTTTCAGATCAGCTTTGTCTCGCGACGTTACTTGCGGTTCTTGTTGTTAAGGTCTGACAACTGCGGGTAACGCCGCGGACCTTAGCTGGATTTATATAAATTTCACCTAGACACATGACGTGGGAATCGAATCCACGACTTCTAGCTTAGCAACCGGGACCGCTAACCAATAGACCCGCAGGGCCATAAAGAATTAAAAAAAAATAGGAAACACCACATACCTTTATTCAACAGTCGATGCTTCAAGGTTAACATAACTGGCCCCCATATTTTCTCTATGGCGGGGAGACCCCACATGCTTCTTAGCAGTCTCCCCTTCTTCAACATCACCCTCACAAACTCCACACTTTAAACATCCAAATTTATAATACACATACTTGTTTCTCGCCAACATGTTTATATTGTGTTTCAGTTCTAAATAGAAACGGAAAATACTCTCAGCCGGTGGCTTCTCAACGAAATGCCCAGCGTACACCAAATGAGTTAGCAACGAACGAATAGATTGAAACACCCCCTTGCAATCCACACAAGAGAAAGTAGACCCTTCGCTGTGTAGGATATGGTTACCTTTCATATAAACGCTGATAATATCACCTTTGTTCGCATTCACTTTGGCATCAGCGACTCCAGTTTGGTGCTCCATGCTGCTCAGCACGTGTTTCACAGCGTCGTTGTAATCCTGGAAGCTCAGGTTGCAAATGGTGCACTTCAAGTCTTCTATCTTATTAGCCGCTAACAATTTCCTATCGTTTTCGCTGAACAAAGCACAACGGATCAATTTGCAGATGGTCTCGAAATGAGAATTACTCTCGAAATGTTCTACCATAGTTGAAATCGAAGGCACAGCGACATACTCCGGGCAAATGGAGCACACATAATAATTGCCGAAACTGGCATAATATTCAAAAGGCCGACAGTGGTTTTTGTAAAGCATGGTCAACTTTCGGGGTGCCGCGTTACGGAGGTGCTTTTTCTGACGGATATGGTTAAACAGCACCTGCCTCGGTCCTTTCAAAGTCATTTCGCAACACGTGCAAAAGTTACCAATCTTTCCAGACGGCTTGATGAAGTTCTCTATCATTACGTGGTCACGGCTGTTCTGCGGCTTGCCCACGCTGGTCAAATACTTTGTCCAGTTGAGGTCCTTAGGGCCCCACTCTTCCGGCACTTCGGAGTTTCTCTCCTTCATTCTAATGTATAACTCATCCGAAAGTTTGGCAAGATGCTTCTCATCAAGAATATGAAGAATTGACGCTTCAATGGAATCTATAGAAACGCTGCAGAGTCGACAAAACACAACATTAGGAGATACAACAATATTATGACTGAGGAGAAACTTTTCATTCATCTCTTTAATTTTCTCAATAGAATTATCCGTCATGGCAAAAGGAATGCTCGAGTCAGATTGCAAGACAGTAGACAGATTGTGTACGTGAGTTTCACCGAAGACATGATTCAAGACACTATCGTAATGGAATCTGAGAGTGTAGTACTCGCAAACGATGCAAAAGAAAGCTAATTTCCCGGTTCTATCGTCGATTAAGGTAAGTAGCTTATGATTTGCGAGCAACTTCACGATTTGCTTCTCGATAGGTCCGTAGTAGCGGTATTTCTTCGCCTGGTTCTTAGGTTTTTCAGCCACTTGTTCGTTTTCATCGTTGTCTATATTCTTATTTGTATCTCCGGCGAAATTTTGGTACACATTATCTTTTATACTCATGATGATCGGAGCCACGGAGCTTATTTGCGTGGAAAAATCTACAGCGGAAACATCGCACGATAATTTATCATAGCTCTCTTGGTAGAACTTTAAGCCGGCATCGATCGTTGCTTCCGAAGCGTCAGGCAGATACTTAGCCAGCATGGTGCTGAGCTTCGATGTGAAGGTTTTTTCCAATTTCTCAGCAGATTTTGGAGTTATTGTAATCTCCTTAATTTTTGCTAAGGGAGTGTCACTCAGCTCGCTCATAGTTGAGAGCCTGCGAGACATGTTGGGTAAGATGATCGGCTCAGCGACGTCAATGCTCTCACGCTTCAACTTGGGCAAGTGAGCATCGGAACTAAAATGTTTCTGCAGCGATTCCATCAAAGGCTCTTCGTCATTAAGTTCAATCTCGATGTTGCAGTCGGTGCATATGTGCACTTGCTTCGCATCATCGTTGGTGATGAACTCAGTTTTCAACAGTTCAGGCACTTCACTCACAGGTAAACTATTAAAACGTTGTCTTTGCAAGTTGCTTTTCTTCTCAGTCGTAAATATATATTCAACTTCAACGGTTTCACGTTTTTGTAGAAATATATTTTTGTGCGTTTTATCCAAATTAGTCAGGTAATTGTAAAGAACTTGTTTGTTCTGAGTCAATGGGTGATTTATGACGTTTTGGAAGTGTTTCGCAAGCCGTTTGACTTCCTCGATCTTGCGAAACGACAATACAGTTAGGTTCTCCATGATGGGTGTTATGATGTTGGTGAATATCTGCCACAGAACTGCAGGGACCCTGTGTCTTGTTTTCAAGACTTTTGGCCTAGCTCAGAAAGCTTATTACAGTTGAGAAAGAATGCTGCGTTCAGCCCGTACTTTGCCAAATTAAAAATTTAAGCACCGAAAATGTTTGGTTATGATTTTGAAAAATAAAGCGTTGGTAAAGGGTTTTGAATATCACTGCATTTCAAGATCTGGAACCAAAGAAAAACATTTATATTTTAAAGACTTTTAAGTCAAAAATGTTAACATGGTGAGTTTCTAAGCGATTTATGAAATCACAAATTATGACGTCATAATTGTCATTTTTGGAATTTTCATTTCAACTTCAAAAAAACTAAAAATCATTTGTGCTAACATGTCTCCCAACCCAATTTCAATTAAGAATACTTACCTAATGGTATGAAATTTGATCGTTCAGACAAATTAAATGCGCCTAGTTGTTTATAAAACAAATAAGGAAATATATTTTATAATTTTAGAATATATGACAAAGGCAATTTTAAGGAAAATATAATTTTAATATAAACATGCATTGATGACCGTTTGCTATTACTTTTATATAGTGGCTGCACGTGAATGACGAGCAATAGATAGGCAAATTCAAGAGGGAGGGGTATTTGTGTAATAAATGCATATTACAGTAGAGGGCATCCGAGAATGCAAAGGCTTCCCTGCAAAGCCAGGACGGGTCACCATCTTTTTTTCTGATCCTTTTAAAATATAACTCCCGCATTAGGAATATAAAATCTTGTCTTCCGAGAGACTTTACAAACATAACTGAAACGAAGGAACACCTAGAATCAGAACAACATTATGTGGATAACACATAGTGTTCTTCCATGTGGAATTGATTGAACCCACAACACTTGGTGCAGAAAGAAGCAAGCGGCGTTGCGACCGCTTAAAACACTAAGCAAACCATGAAGATGAATAATGTGAGGAAAAAAAGGGTGTGTGGTGACGGATTAAGAACGGTCATAATGCCATCTAGTCTCAAACTAAGCAGAGCTTGTATTATAGGTACTAGACTACTTATTTTTTTGTAAACACATACATATCATACATAGAAAACACCCAAAATGCGAAACAAATATCTCTGGTATCCTACTCACTTGGAGAAACACAGGCTGTTCCACAGCGGTTTTCTGTGAGTCCGTGGCATCACTTCAGTTGAGCCATTGGCTCTCCCACAATAAAATATTTGTATCAAGTGTTCCTTCTCTTCGCAGTGCTGTTGTCCTGGTAGTTTGCTCCCTCAGTCGGCACTTAAGACACCCACGGGGTGAACACTAACTCCTCACTCACAACTCTGCTTTCCTCTACACACACAAGAACTAACAACCCACGTCCATATTATTTATTACATTCCAACAACCGTCTCTTTGAAAACAAAATAAGAATTTCAATATATTTACTTAGATGTGAAAGATAACTGATGAATTATTAATGAAGATACATGTCTGTCCTTATGAATTCATATGAATATTATATTAGGAGGGAGCTAACAATATAATATAGCCAGTAGGCAGAAAATTTATCTCAAAAACTTATTGTACTTTGTTTCGAATAAATTTTACTTTATATCAGCCTGCGTGATGCTACTCTCTCTGATGGAAATCATAAGCAAAATCCATGGGTACTTGTCAGCATATTCATTGCGAATGCAGACAACGTAATAATGCAGCATGGAATCCTAGTAGACTGCCTCGGTGGTGCAGTGGTAGAGTACACGACTGTTGTCCATGAGATCTCAGGTTCAAATCCTGAGTCGGACCAAATGTTTGTATGATCTGCAAATATTTGTTTTGGAGTTTGGGTGTTTTCTATGTATAATATGTATGTATTTACAAAAAAAAATGTATTTATGTATTCATATCAGTTGTCTATTACCCATAACACAAGCTCTGCTTAGTTTGGGACTAGGTGGCGTTGTGTGTTAGATGTCCGAAATACATACATATATATAGGAAATACACAAACTTCTATCCAAATATTTGCAGATCATACTAACATTTGGTCTAACCTTACACTATCATTACTCCACTGAGGTAGACATAGCGTCTTCTAGAATGATTTCACTCAATTTTTATTCTGATACGTCTTTTACTAATCATCAACAACACAATGTCCCACTGCTGAGCTCGGGTTTCCTCTCAGGTGAGGGTTAATAAGTCTTCATCCTGGCCGAGTGTGGGTTGGGAACTTTCAGTAACATAGTATCATTTTTATTCCTTTCGGACTATGCTCATTATAAATCATAATCATTAATAGGCCTTTAAGAGTCCATTGCAGGAAATAGATTTCCCTTAGAAAGGAGTTTTTGGCTTATTATAATAATATTCTACTAGCCAATTACGGCCACAAAGGCCAGTCTCAATAAAAACCAGACAAGTACTCAGTTGATATTATAAAAAAAAATGTACGCAAAACACAGGTGCACTCTCTGTTCCCTCTTGCTTATAATCTGATGGGATGGTTAACCAACACAACCCGGGAGAGGCTAGACTCGAATTTCAAAAAGAGTGGCCATGAGTTTCTTTTACACTGAAATCTGTATTTTCACCTATTTTACCTTGACAATCCGGTACAAGTTGTGGCATCTGTTTTTTTTCAATCTATGATTTTTATCTGTAGCTTCAATTTAACGTCCATAAATGTCACTTAGTGTCTTAATTAAATAAATTATTTTGAATTTGGAATTGATTGAGGCAGTGGCCTACTGTACACACAATGATAAGGGTCAGTATGATGGTGTAAGATTTCCTTCTATTTGAAATTCTATTGTGTGGTGTATGACAGACTAAGATTATGTAGAGTTACCACCCCTGTTCATTTCATGGGTGTTGTAAGAGTTACCTAAAGGAAAAAATTGCGAGACATATATGTGATTTTTTTTATCGAGCAACTTGCTTTAGCTCATAGCTCAGCCTGTGTGTATGTCGGTTATTGCCGTAAACAGTAGCCTATATTTATTTTATTTTGAGATGTGTAACAGGCAGACTTACTTTTGTTTGCCATAGATAATTTAAAACCATATGTCCACTAAAATATTTTTTTCTTGTTTATGGTCTGAATAGTAACTGTAAGATATAGCGACATTTTCAAAAATATTTGAGTGTATTATTGAATTTCTGTAAAATAGGCTGCATATAAGATTAACATATAATTTAAAAAAAAATCTTTTGCAAAGTAAAACTGACCAGTTATAGCTTTAGTAATAAGATTGTTAGTATTCAAATTGTATTGATTTAAAGTGTAAGATTAAAATAATAAAGCTTTTTAATATAAAAAAATAGCAGAGCATTTAATGGAACAGTTTCAAAAAAACTGTCATTGAGGTTTTTTTTAATATGTTAGGTATCAATTACAACAAATTTGAAATCCAATTAGTAATGTACCCATATGAACCCAATTAGTAACTTACTCGGAAATCTACTCTTAATTACTAAATTTAAATTTCCATTTGTCTTTAAAATCTACTATTCTATAAACACGCCACATGATACTAATATCAATGTTGACCTAATATACACTAACATTACAATGTGAAACCAGATGCATTATAAATTTAAAAATATACACCATAATAAATATGTATTTATTTTTTCCTCTACACAGGACCGATAATAGCCTCATTACAATGATGTTTATTTAAAGTGAATCACATATCTTATGATCGTACATCAATAATAATATTCAATCGACAAATATAACCGTACAAAGTAAAATGAATACAAATGAAACATCCCCAAACACCGTAAACCTATTTTCATTTAGTTATAAATAGAATACCGTTATAAATTCTACGCATAACAATAAAACATGATAAAAAGAAACGCGAAGTTCTTATAGGTTATGCTGACATAGCATTACAAAAAAGAATGTGTATTGGCTTTAAAAAGAAGCTGTAATAAATATTTATGGTGATATTTACCTGAATGTCTTGATTTTGTGCATGGCAGCGTGTTGCGGCCTAATTATATTTTTATTTAGTACGGGCATAAACTGACAGCCTGTGGTGACATGACAGACAATATTTTTTTTGACATTGTAAACGTGATCAACTGAGCAAATGCGGTGTGGACAGGTGATGATTATTACCCAACATAATGGGAAACTTAATTATAGAGTAAAAACAAATAAAAAAAATAGTGTGCCTTAACTTTTATATACGTTACTGCATATTTTGATAATATTTTTCTTTAATTTACGAAAATGTTTTCTATTTAAATAAAAAAAATGAAAATCTATAGTAATTCTAACATGGCTGGTATAAATAGGAAGCAGGAATGATATTTAGCAATAGCATTAATATATTCCTATTTCTATTATCTTTTACCTGGCGTAGAAATTTTACCAACTTTCGGCATGACTTTAGTTAAGATCATTGTAAATAGTACTGGTTGCCCTTGCAGAATGTTTTTTTTTTATTTTATTTAAAATTTATTATTCACAATAGTTAAATCTTAATCTAAAACATAGGTCCACAAAACTGTTTTAAACAGTTTGTCTGTGGACTCAGTTGAGCCACTATATGCAATATGCCTACACATAACACCCATACATTAGATACATGCATATGCACAGTGTTTGTTATTGTGTAATAGCAAACACTTTTTTACATAGATATCAGTCTCAAAGTCTCAATTGTTTTTCCGAGGAAATTATTTTTTTCCTGGCAATTAAATCTGTTACGTCGTTTTTTAATCAGCAACACAGAATAAAGACAATAATGGTACCAGCCTAAATTTAAAAACTTGTAGTAAATATGACTTGCGTCATTGTTTTGTACATACATTAAATAAGTAAATATTGAAGAAAAATAAACATGGATAACTGTTTGGATGTGATAATTAGCATAACACGAAGACGCTATAGGTGACCTTGTTTGCTTAACAACAAGTCATTCAGCTACCATATGTAACAACAAATGTTACAAAAGCGATGTATTTTGCTCCTTATTTTCACTTTAAAAATAAGTAAATTGAAAGAAAAATAGTAATAAATACATGAAAATATAAGTAAATATACTTGTACTTCAAATATCTAAGCAGAGCTTGTAATATGAGTACGAGACAAGTGGTAATATACATCTTTACTCTTATTTGCTAGAAATAAATACGAATTCTGCATTGAAAACACCCAAACGGAAAATAAAAAAAAATTCATGATCATACAAATATTTGGTCCGACCCGGGCATCCAACAAGACCTCAAGCACTGTAGTCGCATACGCTACCACTGCGCCACCGAGGCAGTTATCATTATTGTTATTATTCAAAATGAAGATTTTTATATCCTTATAATTGTAATTTGCCGTCCATGGGAGAGCATTGCTTCCGCATACATGAGTTGTCTCAACGTGAGTGATACCATGCACAGGAAACTAATGTCAAGCTATTCTTTTGTTGCTTTTCAACTAGGTAATGAGTTTATAGGAGCTCAAACTACCTCTCATTGATTCTGTTGATAAAAATCAAAGGTCAAAAACGCACTTATAGATCTTGAGTTAGAGAAGTCCATCGCTTCATGTACGTAATCACCGTTAAAAATTCTTTATTTTGATATCAGACTGCCTCTAAGTCCTATGCGACAGAAGTTTCATCCCCATCGTTTAGATGGTTGGCAGTCCACAAGTTTGCGCTTTTCTAGATACTTTCTACCTCGCACAACAACACTGTGGAAAAACTGTCACCTGCGGTACTCCAGACTAATACGACCTTCACTCTTTCAGAAAAAGCGCGTATTCCTTTTGAAAAGGCCGGCAACGCACTTGTGACACCTCTGGTGTTGAGGGTGTCCATGGGCGTCAGTAATCGCTTACCATCAGGCGATCAGTCTGCTCCTTTGCCCCTTATCACATAAGAAATGTTGTAATAACGGAGTTAATGCAAGTAGCAGCATCATTTTACTTGAAGGTGAAGACGAAGACATCTCTACAAATTGTACTGGCAATGGCTTATTCGCTGCTACAACTGAAAGATCACAATTCAGCACACCCAGACATAAAAAAATGAGTAAATGGGCTTTACTAAAGTCAATTTCCTAGAAAATTTGTTTACGCTATGATCGACCTTTCACAGAAGATATTTGAAACCGTTTTGCTAAAAACCCTCTAAAGTTACTTTTAAAATAGTTTTGCTGTAGGATTTTAGATAAAAAAATAGCTATACAAATTAATAAAGTTGAAGCGTATGTTTGTAGCATTAAAATAACCGCATTTTTTTTCAATTTTTGTTTGTACAGACCTAATCTCTGAAACGGCTGGACTGATTTTGACGTGATTTTCACCGGCAGATAGCTTGTGAAGTAAGGAGTAACTTAGTCTAAAATACTTCATTAGCCCTACTTTTTTAGACGAGCTTCACCCCGCGGCGTTACTCGCGGCTACAACAATAATAACGGAGAACACCGCGGAGCTCAGCTAGTCTGTTATAAAAACCAGATTTGCCTCCGCAAATTCCTCACCCTGGCCCAGAACCCGGGTATGCCCATGGCTCTAGTTGTCTCTGCCTTCATTCCTCTAATTCAAGTGAAAATTACAAAGGCGGTATCTTATCGACTAATATTAAACTAGTGCAACCTTGAAGGAATTTATTGACTCCAATTTTTAACCTTATCTTTAGTGAATTAGTAATTTTATCGGTGTGGAGATTAGTATTTATCTTTTAAAAAATGTGGTAGTAAATATTAATATGAGCAATAAAATTTTTCCTTTTATTAAAATAGACTTATATTTATCTTTTGTGTAACAAACAATAAACATCTTGCATAAGTTTTAGTAACCACTAGTGGTTGCCCAATAGATAAAATTCAATTAGATTTTTGTATCGTTTTATTTTTTAGCTGTCTTTATTCCTCCTCTATACAAACTTTGGCTCGCTGAACGTGTTTTGCAAGCTGAAAGTGCAGTGAGCAGCCGATTAATGAAATAATAATATAATATTAATATAGAGGTTCAACTTTTGTGTAATACTTACTCCTTGGTTTTATTTCTTTACATTAAAGACACCTCACAGATGGCTGGTTAATCACAAAATAGATGGAAGAGCCCGGAGGTAGATTTACCACTAGGCTGAGTAGGCTGGAGCCTAAAGTGGTGAATATTAGGGAGCGGTTAATTTGGACCAAACTTTATAATGTATTATAAAAAAAACATTATTTTCGAAGAAAAACATTTATTATCGGATTACAGAAGCCTGGACAATTTAACAAAAATATAAATGTTTTAGTACTAATATAAAGTATACCGAATGACCTTCACTTGAAATATATATTAGTAGCAGCAGCAGCAGTAGTTAGTAGTAGTAACTTGACGAACATTTTTAATGCGATATCACACACAGGCAAGATTCAATTCAATAAGAATAACCGAGTGCAAGAACGTCCCGAATCGGCCACAGAAAATCCTGAGGCAGCCGGAAGGTCCGTCCCTGACGCCTTACCCAATGACGGGCTCTAACGTTTAGCACGCCGTGGCTAAGCAAGCAGCCCGCTAGTACTGGTGTACCTATTTAAGCGGGGGCAGTCTGCCGTTAACTGTCTAGAAATCAGCCTTCTGCCGATATACTTGAACTAACACTTCCACCTTCGATTTTCTCCGGGATGTTATTTGCATAGTGACTACTAATTCAATATTTTATTCTAGCACATGCCGCATCATATTTCTGTAACACCTGAAGGTTGATTGGAAGAGATTGCCTCGTTACATTAAGCTCACTTTGTATACCATGTACAATAAGTTTTATTATATAATATTCATCTTGGACTTAGATGACGGCTCGCTTTTGGAAATAGTTTACTGTAACCGTCTAGGGGGCTCTAGCACCTCGTGGTAGTGGAGTGCTTCTTTGATACAGTTCAATGGCAGGTTATGGAACTCGATGGCGGTGGGGCAACGTCCGGTAAAGGTACATCTACGGATCTGCAAAAAAATATAGATACGAAAACAAAATATGCTCATAATTTATATGTCTGATATCCGTATTTTGAGTCAGTGTTCTCTCTCCTGTTCTATTCTGTTCTGATCTGTTCTGTTCTAATCTGTTCTGTTCTGTTCTATTTTATTCTGCACTGACGCACAATTGAAAATAGCATAGGTATGGTTTTAGTCGTTTCGATTCCGACATATAAGTCACCGAACTTTTAACATACCACACATTTTTGAAACATAGATAAATGAGAAATAAATTTAATTATTTGCGTTAGTTAAACCATATGTAGAATTTAACTAAATAAATTATAGCTTTGTATCTTATATTCATATTTAACTTATTTCATTACATTTTTTTTAAAAATATTGTTTTCTTACAAAACTTTTCGTATTTCATTTTGCATTTTTTGTTAAGTAATTTTAAGGCGCTCCTTGGCCAGTTTTTACAGTTTCCATAGTATAAAATATGGTTGAGGAAAATTCGTACTGTTTCTCCATATTAGAGTTTAATAATTCTGAAATTATTTTAATTTTTTATTTTAGTTGACTATGAATAAAATCGACTATCTGCTACAAACAATATTTCCCATAGCTATCAAGTACAATAAATCATAGACCATCCCTAATATTTTTTTGTACAGCATACAGTTTCATTTGTGTAGTTGTTTTTAAATGTTATTAAGCTGAATTTTTCACAGAAATCGTAACCTAAACGTACAAATATGGATTCACAAGATGAATCCGATGGAAAAGAAATCTATATAGAGCTTGAGCCTGAAGAAACGATTAATTATACTCCAGACGCTGATACAACTTGCACTATATGCCATGCAGAATTTCTAGACCCAGAAGATTTAAAGATCCATATAGATCAAATCCACAAAATATCTCGTTCTGTGTTAAAAAAGTGTCAACTATGTCCCGAAGCGTATACCGACATGATGGATTATGCAGAACACATCAGAGACAACCATTTATTGACGCTAAAGTGCTGTTCACTCTGTTGGCGAGTATTCGAAGATTTTGATGCACATAGAATTCACCGTAAGAAACATTTAGTATCGAAATCTGATACTATTTATAATTGTTCGCAATGTTCACAGAAGTATGCCAATCTATTTTCGTTGAGGAAACACGAATTTGGACATAAAACTTCTCGGGAGGGAATGTTGATGTATGATGTATTTCCTTATTTATCGGCAGCTTTGAAAGTTAAATCGGTGACTTTTATATCGACTTTGGACACTGATGTAGTGTATGTGTGCATTGGCTGCGGGTTTACCTCTGTAGATATGACCATGTATTTGAGGCATGTAAGGTCAGATAAATGTCAAGTGCATGTATGCCATACTTGCGGTAATGTCTTTAAAGGTAAAAGAAGTATAATTAGACATTTGAGTAGCGAATGCAACATGTTCGGTGAGAGGGAAAAAAAGACTCGGTTATGTGTTGATTGCAATACTCATATTGATGTCCGTTCGTATTCGAAGCACAAAAGTTATTGTAAACCGATTAAATGTCATACCTGTAATGTTACGTTTAAGACTATGAACGAGTGGTCTGACCATCAATCTCAGAAGCATGCAGGTCGCTTTATTGAGGTGGAAACATGCCAGTTTTGTTGGAAACGCTGTGTTGGAAGAGTTGCAATGGAGAAACACATAGATAAAACTCACCGACCTATGTTTCATTTGTACAAGTACCTTTGTATATATTGTAAGAATGTGTTTAACCATCCGCAGAAACTCTTTGCTCATTTTGTGACCAAACACAAAGATATATTTCCTTATACTTGTAAGATTTGCGATAAAAAGTTCAGATACCGAAAAAAGTTTACAATTCACATTAAATTAGAACACAAAAGTATTGGTTTTGTGGAATTTGATGAGAACTATCATGTGTTCTTCACCGATAAAAAATCAGAGAAACCATTTGTACCTAAAAGTCTTTTTGTTGATGATACTAAAACAGCTGGTGATGAAAGAAATAGTGTCATTGTTCCGTTAAACTCGGACTACACAGATGCTCTAGAAACTGAGGGTAATCAGACAGAAGTTGGTGTAAATGAAACACCGAAATTGAAACGTAAAAGAACTACTAAAACTCGCAAACAGGAATCGGAAGAACTTATTCCCATACTGTCTTCTGATGATGATGAACCATTGCAGTCTGTAAGAAAAAGAGTTCGTCTTCAAAAGAAAAGTAATTATATTCCACTTAAAAAGAAACGGTTACAACAAACTAACAGAAGAGCTCTAACTTGCAATATTTGTAAGAAATATTGTTACACTGTACAGAATTATAACCATCATGTTAGCCTCCACTCAAAGCATGAAGTTAAAAAATGCATTAAATGCTCAAAAATATTCAAAAGCAAAGTAAAATTGAATGAACATGTTGCTACTGAACATTCATCATCACGGCTCACCGAAACTCTGAAAGTACTCTTAGAAAAACGCAAGACTGGTGGATCAATAACCGAAGATTTACCTAAATCTGTAAAATTCCAACGGACACTTATAAAAGCAAAGACAGATGTTTCAGCGACCAGTGCGAAAATAACCGTAGTTAACCATAAGTTGTCGGTAAAAAAATTCTTCGAGAATTTCGTTCCGGAAGAAAGTAAGGAACCGCAAACTCAGAGCTCAGCCACCATTAAGCTAGTAACGGGGTACGCAAGAGAACCATTTGTAAGGCTGACCAAATTTAAAGAAACTCCGATGAGCACTTCGCAACGGTTATCCATGCCTGTTAAATTTGTGGACCACTATCCAGAAAGGACCAAAGTTAGTATCAAAATTGTTGATGTTCCAAATAGAATGGATGAAAAAGCAGAATACTACACTGATCACTGCGATGACAATGGTGATATGGACAGACATGAATATATCCCAGAAGTTGCTGAAGAAGTTATGTTAGAAAACACAGAAGAGCAACCGAAGCAGAAACAAAACGAAATTTCCCATAAAATAGTTATACCCAAACTGCCGTCTGAATTGACGGACATTAGAATTGCACATCTACTTCCAGGAGCTCCATATTACAAAATCGTGAAAGTGAAAGATGTTTTAGCTCAAAATGATACAGAGAAGATGGAAAAGAAACCGCCTACTTCTATCAAATTGAAAGATGGAACCAAATTAGTTACAACCAATCCATTAGCACATTTATTGGGCAACAACCAAGAAGAAGTGTTAAAATCAGTGAAAAACAAATACTACAAATCAAAGAATCAGAATTTCCAAGAGCTATTAACCAAAGCTCTTACCATGTTAGAAAAGCCGTCGTACCGAAAGAGGAAAACCGAAGCAAGAACTATTAAAGTAGAAAAAGAAGAGGATTAGAAGAGTTGGAGAGGAGATTATTGTTAAAGACCATGTTTTACCACTGGTCCTGCTAGCGTATATGTCTGATGTCGCAATATTAATTTTTCTGGCGTATGACATTTATAAATATCGTGACTTGCTACTGGTAAAATAATTTTCAAAATCAGTTCAGTGGATCCAGAGGATAGAACCTCACAAACTTTACCTCTTTATATACTATAAAGTATATATATCATGTTTCGTTAAGAGCATATCTCACCAGTCGCGTCGGGTAACCATCCCATCGGAGAGTGATTGAACAGAAAGTGCGCCTGTGATTGCGGACACACTCTTGCTCAATAATATACCCTGTGTTGGAGACTGGTCTTCGATGAGACTGGTCGCTGTGGCGCAAATCGGCTAGGAGAACGTCATCATAGAATATTGAAGCGGCAGGGTATGAAGCAAGATGCCGCTCTGAACTGCCTTCTCTTAGTTCAATCTTGTCTAATAAATCGCTTATATACCCAAAAGGTGCTTATTAGAGGTGTACCAAACACTAAATATAATTTCAGTTGAACTAAAGTTATAGAAGATAACTTATTTGTGTCAAATGTAGGAATTAAATAGGAATGTAGAGAGTGTGAAAAGGAAATAACGAATATTTACAGGTTTGCTAAAGAGAGAAGTGGATTCATTGCGTTTCGAACTCCTCCAAAACATCTGATTAATTTTGTTTCGGGTTCCGACAGTTTAATTTCTCTTCAGACTTGATGTGGGTCACTTGTTGAGCCTGGTACACAGGAGTTAAGATAGTCTACACAACACTCAAAGTTTAAAATATTTGTTAATAATATTATTGTGGAATATTTCTTTCAACAATTTTCTATTTGTTATGACCTTAATTAGCCTTTAAAATATAGCTTATCTCTGTGACAGGTAGGTCAGAAACAAAAGGTTAGTGGCCCACCAGGCATGATATAATCGCCTGGTCGTAGGGTCCACCCGTTGTTTTGGAGGGACTTGTGACACAACTACTTCAACCTCGGAATTCAGTGTAAAATTTATATTCAGGTAAAACCGGTTGAACTAGTAGCTGACCCCAAATCTTGGGAATAAAAAGCTATTTTATTTTGTGTCACGTTTATCATTATATCATAAATGAAGTGCAATATGTTACATATATATATTCACATCTATAATCATAAATTTTTAATTTAAAGCGCCCTCTACGCAATATCAGGTTGAAGTTATCAAATAATTGTCAATTATCGATTACACTGGCACGCGTGAAGCACGTAATCGGATAGCTGGTACTCTTACACTACTGGACCTATATTAACCAAACATATCACTGCAAGGAAACTAGCTTTCAAATGAAAAACCACACACAGACAGACATCAATGTCAAACTTAAAACACCCCTCTTTTTGCGTCGGGGATTAGAAATACACCTCGGTTCTAAAATGTCACTACCAACGTGTCAAATGTTACGAAGATAAAGCTATATTTTATGGGCCATATTATCCTATGTCCCCGTGAAGGCATCCAATTTGCTATTATGAGTAATATAGTATAGTATAATTGATATTACAAACGTTAACCGCCGGGTATAAGTAATATGAATACATTATCCCGCCTTCCTGTAATCTGAGGAAGTGATTTTGTGAAAGGGACGGAAATCAGTTACAGGAAACGGGAAAAGCGTGCGCTATTTACGATAGAAATGGTCGTCGGTAATTACACGTTATATGGAAGTACTGTAAGACGCACGCTTACAAATGAATGCTTTACCAGGTCTCATGACATTCTTTAATATTATTACATTAAATAATTGTTGATAATTGTATTAAATTAAGTTAAAGTTATAAAATATATATTATTAAAGTGTCAATTTGTTATTTATTTCTCATCGACAGAGGACATGAGCTTCTCTTTAGTAAGGTTTTGTCTGACTAGAGGGGTGGTATATGGTTCGTTTCAAGTTAAATAGGATAGGTGGTAAATAGACTCCGTTTCTTACTCGTCATCACATGGAACATGTCTGTATATAACTGAACTCAGAAACGTAAATACTCAGAGTATTCACTGGACAGGCTTATACATAAAAAGGAAATTTTCGCCTACGATACCACAATGGCCAGACAAGGATATTGACCTAATAATGAATTAAAACAATATAAAAGTATTTTAAAAAACATATTTCTTTATTGAATATAGAAACATAAATTGCCTTATATATAATGTACATAAACATAATTTGTAGAAGTTATTGGCAATTCTGTTGTTACAAAACTCTCTAAAACAAACTAAATGTAACTAAAATTTAGTTTAGTCCCACGAAAATGACTGTTCTGATAACATGTAACTAAACTTATTTTAGTTTGACAGGACTAAAATCAGGTCCGTTTGCGAATCTTTTTAATAATAATAAAAGCTATAAAAGCAAAGTAATTTACAGGCAACTATAAAACAAACAAAAATATATATTTTACTAATACTTACAATAAGTAAAACACAAGTATATGAGATTACTTCAGAAATAAATTTAGTGCTGTCAAATAACAAGATATTTTTATTGCATAACAATTAATCAAAAATTAGTTCAAGAGAATGCCTTTTTCTTCATTTTAGTTGAAAGATTTCTATCTTTTAACTAAAATAACACACTTTGATATTGCATTTCTAAGATTTTAGTGTGAAAACAACAGAATTACAACTATATTACATCTTTGAAATTTCTATACTAAATCTAATAGTAAGTGATATTTTGAAATTGTGCTGTCTTTTATAGCAGAGGAAGTAAAAACTTCTTTAATCACGTTGAGCAATATTTGGTGAATATAAATCATGGAACTCGCTTCATCGACACCGAACGCTTTCCATGAGCTATATCTATACGGTGTATATGTGTACTTTTTTGGATTAAAAAAAGCGTGACACTCGGTTCATCGTCACCGCACGCTTCCTCGACGATACGCCAATATTATCCCGCTGTTTTTTAGCTTGTGGAATAAAGCTAAACAATTAACAAACAACATAACGGGGTATAGACTGTCTTTACTAATATAAATAGCTGAAGAGTTTTTTTTGAATGGAACTACTGATCCGATTTGAAAAATTCTTTTAGTGTCATTTATAGGGGAAGGCAATAAGCTATATATCATCATGCTAAGACCAAAAAGAGCGTAGCATTCATGAAGAATGTTACAAAAATGGCGGCAATGGGAGACGTGTAAAAGAGATTACGTGGGTCAGCTAATTATATATACGTAATATAAATGTAATGTACTCCTTTAGTTAACTAAAGGTCGTGGGTTTGAATTCCACCAGGACAAATTGTGACATGAGACATTATTATTACTGCTAAACGTGTGTTATGAGTAACGGTTCTATTCTAGTATAAAATATATTATGACCTTATAATTTAACGATCAACTAATTGTTGATTTATATTAAACAATATTGAGGTTACTAACTTAGTATTTTTTTTTCTTGTTTTTCTGGAGGCGTATTTGCTTTTTTTATTTTATGTTTCTTTATTATCTTGTTAAGCATATTTCTTAAAATAAAATAAAAATATTAACTCGGCCGTGGGGTGGGCCTGGAGATCTGTCACACAGGCTTCGAGCCTAGAATGGACTCCAGCTCTCACTAGGGAATTTAGAAAAACTGTTATATATGTACCTAGACCTCATGAAACTTAAATTGTGCCTTTCCTGTGAGAGAAAATAAAGTTTTATTATTATTATATATTAGCGCCTTCCGTTTGTCAAACATTGTTAGTGACGTCTGTACTCTTTTTGTACAACGGTACTTCCGGCGTAATAAATCTTTAATGTTGCACAATCCTCTATTATCTAATAATAATTGTATGTTAACAATCATAAAAATAATAATAAAAAGAAAGAACACAAGAGGCTCACGTTAGATGGTTGGATCAAGGGTCTGATGCAGAAGGCAGTCCTTGTTGACACGGCTCGTATTGTCAGGAGATTCCTTTCTTTGGAGCCCTAACCACCGGTTTCTTGGTCCCTGTACCCGAAGTCGGTGGTCTACAATTTTTTATATTTTTAAATATATATTATTGTTATTTTTTTATGTATTTAAAAATGTATCAAATATGTATATATAAATGTAATAAAGAGAATAATAATTAATAATGTTTAATATTGTCTACTAACTTTGGGAATTTAGTATTGAATTGGGTTCGGTGTCAGATGTTATAAAATGCCGTCGGTTGGAGTGATGCGGGGACATTCATATTCTAGCGGTTCTACTTTACGTGCATTGGAGATATTATAAGTTTATGCTAATATAATGTGTTGATGTGCCGCCATATTTACTACGCGCGTTACACAAGCTTTATTAAAAACAAGGCGACTCGTGGCACATTTGTTGGGCGTTACCCGCCTACATTCTTTCGACATTATTTACAAATACTATTATTTTAAGATGAATTTTTTGTTCTGTCATTTCACTCCTCAATAGTGTCGCTATCTGTTAGTGAAATAATTTTCAGGATCGGATCAGTACTTCCGAAGATACAAAGTGAGAAACTTTACCTCTTTAATTATATATATAGTTAATATCAAATAAACTAATAGTAGACTAGTTTGTTTTAAAATCTATTTTATATATTCAATGTGGTACTCCATATTTGCATTGTTGAGAAATTACGTACAAAAAATTTAATATATTAAGATAATCTTTAAATAGGTTTGTATTTCCTGTAGAAATTTGCACTACATGGTCATGCATTTTTTTTTTGGTTTTTTAACGATAACATTTTTGTATACGTTAATAAACCCCCATTAAAAAGTCTTATGAGTACCAGGGTATAAGAAACTCAAGTATCGATTTTTAAATATACTTATAATACATTGTACAAAAGAAACTGTTACTTCTAAATTGGACTCTCCTACTTCAATTGTAAAGTCTAAAATCATTTGTGTAGCAACATATACAGTATTAGTCGGTTGAGACTTAGCACATTAATATACAATATTCGTCCCTTGGGACTAAGCACACTTAGTCCTTTTAGACTAGCACATTTAGTCCCTTGAGACTTTATATTACACTTAAATATAAGCACTAATATTTTGAACATTATGTATTTATTTCGAAATTTTTTCTCTAGTGCACACTGAAAAATGATATATATTTTCGTTATAATTATTAATATATTTGTTCTTTTATACACGTCTGTGCACTAGAATATTTGTATTGTATTTTTATCTATTCTTTTATAGAAAGAGTAAAATTGAGAATGAGTTAAGCGCTTCTTAGTTCTCTACTAGTGACCCGATCCGGGTTGGCACGGAAAATCTGGCATCTTCAAAATCATAAACTAATTTGAAATCAAAAGTTTAAACTATTCCTAACTGTCGAAATTAAAATCATCAATATTACTCAAACCGACTCTCATTTCCGTACCATTATTAATTAGATCATCTATATCATTAATTACCTTATTGGTAGAATTATCATTCTCATTAAGCCTATTAATATTATAAGATTCGTTATTTCTCTTTTCAAATTCATCTGTACTCATTGCATCGTCTATTGAATCATTATCATTATTAGTAAGTTGGTCTGAATCACTATTTTGATGATTATTGTTCATTCTCGATTCTAAATTACTATTGTCAGTATAATTAGTAATAGATGACTTCGAGTCAATGTCATTTTCATCCATTACTGAATTACTTTCTAATAATTCAGACTCCATCGAATTAGTTTCTAATAGATTATCTTTATTTAACAACGAATCATTAACACAGTTATCGTTACTTACTGAATGTTCTGTTCTATTATCATTATTTTCATTAAGATGACTTTTTTTATCTATTGAGTCTGTGAAATTATCATTAGCCGAATTAATATCATTGTTTACATTGAAATTAATTACAACATCGTTAACAGCATTTGAATCACCAATAGATCTAACGGTATCTGTTTTGTTGTTGTCATCACTATCATTAACGCAATTATTGACTATATTATCCTTAACCCTATCACTATTACCTAGATTCAAATCTACGTCGGTATCATTAATAATTTTTGCACCAATATAACTTAGATTATTATCTACATAATCACCACTATTCATGTCTTTATCAAAACAGTTGTCTATACTTGAATCAATATCCATTTCATTACTATCATTTAAACATCTTTTAGAACTATCATCTTGATTTTCATTACTATCACTCTTTTCATTATCACGCAAATCATTATTCTGATATCTATCGCTATCATCATCATTTTTATCAAAATCATCATCACCTAAATTATCAATTATACTATTTATATCCATCCTAACCTGCTCCTCATTCGTTAATATGGAATCAAACACTTTTTCTGGTTTCACTTTTCTTCTTTTTCTCGGCACTTTCCCTAGAAGTCTGTTAGAGAATATTGTCTTGAGGGTCAGAGCGGATAGAGATGGGACTCTCTTCTTCTTCTCACACGGGTTGAGAGCTGCGTTACAGGTGATTTCGTCATCATCAGAATCACTATCTGTCGAGTCCCAGTGGACGTAGTCTTCTGAGCAGAATGCCTTTTTGATTTCATCATTAATGTCTACCATACCTTGGAACTCTGATTTGATGCGAAGCCCCGATATGTATGGGTAGTAACAATTCAAATCGAGGCCGTATTCCTGCAAAAATATAACAAAATTGAAGTATACATATCTGACCAACCTTATTCACCCCATGGGTGTGGTAAGAGCCGATTATGGGAGCAAAATACCAGGACAACAGCACTGGAAGGGGAAGGAAAACTTCAAGCAAACCCTATTCAAACCCTTTATTTAAGTGTGCAAACCCCCACGGCTCGTGGCGCTCATAGCCCAGTTGCACTCGGTGATTAGAAACAATCATCGAGGGTAAGCAACGATGGCGCGGTCAGTACCTGGATGGGTGACCGCTGGTGGCATGTTACCATGAGCGTCTCCGTGATTCGGAGGTCACGTTAAGCAGTCGGTCCCGGTTGTTATCATACGATAACAGTCGTGAAGCTTAGTTGGAGGCCTTCGGGCGGCTTAAAAACATCCAACGGCAAGATTTACGTAGCCACAACGTATTCTTGCCAGTCCCCAACCCGCACTTGGCCAGCGTCGGGACGTATGGCCTTAACCCTCTCCTGAGAGGAGACCCGAGCCCAGCAGTGGGACATTATGGGTTGTTGTTTGTTTAAACCCCCTCGGGCCTTCATCGATCCGGGAACCGCTTTCTTACGCTATCCGGACTCCCTCCCAGAACCGTTTTTTTTTTACTTGTGGAATTTAGTTGACCGATTGAGAGCCTTTACTGCGTTTACTGGTGGGTTAGGGCGACTAAGTCCCGTATTTCGATGGAAAGCGCGACGCGTATTTCAGCCCCGGCAGCGGGGTAGAAACCGTGGGCGATTTGAATCTCTAAGTACGTGCTTGGGCCTATGTATGCGCAATATTGTACTCGGTGTGTAATCACTAGCCGAAACCAGTAGAGGGTTGGGGTGTATCGGAGCAGGATGAAAACAGTCAAGTCTGCTTTCTTCCCGCCCTGTGGGGGGGCGAGGAAACTTTTGGAAGCGCTGGGCTCCTTAAAGTGGTTGTCCTCGCGGCTCACTTCTTATGAGCCGGTCATTGGGTTTAGCCGGCCTCGAGGCTCGAACCACCGGTCGTCCCTCCGAAGAGGTGACCTGCGATGCGCCTGCGAGAGGTTGGTGGTCTTTCGTTTTCTAAGGTGGTCGTCGTTGCCCCGCTCGAGGGGGCTGTAATCAGCTCCCGAGCGGGGCGGCAAGTTTCGCCAGTAATCCCGTGGTATTTATTTCGCCGTCCTTAACACGCTGGGCGAACAGCATGAGGAGGGCGGCGAGTTGCTCCCTCTCAGGGTCCTCCGACACCTTACCGGCTGTGGCCGGTTGGGGCTGTGTCTGAGGTGGTTCCGTGGGCGCAGCTTTCTTTCTCCTGCGCCTTTTGCGAGGTCCGGACGGGGCCGTGCTAGGCTGGTTCGCCCTCGCCAGGAGTGTAGCCGGGGCCGAGTCTCCAACGATGTTCGGTTGGGCGATCAGTTGACAGATTAGTTGCACGTCATTATATACTAGGCCTAGGAAGCGGAATATAGCGCGATCTAATCCGCTTCCAACGCCATCTATCGAGGCAGTTAATGTTACAGTTGGATATAGTACTTACATTAGAAACACAGGACACGTCGTAATGTTCTTGCTTGACATTTGCAAGCAAAGGATCGCAGCGGGATACCCGCACTTGGATGGGTTTCAGCTTGCTGAGGAGTTCCTTGTTAATAATGAAATCGCCTGAAATAGATAGTAAACAAATCAATATTTAAGACTGCTGACACACAGCGCCATCTAGTTTCAAACTAAGCAGAGCTTATATGATTACTGCCTCGGTGGTGTAGTGGTAGCGTAAGCGAATGCTATGGATGAGGTCTCAGGTTCGATTAACGGGTGTAAATATTTGATTCGGAGTTTGGGTGTTTTCCATGTGTAATATGTATGTATTTACAAAAAAAAGTTTATATGTATTTATATCAGTTGTATAGTACCTATAACACAAGTTCTGCTGAGATTGGGACTAGATGGCGTTGTGTGTTAGATGTCCAAAAGATTATTATCAAAAATATTTTTCATGTAGTAAATACATATATGTTATATATTCTAAGCTAGTTTTTAAATAGTAGTTACTCCTTAGATCTTAGATCATCAGCTATTAAGTCCCGTCGAAATCGCCTCAGCTCCCCTCCCTCCCAGGAAAAGTTAAGTTGCCTTAGAACCCCCAACAAAATGAATCAAAAGAAAACTGTAGGCGTTGGAAATATAATACGTCCACTTTCCTTCATAGCAAAGCGGGAACCAAAATAGGCATACCCTGTTTTTTTTATAATGTAGGGGGCTACGGGCGTTGCCGGCCTTTTAAGAAGGAGTACGGAGTACCTTGTGAACCAAACCTTTTCACAGATAGTGTACAGTAGCATTCTTACTATTTCTTTATGTAATAGTAGACAAATGAGCTGATGTATCGTCTGATGGTAAGCGATTACCTCCGCCCATGAACGCCCGCAACACCAGAAGCATCACAAGTGTCCGCCTATACAAATAGCACGGTGGACAAATATTAAAAAAAAACAAAATGGCGGCAGTTATTATAATAAATAATTTTTACCTTTCTTTTTAGCTGTACACGTGGATTCATGTTTTTTAAGATTCTTCAATAGAGCATAATTCCTTTTGCATTTGAAACATTTGCCTGTAACAAATAAGATATATTTATATATATTTATTTTATTTATTAAATTTCTACATAAACAAGTTACAGGTTTAAAGTCGTCGTTACAGATAGACACATCATTTTAATGTTTGTATAGATTATTTCGATCGACTGCACGGTTGGCGTAGTGGTTTCAGTGGTCGCCACGCCGCTTCCTACTGCGCCAAGTGTTGTGGGTTCAAATCCTACATGGAACAACACTTTGTGTGATCAATATATTGTTGTTCTAAATCTGGGTGTACTTTGTGTCCCTTTCATGTATGTTTGTAGAGATCCCCGCGACACAGGAATTTATATTCCTAATGCGGGAGTTGTAAAAAAAAAAAACTAAAAAAAAAATTATGTGTACTCCCTCGTTGGGCTAGTGGTTAACGTAAGCGACTTCAGATCAAGAGAACAAGAGCTATTGGGTTTTTGTCACAAGAAATTCTTATTAGCAGCCCCGAGTATGGAAGATCTCGATGTTTCCCGCCCGTGCCTCGGAGAGCAAGTTGAGCCGTCGGTCCCGGTTGAAATGAACATCTTTGGCAAATATACTGACAACTAGCTCAAATTTTGAATTCAGTTCACCCTCAGGGTTTTGGAGGTCCAATGCCAGTCGCTCCGCGTAAAAACTGATATTCAGGTAAAACCGGTTGAACTAGTAGCCGACCCCAAATCTTGGGTATAATAAAGGCTAGGAAGACGAAGATGATCAGCGGCGTGGTTACAATACTACTGGCTCTAGGGATCAGCCGGCCGCGTGTCCATGTGTCTAGTTATTTCATTTTCTTAAAGACAACTCCCGCATTAGGTATATACATCTTGTGTTGAGGGGAATTTACAAATATACAAACATGAAATGGATACAAAGAACAGCCAGTCTCAAAACTATAATTTGTAGATCACACATAGTACCCCGATACTTACTAAGTAGAGGAATGGGTTTCATGTTCCTAAAACACAAAGAGAGGACCCTCCGACCAGGCGAGATGATCATGCCGGTGGGTTAGGAAGTTGTATATATGTAAATCGGTGCAAAAACTTCTATATCGCGATTCAGGATTAATAGTTGTTTTGTATAGTTTAGTGTATCTCCGATAGATGGTGTTGTGTTTCAGTCGCCACAACTACAAACCTAAGGCCATTTATGCAACTATGGAAGTCGTTTGTGATTGGTCTACTCACCTCCAGGTCTATTCTCTTCTCCGAGGCATCTGTGTCCTTCTAGAAGATTGTTTGTAGGGAAGAGATGCCAACAGACATCACATTTCACATCCGGGACTTCAATAAACGGTATACATTCGTTCGCTTTGAAGTGACTGAAAAAATAAAGATGTTATGAATATCTGTTTGTCTATTTGTCAGTAATGTATAAGGTAGGCGACTGTAGATAAGGTGTCTCGGGTTCAATTCTCGGGTCAGGTCAAAAAATGCGTTATTACAGTTTTCTGGTTATAGAAATAAGTACCTTGGTCCACACTGATCTGCACCAATGACTGCGCAATGGATCTTATTCCAGTACAGTTTAATGTAGTTCGCTCGTGTTGCGATAGATGACGCAAGTAGGACTATGATTTCGATAAAGTTGATTGTTGAAAACACGAATAAAATCATTGGAGCCGTTTCCGAAATTCCCTTTAAAGGTATTAGTTATATATAAACAGTAAGAATGTTTACCCGACTGCGACTGAAGGAGGGTTATGCTTTTCGGGTGTATGAATGTATATTTCTTTGGCACACCCTAGAGCTAAACGGCTTGTCGTATTTTTAAGTGAGTGGTGTCAATAGATTCGTTTTAGTCGTGAGAGTGACAATGGGTACGTCAAAATTAAAAAAAAAAACAAAATTTAGGATTTTTAGACCCAAAAAGTTAAATCAAATGTTTTTTTTTCAAAATACATCGAGTGTGGTATCTATATGCATGTTTTATATATGATATTGACGCGTGTTTTATTTTATTTTTAACAATTCATTACATGT
This sequence comes from Hyphantria cunea, assembly GCA_003709505.1. NCBI lineage: Eukaryota > Metazoa > Arthropoda > Insecta > Lepidoptera > Erebidae > Hyphantria > Hyphantria cunea. Next base: position 480,643 of record PKRV01000095.1, on the reverse strand, counting down.
ATTAAATTAAAAACTTACTTTTCATAATCGGTCAACTTCTTGAAATCAGTGTCACAAACCCTGCAGTTGTACGGTATACTTCTGGATTTGTGCCTCCTCTGATGAGTCGCCAGCTCTTCTGTACTTGGAAACCAATCACCGCAAGGGTTGCATGCGAGTCTGGAAAATAATAATAATAATACGAATTAGCTGAGCCCGAGTGTTTCAAAAAAATTGCTCAAAGAACATTGCCTATCTTCGTAAGTTCTGATTTGCCAAAAACGCTTTTTTTATTATTATTCATTATTTAATAAATAATAAATATATGTTCAGACATTTTAACACACAACGCCATCTAGTCACAAACTAAAAAGAGCTTATACCATGGGTATTGGTATTGTATTTATATCGAAAATGTACATATTGTATATATTTATGTATTTATTTTATTGTATTAATGTGTAATACTAAATCTTTTATTATTATTATTTATCTTAATTGAATGATATCCTTTATTTATTTATTTTTTCACACCCAAATTACCCATGAATAGGAATTTCTACAGTCAATTTGTCCATATAAAGGTTACCTGGAAGAAATTGGTTTTTAGCGATAAGGCCGCCATTTGTACATGATCGTTAATATGTTATGGTGTATAATAACTGGTGTACAATAAGGTTTATTCTATTCTATTCTATTTAACTCGTGGCGTTTGTTGTACACTTACAACACTGCGGGGCGAAGTCCAAAATAAAATAGGACGAATGCGAGGCGATAATATGAACTCAAATTTGCATAAGCATATTTATAATATGAGGCGCTATATATAGCTGCTAAACGACTACTCTGCCTGATGTGCAGCATGTGACCACCTCAGTTGTGGTCACCATAGAGACAATGCAGTATGGTGACCCACACCATGACGATCTAGTGAAATACTTTTCACATATCCTTTAAATGATCCAGGATCATAGTGGGAGGGAAATACTTGAGCTGGTTGTGATTTTCAGGTTTTAATACATTATCTGTTTCTAAGTCCCATTATAGGTCACGTTAAGGAGTCGGTCCCGGTTGTTATCATAGGATAACAGTCGTGAAACTTAGTTGGAGGCCTTTGGGCGGCTTGAAAATATCCAACGGTAATATTACGTAGCCACAACGTTGTTTTGCCAGTCCGCACCCGCACTTGGCCGTGGGGACGTATGGCCTTAACCCTCTCCTGAGAGGAGCCCAGCTGTGGGACATAATGGGTTGTTGATGTTGAATGCGAGTCGGACTTACGTGAGTCCGTAGCATTATCTATACATTTCAGGCTTCTACGTATTGCCGTTATCAATATCGAGCAAAAACATTGGAGCCGTTTTCGAAATTCTAATTATATGAATATATTTAATATATACGTACAAAAACTGCTCGTTTAAAGGTATTAGATATATATACCTATAAACAGTAAATACTATTATCCGACTGCGAAAGAAGGAGGGTTATGTTTTTCGTGTGTATGTATGTAGGTATGTATATTTCTTTGGTACGCGCAAAAAATCACGTTTGTTGTATGGAAAACCTATAATTTTTTTAAAATTCTGTGTTTTAGTATTTGCTGTTATAGCGCCAACAGAAATACATTATTTGGGAAAATTTCACCTGTCTAACTATCACGGTTCATGAGATACAGCCTGGCGATCGACGGACACGGAAGTCTTAGTAAAAGGGGCCCGTTATATCCTTTGGGTAGTTTGAGACGAGATGAACACGCGTGTCGAATTTATTATATTAAAAATTTATCGACATAAAACGGTCACCCATCCAAATCCAAACCTCAACAACGTTGTTTAACCTGCAACTTACCTGTTGTTCGTGAATCCCACGGTATGTGACCTCAGGTGGCTGGTTCGAGCTTGTATTGTCTTGTTGTTGAACCCACATATGTCACAAGGGTACATCTCCTTGACTGGAGAAGGTTCACTCTTGGCCAGCGAAGTAACCGGATTCCTCAAATTCCTGGTCGATTTTGACTTGGGTTGGAGACGCGGCGATGATTTCGATGACAACTTTTTCGGGAGTGTTGGCGATTTAATGTTGAGTCTGGTGAAAGAATGAAGGTATGATATTAACACGTGGGAGAGCCACGCTTCGGCACGAATGGAGTAAATACCACGGCCTCACAGAAAAACCAGTGTGAAACAGCGCTTGAGATGTGTTTCACCGAGCGAGTGAGGATACCGCAGACCCATACCCCAACTTCTGCCCCAATCTTCCTTCCATTCCCCAAGGGTGTCCATGGGCGGCAGTAATTGCTTATCATCTACGTCTGCTCCTTTGCCCACTATTCAAATATTAAAAGTACAAGAACATCAAATTCAACAGCCCTTAACAGCATATTAAAGATAATCCTCTCCTTAGAAAGGAGGTATTGTCGTACTGCGCCACGCTGTTCAGACTGGTTGGTATAAGGTTTGTGTCAAGTGGGTCTGGATGCCGTAAGAAAGCGGTTCCAGGATCTCTCCCGTCTCAGGCGCAGTCAATCAACAACCCATAATGCCCAACTGTTGGCTTGGGTCTCCTCTCAGGAGAGGGGTTAAGGCCATACGTCCCCACGCAGGCCGAGTGCGGGTTGGGGACTGGCAAGACTACGTTGTGGCTACGTAATCGTGCCGTTGGATGTTTTTAAGCCGCCCGAAGGCCTCCAACTAAGCTTCACGACTGTTATCGTATGATAACAACCGGGACCGACTGCTTAACGTGACCTCCGAATCACGGAGACGCTCATGGTAACACGCCACCAGCGGTCACACATCCAGGTACTGACGGCACCGTCGTTGCTTACCCTCGATGATTGTTCCTAATCACCGGGTGCAACTGGGTTATAAGCGCCCTTGGGTGATGCTCCTGCTTTCCATCAGGTAGAGCAGAGTCACTTTGGCTGGCAAATATATATTAAATGGGTTTGTATAAAGCGTTCCTTCACTTCGCAGTGCTGTTGTCCTGGTAGTTCGCTTCCTCAGCAGGCTCTTACGACACCCGGGGGGTGAATAGGGGTGGTAAGACCCTGGATTCTTAGTCCCTACACAGTGTAGGCAGAATTCCAATTGGATTACATTTATCTTATGTACTGGTATTTGAATACTTACTTGACTTTTTTCGATGGAGAGTCAGATGTATATTTGATAGACTCTTTATCCCTCAAACGCTTCAAGCAGCCTGTCAGTGGTGGTTCGCTCTGTAAATAAACAAACAATTTAAATTATTTAAAAACCAAAACACACGACTGCATCAATTCTGTCGTATTTATTAAATCCAGTTTTTTTCAAATAATACATATAAGTTATATATATATATATATATATATATATATATATATTCGTAATCACCGTTAAACATTCTTTATTTTGATAGCACACGCGATGTATTTTGAAAATATTTTTTTTTGAGATAATTTTTTGGC